>OY757906.1:47439978-47487478 GCA_963585895.1 Sepioteuthis lessoniana
AATGGTAATACGCTTTTGCTTAATCCCCATTTAGCGTTTAAAACTCACTCCTTTCTTGTTAAATCGAACTCTTGTAACAGTCCACAGCCGGGGAAATGATTGCACGTGCCTTTCTCACAGTTGACTCTGCTGGGGATTGAACTCTGTGAACTCTGACTCACAATCTGTCAATCAATCACACCGAATTCTTGTGATGTTCGATAGTTTGGTGAGAGAAGCCATAACATAATACTTGAACTGCAAAAAAAAAAAAAGAAGAATTCTATTATGCAAATCCGGAGGAATCTTTAAAATGGATGTTTTTAGGTATTATTTATTACCAAAATCTACAGCAGCGAAATTCTGTAACCAAAAATATAATTTCAACACCTCTGTAAGAAAAAAACATAACCACCCCAGTTGGCCGCAGGGGTAGAATGCTCCAGCTGCCCCTCTTCAGAGGGGTAAGACCCATACCCACCAGTGTGTTGGGTATGACACTAAACCCTCTTATGGTGAATCTCTATTCCTGGAGCTTTGGGGAATGTGGGGTACGACTTCATTGCCTTTACTTCTAGGACTACTCTGACCCGGAGTCGCGTTAACTGTCAGGGTCCCATCTATGAATCAAACAGAACTATTCAACCATTTACTATAATTGAAATCATTTAATTGCGTGTAAACAAATGATTAATATTTGTTAGAATTATTAGTGGTTAATAGCAATACTTGATATAATAGAGATTAGGATAAAAAAACAAAAACGTCTACGGCATAGAATAACCCAAAGGTTGACATATCGTAAAATCTGAAGAACCAAAAATAAAATAGAATAAATATATTTGAATAGTTTACTTATTTTTGCACTGAAACATATTCATATTTGTGTATATAGAGTTTCAATGCAGTCGAATTAGGTAAAAAATAATGCCAAATGATACCCGTTTTAAGTGCATCGTGTTCCATGAGGAACAATAAACATTCCACTGTGTTTGGTTTATAGAAAAATTAACTTTTTTTGACAAATTTGAAAGCGATGTACTTATTTATGGACGATACGATCGATAAATAAATATTAGTATCTGCATAAAAACTTAGGTAAATACATATATATTTATATTTTCTGTTACAAGTTTGGTTTGGTTTGGTTTGGTTTGGTTTCTCTGTTCAATAGCCAATCAATCTTTGTAGGCTATTTAATGCCAAATATATCCAGTAGATGAACAGGAGGGATACAATTTAACCCATAGCTGGTTGAATAAGGGCGTTCATACCTTTCCGAAAGGTATTCGTCCGAAAGTGAATGTAATTACGTTACTGGAGCTCGAATTCGCTTACTACAATGTTAGTCCATCATGTTAGCAACTTTGACAACAGAGTTTAAATTCTGTAGATGTTAATAATAAAAAATGATCATCATGTCACGCCACCAGCATGGATATCCCTGACCCTCTCTTGCAACCATCATCCATCGCTCCCGGTAGGTCTTCAAGGCTACATCCTGTATCGGCACAGAGCTGTTGTATATAGGTTCTAGCAGGTCATCCAGCCTTTGAACATTCATGTAAAGGGATCCAAAGATGTACGTCACTTATGAGTTCGTCCCTACTATTCCAGCAGTGTCTCGCATGTCTGGTTCGCCTAATTTGGAAAGTTTTCCTGATGGGTGGTAAGTGGCCGTACAACTACTGCTTTGTGGGAGTGCTGCCTCCAGGACTCGTTCAATATTGCTCACACCATTCTTGTGTAATTGCCGTCAAGCTTATTTTTTTTTTCCTTTCTTTTTTTCATAGTATGTTTTTCCACTAGAAATAATAAACGCTGAGAAGTTAACTTTTTGATAAAAACAATGTCAGCCGTGAATTTACTTATTTACTGTACCTACTTTCTCTGATTTTGTGGCAATTCTTGATATTTATCAGATACGATTAACCGCCATCTTATTGTCGAATGTTGGGCAATATCAATAATGGGTTTAAACCAAATTAGCCTATCTTTCCCATGCGGTGTTGAACGTCAGACGCAAAGAAAATCGGAAGACATAGAGGAGAACTAGCCACCCTTGAAGTTAAAATTTTACCACCCGCTTACCACAACCAATTTAAATACGTATGGAAGACGTACTTCATTTATTTATTCATTCAATTATTTATTTATCTATTTTTGTCTTTCAGTTTGTTTTTATTTATTTATTTATTTATTTCCAATGCAAATAATAGACAGACAATACGCCATATGGAGTCTTTTCAATAGTCCCTTTATGATTGCACACCAGTGGCTGCTTGTTTTATGGAATGACAACAAATAATCCTGCCAATAAAATCCTTCACTATACTTAGCTGTTTTTAATGGGTTGTGTCGGGGATTGACACCTTCACGCCGGTTAGTATAATTGACTTGGCCCTTAATTCGACCCAAGCCTAGGATTATTGATGATTCGAAAACTTTAACGTTGATAATAGTTCAACCGTCCACCCGTTGCAACAACGACGCCAAAACAACTACCAGCGCATTCATCGAAAACCCGTCGATCTGTTTACTATTACAACAACTCAAAATATGAAAGATTTTGAATATATATACATATATATATATATATATATATATATATATATATATCGGTATACTGTTGCTTAGAATAAAAGGTTTCTCTTCTCCTACACTGGTCACCTAATCGAAGCTAAAGAACCCAGTCTGTTCGGTTATTTACCCACAACTCGGTGAGAATAGATGGATTCAAGTCTTTCCAAAGACTAATTGTGAGACGCAAATAGCATTGTCCATGACTTGAACACAGGTCATCACCGATCCTATTTCCTACGGCGATAATCTTTACTATATATATATATATATAGTATGGGTCAAATACCAGCTCCCTTGAGGAACGAAAACGTGAATTTTCGTCTTACCTTATTATTATCTTGTTTTATACCTGACAATTACTATGGTATTGTTCTGCATTTTCTTGCTTCGAACACTGTTAAGATTTTACAGATTAAAAACACTTTTAGCGTTAAATTTTATATATATATATATATATATATATATAGAGAGAGAGAGAGAGAGAGATACAGACAGACGGACTGAGGGAAGTAGTAAAAGATATAACACATGCACACACAATTAGATATAAAATTGATATTTTTACATCTTTTTTTGAATTAGGTCCCATTTATTTTATTTCATTTCATGGATCATCATTATTCTTTTTGTTTCACAAAATCTAATGAAGCTATGAGCAAAAGCCTGTATACCAAATTTGAATTCGATTCGCCTAGCAAGTAATGCTTCCTATTCTATTATTTTGCTATGCTATGCTGCTGACCCATTAATGAGTTTGATTATCACTGGGTGACTCATACATCTCTAAACTATATGGTTTTGCTTGGTTTGGTTTCTTTGTTTAATGACGTTTCAATCATTGTGGGTTATTTAATGCCAAAGTCATCCTTGTAGAATGACAGAAGGGGTACAATTTAACAAATAGCTTCCAAGTCCTTCAGTCCCTTTAGTAATCCTTTAGTTACTGTTCCAAAAGCACCAATTACAATTGGTATAATTGTCATCTGCATGTCCCATATTTTTTTCAATTCCCTATCAAGGTCGAGGTACTTATCCTTCTTTTCACATTCTTTCAGTTTTATTCCATAGTCAGCCGAGACAGCAAAGTCGACAATTTTGCAAATTCTCTTTTTTCTTTTTTGATTATTATTAGGTCTGGTCTTCTGGCCAAGATTAGGTGATCCGTGTGTATGTCAAAGTCTCGTAGGAGTTTATGTATGTCATTTTCTTGGACAAGTGCTGTGTTGTGCTTATACCAATTGTTCGTAAGGTCAAATTTAAATTTCTTGCACATTTCCCAGTGGATCACCTTGCCCACCCAGTCGAGTCTAGACTTATACTCCTTCTGTGCTAATTTGCTGCATTCGCTTATTATGTGATTGATGGTTTCATCTACACATAACGTACATTTGCTATTTTGTTGCGTCTTATCTATTCTCACTTTGATATGATTGGTTTTGTGCTGCTATTAGGAGAGATTCTGTTTCCCTCTAAAAGTTTCCTTTTCTTAGCGATGTCCAGGTTTTCTCGTGTGAGATGTTGTTTATTAGTCGTTTAAAACACCCATAGAGTTGTTTTTCTTCCCATTTTTTGTTTCCTAGTTATTGTCATTCTGTTGTCTATCGTGTTGTCAGTATTGTTTCTGATGGATGTAATCAGTCCTTTTTTGTGTTTTCCTATGTAGTCTTCGAGTCGTTGTATCGATGTGTCAACGCTGTCTTCGATGCTGGCAAGTCCTCTTCCTCTCTCTTTTCTTGATACATATAGTCTGTCAACGCTGTCTCTAGGATGTGATGCCTTGTGCATAGTCGTTAGTTTTCTTATTCTTTGTTTAAGTTCATCTCTGGTCCACTTCAGAAAGGGTCCCGAATATCTAATGAGGAGTACAGCTCAAGTATCTATTCCTTTGATAAGGTTTCTGCTGGAGAGTTTTTTCTTGAGTAGTTTTCTAGTTCTCCTGAAATATTCTTTTTGAATTTCGTCTTTCATTTCCACTTGTTTGATGGCGTCAGCCTCCAAGATAGCAGGTATTAATTCTATTATTATTATTATTATTATTATTATTATTATTATTATTATTATTATTATTATTATTATTATCATCATTATTTACTCAGTAGAGTTTTTCACATCGGAGTTAACTGATAGCCATTCACTGGAGTTTGAGTGACAGCAAGTCTCCTCAAGTCTCCACGACTCTAAGTATTCTGGCCTTTCTCAATAATGCTGTAGTTTGGATGGTCTCCACACGTCCGCCAACTTCCAAGTCCTCCAGTCTAATAATCCTCAGTTTATTAATCCTTTAGTTACTGTATCAAAAGCACTAATCACAATTTGTATAATTGTCACCTTCACGTTCCATAGTTCTTTTCAATTCGATGGTTTCTAATTGGAGTTTGAGTTACTGCAAGTCTCCTCATGTCTCCACGACTCTTCTCAGTATTCTGGTCGATCTCCATAATGCTGTAGTTTGGATGTTCTCCACTTATTTCCCAGTCCTTCAGTCCTTGTACCAATCCTTTGGTGACTGTACCAAGGGCTCCAATTATAATTGGTATCACCATCACTTTCATATTCCACAGTTTATTCAAATACCAAGCAAGGTCGAGCTACTTATTTTTCACTTTCTTTTAATTTTACTCCGTTGTCAGCCCGGACAGCAAAGTCAACAATTCAGCAAGTTCTCTTTTTTTCTTTTTTCTTTTTTTTTGTTGCTTATTACTAGGTCTGGTCGAGATTAGGTGACCCGTTTGTATCTCACAATCCCAGAAAATGTTGTGCGTCTCCTTCTCCAGGACGGATTCTGGGTTGTACACATACCATTTCTTCGTATGGTCAAATTTCACTTTCTTGCACAATTCCCAGTGGATCACCTTGACCACCCAGTTGTGTTTAATCTTATACTTTTTCTGTACTAGTTTGCAGCATTTGCTAATTACATTTTTATGATTAAATAGAAATAGCTTGTTGAAACTATGTGATTGAGACTATTTTATTATTATTAGACTGAAACATTTGAAAGCAAATAATTGTGTACAAGTTATTTGCATCAGAAAGGAATACTTGATACAATATAACTGTGTGATAAAAATGATTGTAATGAAACCTTTACATTATAGTTATATAATTATGATCTATCCTTCACAAATGAATCAATCTTCGACAATAAATAACCCGTAAGAGTTTTATATGCCATTAAAACCTAAATCTATACTATTTGATTGTTATATACTTTTTAAGAAGTTTTCAAACGAGAATTATCGCGATTACTCTGTAAATCTTGTTAATACCGGGTGATTGAAAAGTAATAATAAAATTCTTATAATTTATTTTCTAACAATAATTTCAACAAGAAATTTATTTAAAAACAAGCAAAATAAGGAGCAACTTTTCAATCACCCTGTATATTATTGTAAGATTGATGGTAAAGGATGTTTTTCTCCCAAGCCGCTTACTGGATTTGAACTGTGGATTGTAATGTCTCAATTCATTTAACCAGCAAATAATTACCTGAAAAACCTTTTTTATTGGAGCGAGGATTATGCCTTCTTCAGAAATGTCCATTGCCTGTCAAATTGACACGATATTTACGGTAAACCACGTCAATTATTTTTCTTCTTTTTTTCTTTTCTTTTCATTTCCTTCTTTTTTTTATTGACGTCAAATCGACAGTATTAAGTGTTTTCTTTCATCTTAAGTATTTGCTCAATGGAAAAGCGAATTACAATGGCTACTGCATATGAGAGACTTAAAAGGCAAAAGCAAATACATAAACAGCGAACATAAGTGTCTGGGAAAGAGCTCGGTAGAGAGAAGACAGTAAAATCCTTATTATACTCATTAAATTAAAAATACAAAATGAGAGCAAGCTTTTTCTTTTGTTTACGAGGGATTCAATCTCGACCTGAATTTCTTAGCAAAGACACTGAAATTTATCAATATCTTCTGTTGTAAGACTTGATTCTCGAAATAAACTCGACTGCAATAACGATTAGGTTTAACCATTTCTTTGCAGATTCCTTCATAACAGACATCACATCTGATTTTTTTTTTTTAAGTCGTCGAGATATAGTGGCTACGACATGGTAGTAAGTATATCCTAACTTCAATCACGCTAGTGTGTTCCCTTTCAGAATAATACCCTTGTAAAAGATCTTAACTCTCTTATCACCCTAAGTTAAATAATAGTACTACTTTCCTTCTAAAAAGATTACTTTGGTGTTAAAAAACCCACATTCGTTGATGCACCATAAAACAAAGAAATTGAAAGAATTAGTTTATTTGCCGGACATAAGCCAATACTAAGCTTCACCTTTTTCGTTTTCCTTTCTTTTTTTTTTTTGTTTTTTTTTTTTTTGTTACTCGACAGATAGTTTCTAAACTTCCGTCAACCATCAATAAAACGTGTCAAACATTTCATAAAAGCTAAAAAAGAAATAAATTATAGCAAACATGAACACACCAGGACTCGCGCAAATATCCACGCGGACGTAGTCTACAGCAGTCACGTGACGAGAAAAACTATATTTTGTAACCAAAAATAAATAGAAAACAATCTGAAACTTTGGTAGCGTTGGAATTTAGCTGCTCCATATAAAAATAGTTAAGAAACATTCATAGGTAATAAGTCAGTAGGCCCAACACTTGTTCAATCGTTGCCACTTAACAACATCGACCCATATTTTCTCTTGGACAAACCAAATCAAATAGATTGTTAAGTTTGTCTATAAACAATAAGCGAAAAAAGACATACTTTTATTACAAGGTATTTTGCGCCTATCTCTAAAATGCATCTGCACATAAATGACCATCCATTTAATATTACGAATTTTTCTCCTTAGCTTTTATATATTTTCGTTTGTTATGATTTTAAACATTTGTTTCGCAGTTTAGTTTCATCTCTTTTATATATCTTCCGCATTGCTTTTTTCCTCTCTCTCTCTCTCTCTCTCTCTCTCTCTCTCTCTCTCTATCTATCTATCTATCTATCTCGTTAAGAAGACAAGAAAATAGAGAAAAGTTCCTTCTCTCTAGGGATAAAGAGGAAGGTTCCTTCTCCACAATCAACAAGCTGCATCGTCTACCTCGGCTACTTAATTGTCTCCTACTTAATTAATTCTTCATTATCCTCAGAGTTCGCCGTAACGTCCAGTGAATCTCCATCCATTCACTCGGCAAACTTTCCATAGAGTGACAAAGGTTTTAAGGGCCATGGCCATCCGAAGTACACTGTCTGTAAGATTTAAATATATTTACCTGTCCCTGAGCAGGCTCATCTCGCGTTCGAGCCCGTGTGAGCCATTTTAAGTTTGATCGCCTGGACTTGAGGAGAGGCATCTGTATTTCTCCTAACACAATTCTCAAGATCAAGGACAGATTCGAGGCCTAATGGCCCCCGGCCTTGACTGGGCCACCTGCTAGTGGGTAATGACGTCATTTACAAGCATTGTATAACACTAGATTCTCTGGTCTATTTCAAGCTATGAGCAGGCATACGTGCCGGATTCACTTAATATATCCAGTGAGTCCAAATCCTGCTGAAGGCTCTTCTGGCTCACATTGCAATGTGAGCCGATAACCAACATGCGTTCAGTAGGGCTCGAGCCTCAGCTCGTGCTTTATATCCTCTTCCCTAAACCACCACAATAAAAAATACCTTGTGTCTAACCTGACATAAACATAAAGGGAGGGGAACCCAAATGATAAAACATTTTTCAGACGGTCAGGCATGAGTCTCGATTTGTGTGTGTCACCACGTTAAAATGACTTTGTGTCAAATCTGACCTGGTGGGAGGTCACAAAAATCCTACGTTTAAATCATAACATTCAATGACGAGCGGAAGAATATTTCGGAACATTATATCTTAGTAGCTTTAAGTGAAATACTTGATTATGCAAGTGCAGGATCTTCCATATTTAGTACAGTTGCTAAACTGAAAATTCACCTCAAAGGAAAGATTTGAGGATGTGGAGGGCATTAAAAGAAGTGGGACAAAACGGCTTCTCACCATAACAAAAGCGGAATTTCACAGGAAACTTCACTTGTATGCTAAGTGGGATTCTCTAAAAGAAAATTAATGCTTCATTCATTGTTCACTTCTATTCGGTAAATACAGCTCCCGTCTCAATACTTTTTGGACACTACTTGTATTTACTGGCTTACAGGGTAGTCATCAACAATTACATAGAAAATGTAAACTAAAATAGTACTTTGAATTCACTAGGCTCAACACACAAGCCTAAGATTGCTGAGAATACCTATTACTCCTTAACTTAACTTTGAAGGAACCCATGCTTTAAGCATGACTGGAGCTTAAGACCAGAAGGAACTAAAAGTATTTTAGATTTGGTATGAGACTGCCGATATGGGGAACCTAGCGAAGAGTGAACTCACAATTCAATGGTCATTTAGTTGCGAGATTCACTTACTGAACATTTTACCGACCAAATAATTTAAGTAAGTTCTTATTAGTGTGGCGTACTAACTTATTTTAGTGAACGTAGATCATTATATCATGTTAAAAAATGTTACATATATCTCTATTAACATATTTTACACAAAATTTGAATTGTGGTGAAAGAATTGGATGTCGTATCTGAACTCATGCGATAAAAAATTAACGAATGGAATGTTAATGTTCGTCACCATGAAACTACAGGTTATATAAGACAACAGAAGCTCTCTCTCTCTCAAAAATTGTAATTATGAAACACACACACACACACACACACACACACGCACACACACACATATATATATATATATATATATAAAACAGGATAGTTCGAGATAAAATTTAACAAATACTTGAGAAAAAAAGGGATTTGAATCTCTCTCTCTCTTTCTCTCTCTCTCTCAATGTATATATATATATATATATATATATATATATATATATATATATATATATATATATATAAGGGGTATACTGATATACTGAAAGTAATTTAATTCAACAAAGAAACGATTGGTATTTTTCATTTTAATGTTGTTGGTATATATATATATATATATATATATATATATATATATATTCTCTCTTTAAAGAAAAAACCAAAGACCGGTTATTTTAGGATTATAAATTTATTTCCATCCTGTTTTGTGTTTTTGATGTAAACCAAAAACAAGAAGAAAAATATAACAGGACTTCTTCAGATCTTATGGATAAAATAAAACAGAATAGACACGGGGGCGGGGAAAGGAGAGGAAGAGAGGTGAAGAGTTATCTCCTCGTTTTATTAAACTTCCGTTTTTTATTTACCTATTTATTTTATTTATTTTCCAAATTTTACCGTCGGTTGGAATTATGGTAACTTAACTTTTTTATTTATTTTCTTTTTTTTTTTTTTTTTTTGTTAAGTTCGATAAATAACTTTTATGTGTTATGTTTATGTAATAAATTTTTGTAAGGGAAATATTAATAATTATATTAATTTCGAGTCTATTTCCTCAGTTACCTATTTTAATATATTACCTATTTTAATCTTTGAGGACTCCCGCAGAGCCAACCTCAGGGAGAAACGCCACAGGAGGAAGATCCAGGGAGCCTCAGCAGCCATATAAGACCAGACCTTTGAGTGCAGTCACTGCGGCCGGACTTGCCTGTTCTGCATCGGTCTGGTTAGCCATCAACGTACCTGCAGTCGACGTGGACAGCCCCCTTCATAAATCTTCGCTCGCGAAGTCTAACCATGAGAAAAAGAAATATATATATATATACATATATATATATATATATATATATATATATATATATATATATATATATATATATATATATATATATATGTATGTATGTATGTATGTATGTATATATGAGCGCGTGTGTTTGTGTGTGTAAATAGTTAATCTGAAATCGAACTAAGTGCTCAAATATTTGGCAGTTCAGCTGGTTAAAACTGAAAAAAAATCATTATCTCACCCCCATGTCGGCCACATGACTAAATGTTTCAAGTATTTCTTAAAAAAACTATAGTAACATGAAAGATGTATCTCATCTGGTGAGTTTCATCTGGCGGTCGTATTTTTTCAAATACATAAAACTTTAGAAATGACGTCAACATGACGTAAGATAATTTATGTGTTAGTGTGTGTGGAGGGGAGGTTCTAGCTGGGTTGTTTTATAGAAGATTTTCAGAAAGTTTTACTTGACATTTGAAACTGGAACTATTCAATTAAAAGGGTATGTTCAGTCAAACGGCTGAGAAAATCAGAATTGAAAAACCACAAAAATCGATATCACAACAACTGGAAACATTTCAGTATAAACGATCTTGTTCATATATATATATATATATATATATATATATATATATATATATATATATATATATATATAGTATTATTCGGTCCAGTTAAACCAGAGTTGGGAGTAATTCCTTCAGGACAAGAAAATCATTCAGGAGCTGAACATTTAAATTTTCCTTAAATTTATAATCCTAAATTAACTGGTCTTTGGTTTTTTCTTAAAGAAGATATATATATATATATATATATATATATATATATATATATATATATATATATATGTGTGTGTGTGTGTGTGTGTGTGTGTGTGTGTGTGTGTGTGTGTGTGTGTGTGTGTGTGTGTGTGTGTAAGATATGAAGTTTAATCAAACAGACATGTTGTAAAAAGAAGAAATCGGAAAGAAAAATACATATAAATCGATGAGAAGATTCATTAATAAATATTAGTTATAGTCCACCGACGTGTTTCGATCAATATGAATGAAATTATATCGGACCAATATGAAGTAGATTATCTAAGATTTGAAATTTTGAAAATTTCAGGTCGAAGGTATTTTGGCGATCTTCAGGGTGGGAATTATGAATTTAAAATAATATTTCGAACGATAGAGAAAAATATTCGAAAGAGATTACCTCACGTAAATAAAAAAAACCTTAAGAAGAAACACAGCGTCTGTAAAAATACGATACAAACAGACTTTTTATGGACACTGTGTTTCTCCTTTACTTTTTTTTTTAATTTACGTTTCATGACGTAATTTCTTTCGAATATTTTCGAATATTTTTCTGTATCGTTCGAAATATTATTTTAAATTCAAAATTTCCACTCTGAAGATGATGTAAAATACCCTCGACCTGAAATTTTTGTAATTTTATATCTTAGATAATTTCGTTCATATTGTTCAAAGCGCGTCGGTGGACGATAACTAATATTTATTAATAAATTTTCTCATCCATTTATATGTATTTTTCTTTCCGTTTTCTTCTTTTTACAATATATATATATATATATATATATATATATATATATATATATATATTTGAAAAAAATTCATATATATATATATATAGAGAGAGAGAGAGAGAGAAAGAGAGAGAAAATGAAACTTGAGAGATGATACGTAGATACTGTTGAACTATGGAGTGGAAGAAGATATACGTCCCCAATTTCGATCATCATTCTCTTCTATTTGTCGTCCCAGTGAATAGTACTCATAGGGTGATATTTTGCCTGGGGGCTTTATATACTGAGTTTAACTCTTGCAGCTGTAGATATGACTTGAAATTGATAAATTATATCAGCCAAATTATTCAGAACAAGTTATCTAAAACCTGATCACAAAAATTCAATAGAATATTTGAATGGGTGTTCATGTTTGCAAGTAAATCAATTTAGCCAAATACCAGATATAAGTTGGTACCAGAAAAAAAAGCATTGAAAAAGCACGAAGGTATTGAAAATAAACTACATTTTTTTTTTTGCTTTTTATTTATTTACTTATGTATCTAAAAAAAAATTTAAAAACTGCTGTTTATTCATGTGTATCTGTTTTGTTTTGTTTATCCTTGAATGTCGTGAACCTTTTTTTTTTTTTTTTTTTTTTGAGGCATGGGCGGCAAAAGTCTCGATATGTCAACAATCGATAACGCCGACGTAAAACAAATTGACAAAAGTATCGAACGGTGAGGGTAGCGAAAAGCGATATAAAATATTTAACGAGAATATTCACAAAGCAAACGACATTTCACATGGTCTACGGTCATAACATCTTTTGTCCGGACGTTTGAGCAAGAGAAAGAATAAAAAAACGCCCTTTCGTCAGACGAAATTTTCATCTTTATTACTGAGCAAGAAAAAGTAAACTTTATGTCTGCTACCTGAGCTAATGATGCTTCACTAATGATTAAATCAAGAACGCTGATACCGATTCTAAGTTTTTCTTCTTATTTTTTTTATAAATACATGCATAATTAAACTGCTTAGTAGCACATAATTTAATTATAAGTTTTGTCCGTTAGGCTTAGAAGACGCTGACTGTATCCCCTGCTGAGATAACACCCTAGCCAAAAAATTGTCGTAAGTATTGGCTTGGTTTGGTTTGGTTTGGTTTGGTTTTGAAGCACATCAACAAACGTATGCCAAATCCAGTTTTATGCATATAAACAGTTCTATTTCAAACAATTCAGTTTAGTACAAATGCACTGTTTAAATGTCAAAAGCAGTTCTATTTCAAAAAATTCACTTCAGCATCTGTATATTTTTGTTTCTCTACTGTTAAAGGTAAAAACTGTTCTATTTCAAACAATTCACTTTAGCATAAGTATACTGTTTACTTCTATTTGACTAATAGATAGGACCCTATCAGATGTTACCACTCTGAGCCAGAGTAGACCTGGGAGCGATGATAATGATGGGGTACTCCGCATTCCCCAAAGCTCCAGCATTACAGGAACCCCACCATCAGAGTGTTTAGTGTCCAATCCAGGACACTCTGTGGGGGAGATTTGCCCCTCTGCAGACATGTAGTCGGTGTATTCTGTAGCTCCAGTCGGGTATTGCACTAAACGACACCTGATAGAGATATGGTGAGTGTGGAATACCCCTCCACTGCCATTACTTCCAGATCCACTCTGAACCTTTGAGTCCCATCTCTGAGTCGAACAGAACTGTTTGAAAATTATTCGAATTCGATAGGATCATGTACGAAAAACCTTTAAGAACTTACTGCACAAAAAAATGTAAATATGAACACACAATGAACGTGATTCCTTATCCCATAGGTATAAAATACCCCAGACGGATTGACATGCAGTTAAAAATCAATCAATAAACCATTCAACAACTTACTTGTGAATTAGTTTTCTAAATTTCTGAGCCGATGTTATGCACTCTGGGTAGTTGTTACGATGGAGGTTGTGTCTCAGACTAATCATCGGCTCCTAGAAACCTGGATAGGAGGATAGAGGACAATACCCGAAAACTCACCACAGTATGTCTGCTCTATGTCAAAGGACTAGCCGAAAGGATCCAAAAGATATGTAGTCCATATGACATCAGGACAGTATTCACAAGTGGTTCAACTCTCCGGAGATATCTTCCGGGTCAAGCCACCAACGGAATTCAATATGACCAAAGACTGTGTTTACTCCATCCCTTGCAGTTGTGGTAAAATATACAAAGGCGAGACAGGTCGCCAACTAAAAGTAAAGCTAGAAGAACATCGGAAGGCAGAAGTACGAGGTGAGATTGAAAAGTCGGGTATGGCGGACCATATATGGAAGGAAAAGGGAAACCATCTGCCCTTATGGGATAAAGTTGAAATAATTGATAGAGCTGAACATTGGAGGATTAGACGCCTTAAGGAAATAGCACATATGTTGGGCTACAATGACCTGCTGAGTAGACCACGTATAGAGATGAATACAATATGGGAACCGATAATTAAAAAGGTTTGATTAAATAAAAAATAAAAATAAAAAATAGTTTTTTTTTAATCTAAATATGAGCACAGGTAAAAAAAAATCATACATAATAGTAGAAATCCTAGTCAAGTAAGAACATTAAGTTTATGTCCCAAAAATTCACTCTAAACTGTCCCGCAGTATAGGTTATAGGCATTGGTTCCTTAAGGAGACAATCATCTGGAGTTTGCAGGTTCAATCCTGGTTGCAGACGAGTAACAATACAGGAATACTTAACACTTGTACTCGGTTATGGCTAACGGAATCAGAACAGGTAACCCCTGTGGATTTAATAAAGGAAGAAGTTTGAAGTTCCGTGTAGGTTCCCGAGTTCGACAAAAACCTAAAAAAGGCCAGAGGACATATCGGTCGAAACATTGTGGAAATAACAATGAAGACAATAGTCTGAAAAACCTTATTTGTGAACTTAAAAGATAACATGGTGAGCTACTTCAACCTATCTTTCTACGGAGGTAAAACATTGGCAAAGAAGAAACAGAACGAAGTCAAGGATGAAGTTATATAAAGGCAACCAGTCCAGGAGAAGGAAAAGAAATTGAAACAGTTGTACTCCACCGAAAATTAACCTTGTGTCGTATCCTGTCTGTTTTAGGTAATAGTTATTAACGTAAGAAATAGAACCGGTGACCCGAGTTCAAAACCTAGACAAGGCTGTTTGCGATTCACTTGGCGCTAATGCCCTTTGGTAAATAAATTAATCCTTCTGTTCTTCTTTCCCCAAGTATGGGTAAATAGTTGGGTAGACTGACTTTTTGTTTTGTTTTAAAAAACAGTTTAGGAGAAGGAAAACTTAATTCAAACCAGCTGTATTCCAATGGTGGAGGATCTAATGGAGGTTTAATGGCATATCAACCTTTGTGGGTAATTTAATGCCAAAGCCATCCTTCTAGAATAAAAGCAGTGGTGCTATTTAAACCCATAGCTGGGAAGATAAGAGGGTTCATACCTTTCCCAGGGTTATTTGTCCAAAAGTGAATGTGATAACGCAAATGGAGTTCGAACTCACTTACTACGACCCCGTAGCCCATCGCTTTTACTATTACACCACCCCCACTAAAAAAAAGTGCTACTTACGAAAAGCAAGAGAAAAAAATCAAAAATAGATACAAATTTTTGAAAAAGGCTGCTAAAAGATTATCTGGTGTATTGAAATAAAAGTAAGTCGGCCGACCGTTGTTGAGGGTGTCCTAAAGGCTCCCTTTTCAATAGCTACTACACCAGGGTGTTGGGGAGGTCGCTATTCCTTTCCCTGGATTGCACAACTTACCGTTGAGCCGTACCTTATTATGCTGTGTTTTAGGCACGGAGATATCAAGTACCGTTTTTCGAGAGTTTGGTATGACCTGGGATTGAACATCGGTCGCTCGGATATTGGCGAACCATTACACCAATGGTTATTGTTTGTAATATGTAAGTTTATTACTAAAATTCAAGCAAAGGCCAAAATTATAGGTTTAGAAACGTCTAATACTGGGAAAAAAGTACTTCCATTAATTCTTCACAAATATTTTTAATAGGTTGTACGGAGGGACTTATTCTATTTAAGGTTCTTCGTTTAATGGCATATCAACATATGTGGGTTATTTAATGCCAAATCCATAGCTGGGCGGTATTACGGTGTTCATACGTTTCCCTTGGGTATTACTCCAAAGGTGAACGTAACAGCACGACTGGAGCTCGAAGGCACCAACTACGATGACGCAGTCCAGTACGTTAGCCACTACGCCGTGGAAAGTTCCTCGTATTCTTTTTACGTTCATATGCACATTTATACTATATTTTTGTATTGTATATGATCAGTGTCGTCAATAAATTATCACTCCACGAACAGTTTTTTTTTTATTAAAAAAAAAAACGTTGATTTTCTTCTAAACTAAAGCTATCAAATGTTTATTTCTTTTGAAACATTAGATCAAAATCGATTATATCCATAATTATCTGCGATGTTACCAACGATCTAAAAATTATTCCGTACAAAATTTAGAATATTTTTATTTATTAAATTTAACCTATCACTGATCTCACTTGTAACATAAAGGACCTTTGTTTGGTTTGGTTTGGTTTTATAGCATTTCATTCTTTGTAGGTTATTTAATGCCAAATCCTCTTTACATACACACACACACACACACACACACACATATATATATATATATATATATATATATATATATATATGTATATATATATACATGATTTATAAACACATTTTGTTAATAACATTCTTAAACGAGCCTGAACTCTTTTTTGCTCACAGTTAAATGATTTCAAGTACTGCAATATAGCAATCACAATTTAACATCAATCACTTCTTTGCACACATACCTTTTTCTATTTGACCCATAGATAGGACCCTATCAGGTGGTTCCACTTCGGGGCATAGTGGGCGAGGGAGCAATAGCAATGAAGTGGTGCACCACATTTGAAATCGAAACACATTTTGAAGTCACACAATAAAATTAAATAAAACCTCAAATATACCAACAAATATCTTTATTCCGTTTTACCTTTTTCAACATATATATTTCAAAATTAATAGGTCCACTAAGAGGTTTATATTTTTTCAAAGAATTATATATTCAGAGCTTACGTACGTGTATGTTTCAAGCTTGTTGTTTTCGTCAGAAAACATTTAGTAATTTACAAGGCATTTTGCTTTGATGTGGTACAAGTCCATATAAATCGGATATCCAATGATGCTCGAACTCATTTGTACCACGTCTAAGCAAAAAGCCTAGTAAATTACTTAATGTTCTCTGACGAAAGCAACAAGCTAGAAAAATATACGTAAGTAAGAACGAAATAAATGATATTCAAAAAATATAAATCTCTAAGTGGACCTATTCATTTTAAAGTATCTACTTTTTCTCTCTTTGGACCAACAAAAAAATTTCTTTTACACACACACACACACACACACACACACACACACACACATATATATATATATATTTATATATGCAATTTTATTTTTCGTTATCGAGTTTTTACTATTTCATTTTTAGTTTCACTACTGTAGAGCTTAATAATGAATAATACCGGTTCTTCTTGATTAATATTCCATAAAAAATAACAAAATCCAGGAATATTTATATTTCTTATTTATTTTGTCGTATTGTCTATAGATAAGTAAATGCCATTAATGAATAAATACTGTTAATTTTCTTCGAAACGAAAGTTAACAATATATTATTTTTTCGTGTGGAAAACACACCCAAAACATCTATTATTTGATGTTATCTAAAAAAAGCTATGAAAATCTGTAACAAAAAAAAAAAAAATACGATGAATATATCTAAGAGGAGTATTCATTTTTAGACTGCAATTTATTAATATTTTTGGTTATAGAATTTTATCATTTCAAAGTTTAGTAATAAGGTTGGTTAGTTGGGTTTTATGGCATATCAACTCTTGTAGGCTATTTTATCCCAAATCCTATTTGTTTATATATATATATATATATATATATATATATATATATATATATATATATATATAATTTATAGAAAACATTTTTAAACGACCCTGAGCGCATTTGTTTGAGCACAGTTAAATGGTTTCAGTTACGGTTATGTAATATCAAGAATTCAATATTTGCGCACTATTAAATGCTTTCAAATATTACTATGTAACATTCAATATACCTTCAGTCATTTGTTTGCACACAGTTAAATGGTTAAACAGTTTTTGGTCAAACAGTTCTATTTGCTCCATAGATGGTGAACTAACACTGGGTTGGAGAGGATCTGAGAGTAATGACAATCAAGGGGTACTCCACATTCCGCAAAGCTCCAGAATTGATGCCTTACTATCAGGTTCTTTAATGTCATATACAGGACACTCATTGGTAGAGAACTTACTCCTCTGCAGAGATATACAATCGGTGTATTCTACAATCCCAGCAATCTGGGCTCAATATTTAGCCATGAGTAATACCCTATGATTTCTTTTGACCGTGGAACTTTCTAATAGAGAAAATAAAATCTTGATATATCTAGTTTCGAAGAAAATTAACTTTTTTTATTATTGTTTTTCAACAAAGGTTATTATAAAAAGACTTGATACGGCTTTTTATTTATTATTTGGGTGCGTAAAGTCAGTTCTAAAAGCAAACACTGTTATTTAAAAAAAAAAAAAAAAAAAAAAAAAAACAACATAAAAAAGACTACTATGCAAATAAAATAAATAAACATAGCAAATATACGAAAGAACATAAAAGCCGAAGCCTCCAACAGTTAAATAAAGAGAAGAAAAAAAACTCTTTTAAAAAGTTGTTATGGTAAATTCAAAACTTCTGGTTTCGAATTTCTCTTTTACCTAAACTTAAACATACGCTAGGAGTGGAGGAAAAGATATACTGAGCTTATATAAAACATAAGCCCGGATTACAACATGGATCAGCAGGCAAAACTGGCCACGAAATTAATTCTGAGCCCAGCTGTTACCCCATGTAACAACGTCGCCGCTGCACTTTCACTGCCAGTTAAAATTGCAACCCAATAGTTAAGTGTGGGGGGGGGAGGATAATAGATACTGGTATCGTTCTATGTGTCTAGTTTTAGCTTAATCTTGATCGAAGCTATCCTAATAAAAAAAAAAAAAATGGATGTAAGGGCCCTTTCGTCCGATACTTATCAAAAGTCACGCGGACGAAAGGGCCCTTATATCCTTTTTATTTTTTTATTTTTTCTCCAAAATCACATATGATTCCCCTAATAGTTTGTTTATATCATTTGTCTTGTATCAATAATTTGTTCAAATGTATATATATTCCGCCGTAAGATATTACATTGATGCAGTTAAATATCGTAGAATACAGTCTGTTAATATCAACATTTATTGATAAGTTCTCAGGAATTTCTATTGTTTATATCTCATGAATTATTTCCACATATTCTTAATGTTGAAGCAAAAGTTGTGTATTCTATCCATGAAGAAAGCTAGGACGTTAAAAGAGGGATAACTTTAAATAAAAAAAATGTGTTTCACCAAGTTTGAAACAAAAAAAAATTATTTTTACTCATCATTATCATTGTCATCAAGTTATGTTGATAACACGAAGATTCTCTCTCTCTCTTTCTCTTTCTTTCTCTCTCTCTCTCTCATCGCTCTTTCCAGGTCCTCTAGACAGCATCCAGTGTCCGCACAGGGGGGATGTATTTAAATCTTTGCTGATCGGTCAACACTGGTACATCCATGTGTAGAAATCCATAAGGGAACGTCGTCTATGCGTTCGTCTTTACTTCTCCAGCAGGGTCTTGCATGTCTTGTTAATCTTACTTGAATGGCTTATGAGATGGGTAGTGAGTGGCTTTACAGTGTTGTTCTTTGGCGTATTGCTTCCAAGACTTGTTCAAAACAGCATGCAGCACTCTTGTGTAGTTCCCATGTAGATTTTTCCCCATGTATTTCTTTAGCGTCCAGGTGGTGCATCCATACAGTAGTACTGACACGGCCATCACTTGCAAAGAATCCCGTTTTATTTTATCGGAGAGATCAGATTTGCATATGATCGATAACAAATCAATAACATTTACAATTCGTATGTTGGCATCGTTTTAATTTCATGTTACGTTATTTGATTATTTGAAATCTTTCTCGATAAAAAAGTCAAATGACGAAATAAGAATAAAAAAACAAACGCTGAATCACTAACCTAACGGCCCAGTCTTTCTTGATATAAAGATTTTCCCAAGATTTTGTATTTTTACACATCTATAGTTGATTTAACATCACTAATATCATCCCTCACAGACCTGATGATGGTTCATTAGAACCGAAACGTATAGTGTCGATTTTGCTTCTCAATAAATCTTTCCTTCAACTTGATTTAACTTGTTATCAATTTTTCTCTTTATATTGTCGGATTACACTCCATTACTTATATATATATATATATATATATATATATATATATATATATATATATATGAAAAATATATTTTCCTTTTTCATAAGGTACCCTTATTTATTGAATGAACTTCCTATCTATCCACCGTATTATCCAAGAATAAGTATTTATCCTATTAAGTTTTAATAAAAAGTTTATTTTCTTCAAAATAAAAGTTACTTATATCTTATTATTCAGTGCGGAACATTAGACATTCAAAAGGAATATCGTTCGACGTTCTTTATTACCAAACTCAATAGCATTAAAGGTTCGGTTCGGTTTCCTTGTTTGATGGCATATCAACTCATTTTAGGTTATTTAATGCCAAGCCATTCTCCTAGAAGAATAGTAGTGGTACAATTTTACCCATAGCTGGGGGTTCATACCTTTTCCAAGGGTATTTGCCCGAAAGTGAACGTAATAGCGCGACTGGAGTACGAACTCGCGTACTACGATTCCGCAGTCCATCGCTTTAACCATTACACCACGAGGACACGCCCTCAATAGCATTAAAGTTATGTAACCAAAAAGTAAATAGTATAAATATATGTGGTGTACTTACGTTTGGACTGTCGTATATTCTTACATTTGGAGACAGAATTTCATTACCGTAGAATTTTATAATAAATAACACCTAATGATTTTGTTAGAGTGTGGGATTTTTCAATTTGAAATAACATCATGTCAAATTTAGTTTAGAAAAAAAAACACTTTTTTGTACATAAATATTGTATTTGTTTATGGGCAGTAGTGTGTAAACTATGGCCACTGTGGAATTTCAACATCATCACCTAGTAAATAGTACAAAGTTTTCTTGAATATCTAAGTCAGAAAAGGGTGTCGATATATTTATATATATATATATATATATATATCTTTAAGAAAAAAACCAAAGACCGGTTAATTCATGATTATGAATTTATTTCGATCCCGTATTTTCAGTTTCTGGTGTGAACCAAAAACATGAAGAAAAAAAATTAATACAGGACTCTCTTCAGACCCAATGAAGAAAAAAAATTAATACAGGACTTCTTCAGACCCAATGAAGAAAAAAAATTAATACAGGACTTCTTCAGACCCAATGAAGAAAAAAAATTAATACAGGACTTCTTCAGACCCAATGAAGAAAAAAATTAATACAGGACTTCTTCAGACCCAATGAAGAAAAAAAATTAATACAGGACTTCTTCAGACCCAATGAAGAAAAAAATTAATACAGGACTTCTTCAGACCCAATGAAGAAAAAAAATTAATACAGGACTCTCTTCAGACCCAATGAAGAAAAAAAATTAATACAGGACTTCTTCAGACCCAATGAAGAAAAAAAATTAATACAGGACTTCTTCAGACCCAATGAAGAAAAAAAATTAATACAGGACTTCTTCAGACCCAATGAAGAAAAAAATTAATACAGGACTTCTTCAGACCCAATGAAGAAAAAAAATTAATACAGGACTCTCTTCAGACCCAATGGATAATTATCCTTTGGGTCTGAAGAGAGTCCTGTATTAATTTTTTTCTTCATTGGGTCTGAAGAAGTCCTGTATTAATTTTTTTTCTTCATGTTTTTGGTTCACACCAGAAACTGAAAATACGGGATCGAAATAAATTTATAATCATGAATTAACCGGTCTTTGTTTTTTTTGTTTTTTTTCTTAAAGAAATATTGCTCTGTAATAAATTACATTGAGCTCTCTACCAGGAAAATTTAAATATTCAGCTCTTGAATGATTTTTTTGTCCTGAGGGAATTACTCCAAACTTTTTAACCTGACCGAATATTACCTATATATATATATATATATATATTGAGAATCACTTGGACATGTCAGATTCGAAGTTATTAAATAATAAAAGTCTGTATTATAAAGGTTCACGGTTGTTTATGTACTGCCATGTGTATGTGTGTGTGTGAGAGAGAGAGAGAAAGAGGGGAGGAGAGAAAGTGAACGAGATGAGTGAATATATGTGTGCACGCGCGTGGGCGTCCGACACGCCTTGAAGATAAGGAAATAAAGTAAGCCAGTAGAGAAAGCCGGTCTGGTGATCGGGATCGGGAGTTGCTGGCTGGCGGGTGGCGTTTCGGGGTTGGTTAGGATGGTGACGGGGTTATTTCGTCAAGGTGTGCGGAATTGGTTATCAAACAAAGCTGATATAAAATGGCAGCATAAAACGAAGCTTATTTCCTCAAATACCACCACCCCAACCCTATCCGCCTTGGATATTGAGATAACCCCATTCTCCTATTTAATAAAAAAAAAAATAAAACCAAAGTGCCGAACATTGAGTAAAAAAAAAGATAAAACGTCTTAGAAAACACACAAAGAGATGAATCAGCGTCGGAGAATGATTTTAATTAACACAGGCACCAACATATTAAATATTTTTAATAACTAAAAGTCACTTACTCTATTTGTAAAACTTTTTCCAACCGAACGTTATAAAATAAAAGTGGGGTGTCCTCGTGGTGTAATGGTTAAAGTGATGGACTGCGGGATCGTAGTAAGCGAGTTCGTACTCCAGTCGCGCTATTACGTTCACTTTCGGACAAATACCCTTGGGAAAGGTATGAAACCCCTTATCCTCCCAGCTATGGGTTAAATAGTACCACTACTGTTCTTCTTGGAGAATGGCTTTGGCATTAAATAACCTACAAAGGTTGATATGCCATTAAACAAAGAAACCAAACCAAACCAAACCAAACCTATAAAATAAAACGCTGAAAACGTTCTAATCGACAACTTCAAAACAAAACGCTACAAATAATTAAAACAGTAAAAACTCAAACTGTCAACTCAAAACTACACGATGCCAGATGACGACCAAAAGTATGATCGAAAGCGCTTGGGCAGGAGATATGGGACAATTACTTTACCATCTAGATCCTGAGACAAGAAAAAAAATGCAACTTGAAAAAATAGAATTTAAAAAAAGAGAGTTCCATCGTTTTTAACAAAACTTGCTTGAATAATAACTTGCTGCCTGAATATACACTCTTCAAAATATATATATATATATATATATATGATTAACCAATATAGATTGGGATTTTTGCAAAAGTCAAACGTTATATATCAATTTAAATATCCTTTAGAAGATTGTATCTCTGAAAATAACAATATATACATTGGTTTAACCCCAACTATCCTATCGAGACGACTCACTATGCATCTCTCTGATACAAATTCAATAGTACAGTATTTACAAAAACATTCCTGCCCCAAAATGAGTTTCGGAAAACTCTTATCGAAAACACATCAATATTAGAACAACAAAATAACAAGCGAAAATTCCCGAAGCAGTCAGTATCAGAAAGAAACTACCTAAACTCAATAGAATCAATCTCGAATCTCGGTACTTCAGTGTCTTTAGCAACTGCTGCTACTAATAGAACGATTTCAAAAATAAACGCTACAATACACCAGTATGAATAATAAACGCTCACAACTTACAAAGTAGTAATATACATGTAAAGGACATATCCCTTTTGCAATGTACACAATCCTAATGATGGCCCAGATTGAGCAGAAAGTACTAAGGAACCAATTAATTATGGGAGGTTTATTAACCAATTCCCGCCGGATATCACAAAATCGATGCGGCGAATCGAAAGGATAAATACTAAAATGTATCTTATCAAATAGGAATTAACGAAGAAATGCTGCCCAAACGCTCCCCCATGGGGGTTGAGCACTCTGGCGAAGGAATTGTCGGCCGCCCCTAGCGTAATGCAAAGCTCTTCGTAAGAATTGAGCACTCTGGTAGCCGATAAGGTATTAAAAAAATGTAATGTAAACAAAGGCTGCTGCTGCTGTTGCTAAAATAAATACCTTAAAATTCCCTTAGCCAACGTAGTCCGCTTGGTGGCCGACAGGTTTGAAGCTTAGTCTAACGTAAAGTTGGACGGGTTTCCATCCCGGCTTCGAGCGTTGTGCGTGTCTAGCCACACTGAAGAGTTCTGATAGAACGAAACAGTCTGTCTGTGGATGACGACACTATATATATATATATATATATATATATTTCATTATGTAGTAAAAAATTTCTATCTATCTTGTAATAGCTTCTTTTTCTCATGTTGGAGGCATTCCTAAAATTGAAGAATACTGTGCGAGTGTCACGCTAAAAAGAAAGAAATTGTTGGACTTTAATAATTGTTTCATACACGCTAACGATAAGTAGCTGAGAAGGTAGACAGCATTGCTTTATGTGGACGCACCTTTACGAAAGGGAACGATTGTTTGTGTACAAAATTCAATTCTGATTGGAGACTTCATTAGGATAGCTTCGATCAAGATTTAAGCTAAAACTAGACACATATAACGCAACCAGTATCTCTTGTCCTTATCTAGGAACAATAATTTAGCGACACACACACACGCGCGCACACAGACTGATATAAATATATGCATATATATATGTATAACACGAATGTCTACTAATGTCTATTGATATTCATAATAGATATATATTAGGTTTGGTTAGGTTTTATGGCATATCAACTATTGTACGTTATTTAATTTTAAATCCTGTTTACACGTATGTATTAAATATGTATGATTTGTAAATACATTTTGTAGATACACATAGCTAAATGATCAAACAGTTCAATTTCTAACAATTCAATTTAGCGTAAGTAAACAAATTTTAATGGTTCCAAGTATTGCTCTGTATCACTTACAATTCAATTAAACGTTAGTCGTGTTTACACACACAGTTAAATGATCAAACAGCTCTATTTCTAACAATTCAAGTTCGCATAAGTCATTTGTTTGCACTCATATTAAATCTCAAAACGTTCTATATGACCCATTGATAGGACCCTATCGGTAGCTACCACTCCAGGCCAGAGTGGACCAGGGAATGTTGGCAATGAGGGGGTACTCCGCATTCCCCAAAGCTCCAGTATAATTGAACACTCACCATGATTGTTTAGTATCATATTCAAGACACTTGTTTGGAGAGTCTTACTCCTATTTTACAGTCAGTGTATTCTACAACCCCAGCCTACTGGGCAGGAAAGAAATGGGGAACGAAAGAAAGAGATTTATGGAGAAAAAGAAAGAGTGACTGAAATATTTATGAATTGTTAAAAGAAAGAAAGAAAGAAAGAAAGAAAGAAAGAAAATTTTAGAAATCAGTAATTTAAGAATGTATGCGAGAAACTCAAAAAGAAAAGTCATTGAAGAGGGAATGAATATCACATATTCAAATAAGACTGAAAATATCTATCAAAATCTAAAATTGATATTTATTAATAATCATATCTCTTGTTTTTGTTCAGATTTCTTTTCTTAGAGAAGAAACCAGGTCGGCGTAACTGAACCCCTAAACCCTTGTGACCTCGTTCTGTGAGCTCGGTTAAAAAGCTCGCTTTCCGAAATCCCGCTGAGAAACAATATTTAAAAGCCATTCGTATCCAAAACTGTGTCCCTCCCTCGGATGCACAGAGCAACCCTGCCAAACGACCAAAGTTTCACATTTCTTTAGGTGGCAGAAAATACTTTTCCTTTAGCTGGAAAAAAAAAAAAAAAGATTAATTCTACTAATCTCACAATGTTGACAGTCATTATTGTGTAATCGCAGACTGTCTAACTTCCTACCTATCTCTTCTGTCCTACCACTAAGTATTATCCACGATGAATAACCGGCTCAATAGACTAACGACTTCCTCTTTTGCTTGGTTGTTTTTCATTCATTTATTTAACGCTCAGCTTTTTCTATGCTTTTTTGCGTGAATCTAATATTCGTCGACATTAATACGTCAAAAAGTAGCAAGATAAAAAAGGCATTCGACTTATATGCTATAGAATCGCACAAGGTAAGACTGAAATTAAATACTCACACACACACACACACACACACACACACATATATATATATATATATATATATATATATATATATATATATATATATATATATATTGTCTTTAAAACAGCTATATATATATATATGTGTGTGTGTGTGCGGTAGTATACGCACTTCGCTGCAATACTTTTCTTAAAGACAATTTCAATTTGCAATCATCATCACCATTATCATCAAATCATGTTGACAACGGGGTGTTTTCTTATCCTCTTTCACCATCCGTCCCTATCGTCCATTGCTTTTGTCAGGTTCTCAAGACTGCATCCAGTGTCTGCACAGAGCTGATTCATGTAAGTCCTAACTGCTTGACCAGCCCCGGGCGTCCATGTGTAAGAATTCCTAAAGGAACGTCTCTTTATGAGTTCGTCCTTACTTCTCCAGCCGTCCCCCAAATGTCTTGTTTGTCTTACTTGAATTGTTTGCGTGATGGGAGGTAAGTGGACGTATGGCTGCTGTTTTCAGTGATCCTGCTTCCAGAGTTCTTGCGTGGTTCCCATCAAGCTTTTTTTTCTCTTGCATTTTGCCAGACTTCTGGTGGTGCATCCATACAGTAGTATTGACACAGTCACACTTTGGATAAAATTCCATTTTATTTTTTCAGATATTTTAGATCTCCGTACGTTGAAATCACTCTCAGTTGATGAAATGTTGCTATCGAGGTATGCAAACTGGCTGACTGATTTTAGAGGCTTGCAGACTTTTGCATACAAATATGCGGGTACTACGGCTTATATATATATATATATATATATATATATATGTATATATATATATATCATCATGTGGCGCCAACCCGGATATCCCTGACCCTCTCTCGCCACTTTTCCCTATCGTTCATCGCCTCTGACAGCTCTTCTGGACGACACCCCGTATCCTCACACAGTTGCAGTATGTATGTTCTAGCTGGTCGTCCTGCTTTAGCTCGGACATATGTGGGGGTCCAGAGGAGTACATCACTTATGAGCTCGTCCCTGCTCCTCCAGCAGTGTCCTGCGTGCCTGGTTCGTCTAACTTGGTATATATATATATATATATATATATATATATATATATTGCGTGTGTGCGTATGTGTGTGTGTATGTGTGTGTGTTTATTCGCACATAATGAAAATGTAACTCCCTATGTTAAAATCCTTTTGTTTCTTTAAAATTTTTACAAGAAAAGGACTATAAGCCTTTTAAGAGAGAGAGTTACTTTCAATCAACCAGGACGCATCGATCAGTGAAAGGATTAGCAAGCTTGACTAGCAAACCTGCAAGAATGAGTTTCAGTCTCATTAGGTGCCCTATTTATTCAGCCTTGTGTGCTACATCTAAGCAAAAAAAAACTTAGTAAATTACCACTTTCAATCATCTAATATATTTTTTTCTCTTTTTGTTAGTTCAAAGGGGGAAAAAATTAAATATTTTTTAATGAATAGATCTACAAAGATTAATATTTCTGTAAAGAAATAATTTAAAGAAAAATAAATCTCTTTGTGGACCTATATATATATATATATATATATATAAACAAAAAGAAAAAAATCACTTCTTTGGTATCATTATAATTCTATTTTAGGTTGTTAAAACCATCATTAGAAGTATTTACAAAATTTATATTTGGATTATATATATATATATATATATATATATATATATATATATATATTCTAGCCATAGTAGCCGCGATTCGCTGGAACTACTCTTTTTTTTTTCAATAGAAGGTTTCGATCTACAACCATTGCAGAAAAAAAAAACTGATTTTGTTTGCTTTGTATTTTGTTTTTTGTTTGTTTGTTTTGTTTTGTTTTTTGTTTGTTTTCATTTTTTGGGATTTTTTGTTTAATGGCATATCAACATTCGTGGGTTATAGAATGTCAAAACAATTCTTGTAGAAGGACGGTAGTGATAATATACGAGAGGTAATTTCTTTCCCAACGGTATTCGTCCGAAAGTGATTGTACTAACGCTATTGACGTCCCAACTCGCTTACTTTGATGTCACAGTCCAGCACGTGAGCCATTACACGATCAGGACTGCCTCAGATTGATTTTGCATTCAACCACCCACCATCACCACTAGAACCTGGTGATACAACATGAAAATGAGGGTTGTTATCATAAATTTGTATGTGTATGTTTTATTTTCATTGTAATCGTCATAAACTACATTGTTCTTAAATTCTCATTACATACCTTTTTATTTTCTTATAAAACTTATACAGAAAACTATTGCTTGTAAAAGAAAATAAAGCAATAAAATAACAAATTAATAGTGTAAAAGTTTTATCAGTCAAAAACCGGCTCATAAAACAGTTAAATTAATAGATATCCAATGACAGTGAAAAATACCATTTGCTATTACACATAAAACATATTTAACATCGATCATATGTACCAATGTTGCCATCTGGTATTCGTATCGGGTGGTTTGTCTAATACAGTTAATGGTTAATATTCCAAGGGACCTTTGTCCCAGGAAGCACCTGTCTCCTCGATTAAAATAAGTAAAAGCTTGGTTGATAGCACGACGCCTGAGGCGTCCCTAAAGAGGATTGCTGACAGAACTCTGCAGTGTTTTTTTCATTCGAACCATGATCCTTGTTTCCCTCCATTAAACGGATGGTATATCATATCCCAACACCGTACCTTGAATAACTACCAAACTAAAAATCGTGACCCTTAGATTTCATATTTCCAAACCTTATTAATTGTATTTTAAAATAAACTTTTGTTTGTATACAGTTATATGGTTTCAAGTATTTTAAAATAATAATAATTTTCAAACAGATCTATTGTTTAACCAAATGAAAACTATATAGAACAATAAAAAGTACCACCACACTGTGACCCAGTCGGCTAGGACTGTAAAATAGAGGGGTAAGACCCCCTCCAAAAAAAAAGTGTCCTGGATATAACATAAAATAATCTGATGGTGAGGCTCCAGTAATGTTGGGGTGTTTGGAAATGCATGTAGCATATCCACGTCCAAAAATACGACTAAGATAAAAATATGCGAAATAGACATAAGGAATCCGAAAACATGAAACACTCTGACGACTCTCTTTTTTGGTTCAGGTACGAAACTTTTTATTACCTTTTTGAGTTTAAGGTTTTTCGACATGAGGAGAGAGAGAGACACAATTTCTTTCTATGCTGACTTTTCCATCTGACCCCACCACGTGTGGCACCCCGCCGCAAACTACTGGTCTGGCCTCGCCGAGCTCCGAAAATCGACTATCTTCCTCAAGCGTCGAATCTCAACTAACTTATTTTTTTCAAATTCCAAAATCCTCAGCGCATCACTTCCGGGCATGACGTAATTCACATCCCCGGCATATTTCCTATCTGGGGTTTTTATTGTGACATCTGTGATTGTCACATTTGCCCCGTGCGCGCGTGAACACCTGCACTCAATGCGTGCACCTAACTAACCCATGCACTAAGCCGAAAGGTTCTCAGCCTAACTAAACCGAAAGGTAAGATATACAAAAAGAAAAATGATAATATAAAAAAAATCTTTCCGCAATTATATAACATGCAGAATACTCCTTCATTACTATTTCTCCCTGCTCTATTCCGGCCCGGTGTGGTAATACCTGTTTGGGTCCTATCGCTGGGTCAATTAGAACTGTTTGATATTTAAACTGTGTGCCAATAAATGACTTATGCTAAATTGAATTTCTTGAAATAGAACTGTTTGATCACTTAACTGTGTGTAAACAAATGACTGATATTCAGTTGAATTGTTAGTGATACGAAGCAATGCTTGAAACTATTTAAATTTGTTGACTTACAAATAGAAATGTTGGATCATTTAACTGTGGGTATCTACAAAATGTGTTCATAAATCATATATATTTAATATATACGTATGAACAGGATATGGCATTAAATAACCTACAATGGTTCGTATGCCATAAAACTATGTAACCTTGTTGATTTATGCTAAATGGTATAGTTAGAAATAGAACTGTTTGATCATTTAACTCTGCGTAAACAAATGACTGATATTTGATTGAATTGTTAGTGATATATAGCAATACTTCGAACCATTTAACTTTGTTGACTTATGCTAAATTGAATTGTTTGAGATAGAACTGTTTGATCATTTAACTGTGTGTAAACAAATTACTGATATTTAATTGAATTGTTAGTGATACATAGCAATACATAAAACTATTTAACTTTGTTGACTTATATTTACAAATCATTTATATCTAATATGTATGTATGTATGTATGTATGTATAAAGAGGATTTGGCATTAAATAACCTATAATGGTTGATATACCATAAAACCAAACCAAACCACGCAGAATGGATCTGATAGTGATGACAACAAGGGCTACTCGATAATGCTCTGAGATTTTGACCTTTAGCGTCACCACTAAATGCAGTTCAAATGTCATACCCAAGACACCCGTTTCGAAGTTGATCTTTACCTCTGAAGTGGATACGGTCGGAATATCTAAAACCCTGCTCACAGTGCAACAGTTGAAAGTGTTTAAGAAACTTTTGAATAATTTTACCAAATGTGCTGAACTTCAGGTTACATATGTGGAATAACATGTACGTTTTGTGGGTCTAAGTCATTCCTCACTTGGTCGTGTTGATAATATTTCAGCACAACATCGTAAGGCAAAAATGTAAACAAACGAAAGCTACTTCATAATGCCTTATAATTCCCAAGGAAACGGATGTGGTTCGCTTGCTGGCTGAGCGGTGTGATACTAAGTCTAACGTAATATTGGGCGGGTTTCGATCCCAATTTCAAGTGTCCTAGATGTCTAACCACACTGAAGAATTGTGATACAACGAAACAATCGCAGACTGTCAAACTTCCAACAGATCTCTTCTGTCCTACCACTAAATAACCGGCTCAATAGACAATCTGTCTGTAGATAACAATATATGTATATTCGACTTTCGTTCAGAAAGTTCTACGCCTCACACCATTTTTTAGATTTGTCGCATACCTTACATATTTGCATCGACCCCACCTGCACAGAAATTAAGACAGAAATCTGGATTAGAGAATTAATTTTTTTATTTATTGCGGACTTTTTGTCCTCATCTTGGTATTTTTTGTGTTGTTTCTTCTTCACTACGTTTCGGCCAAATTTCACCTCTGGCCTTCTTCAGGTGATTAACCGCGACCTCGGATAGGAATCCGTATCCCCAGTAATTACTGTCTTCCATAGTTGTTGCCTATCGCACTACGTTTTTTGACCAAGTAAACCTCTGGCCAGCTTAGGTAGGAATTGAAACTGCTATCTTCTGACAATGCTTACCTGGAACCGTAGAGACTCAACGACTCCATCCGCTGCGCCACGGCCCCCGAAGGAAAAAATAGTCCGCAATAAATAAAAAAATTAATTCTCAGATTAAGAAGCCTCATATCAAAATGATTCCAATTAAAGACCAATCTGGATTAGTCTTTTTTTATAACTTGAAGTACTAATGTGTTGCCACAACAAAAATGTTCAGCAATGAATGTCTCCTCTTTCTGGGAGAGGCTTGGAACTTTTTGAACCACCTTTACACACACATACATATATATATATATATATATATATATATATATATATATATATATATATATAGCAGTAACTGAATATCTGATAAGTTCAGATTATTCAAGCATATTGTTACTGGATGTTGCATGTAATGAAAATTCAATTCACTGATAATGGCTTTCGAGACCAGCCTATTAAGTAAGCGATTATATTCATCGTGTCAGTCTCTCATGGGGAAAATAAATGCAAAAGAAACAATGCGGGTTGTGTGTTGGACTGTGTAAATGCTTAATTTTGCTTTTAACTGTCTATGTGTATCAGGGTTTTTGTGTGTAGGCATTTTTCAAAATCAGATCTTCTCACATATAAGTACGTACGTTCGCATACCCACGAACATGGAAGATACCGAATAAAACTATCTCTTTTAATTCATCCCGTAATTGCTTACGTGGATGTCGGGGTCAAAAGTCTTTTCCGGAATTATATATCACCGGTGGGTATTACTGAAATCTTTTAATTGTTTGTTTGTTTGGTTGGTTGTTTGTTTGTTTGTTTGTTGTTGTTGTTTTTGGGGGGCGGGGGGCGGGGTAAGTAGTAGACTCTTAACCTCTGCAAATTCCGGGCCTATTTTTGGTAAACCTCGGCATTCTTCTACAAATAATTACTTGGAGAATTTCCGCTTTTATGTTAAACCTTAAATATAGAACTGCAATAATATCTACAATGTCTCGGACGTTTGAGAGCGATGCTAAATCTTGTCTCGTTTAAATAACTCTTACTGATTTTACTTTATCTGGCCGGCGAAGTTTATTACTACACGCTTTCCTGTCAAAAGGAACATCTAAGCTTAAATTAAATTCAAAGAATCATCCGGGTAATTACACTCTGTTTTTTTGTTTTTCTCACCAATACATTCTTCAAACTTTTTCAATGGTAATCTCTACTTCTATAAAGAGATTGATTTCTATAATAATCGTAATTTGTTCAAAATTATAAGTTTCAAGAGTTATTTTTTATTTGGTATTTTCTGTGTTTGCAAGTAAGAGATCTGATTTTTTAATTATATATATATATATATATATATATATATATATATATATATATATATATATATATATATTCTGAAGTTATTAAGCGAATTACATAAACTTCCATTGTCCAAATTTGGTTTAAAAGAAAATTGTCAAATTTTAAACAATCAATTCAAATGTCGAAACAAAACTTAAGTTAAAATTTTATGAAGTATCAATAAGTTTAATTGAAGATTTGTCATTTGATGTATCCTAAAAATACTACCATCTGAAGTTATAAGGCAAAACCAAATAATCACATTTTACTTCAACAAAAAGCTAATAAAATCTACAAATATTGATCAACACCTATAATAAAACAAATAATAAGCTCATATGATTTTGTTTATTGTTTTACTTCAGCCGGTTCAATTTCTAACACGATAGTTTTAATTGCTTCCCATAGACCTGCTTTGTAATTATTCTGTTCACCACTTTCATATAATTTCATCTTTACAATTGACTATAGATTTTCTGTCTGATTCTGATCAAAATTTGATGATGTCCATTCAAGTATCTTCTCATCTGTACATCTTTTATACACAAAGAATTCATGGGAAAGCTTCGATACACGAGAAGGAACATTATTGCGCTGAAATACACACTTCACTTTGAAACTGCGTGACTGAGACTGGGACTAGTACCCGGCAAAAAAAATCTTATTCATAAAATCGCAATGGCTAGCGCTGTTTAGTTTAATTCCTTCATCGATATTAAACGGCCAACAACTCCAGCCCATGTCATCACACTACCACCTCTTGTTGTCTTCTTTGAATAAAATATACCCTTTGGCGCATCCATATGGCCCATCTAATCTCACTTGAGATTCGTCCGTGAAAAGTACTTTAGAAATGTCGATTTTTATGTATTTCTTGGCTTTATTTTGACGCTTTGAAATATTTGCTTTAGCGAGAGGAAATTGCCAATGAGTTTTTTAAAATCCCAACTCACAAAATATTCTATACCTTTTGAGCTTCTTGACTCCCTCAATTCTAACCTTTTCAAATTGCAGACCACAACTCAAAAGTGGTTTAGTTTACGTTCATCTCAAGGAAACAAGCTCTCGAAGCTTTTTCCTTTGCTTTGAGTTCTCATCTTGGTTACATTTTCAACAACATTTTTTATTATTCAATTATCTCAGCCAAGCTCCTTTTATATCTCCAAAGCGGACATCCCCTCATTTGATAACTGTTATGGGGACATATCCTACCATACCCCAAAGATGGCCTCGTTCAACCTAAACATATTCACCGAGCTTAGCTCGCTCGAAGAAGACAACTTCTCGTTTCTTACGAGACATTTGACCAACAGACTGCAAGCCGAGAACGGCTAGTACTTCTTTTGTATGACTTTCTTTTTTCTGCTAATACAATAACGTTCACCTATCACCAGTTGTTTGAGTTGTTCTTCCACCGGTCTTATCTGAAGACCACAACAATAACTTTGTTATTTACTAGTTTTCTGTAGTTTTTAGATCCCTCCTTTTACCTTTGTTCCTACACATATCATGGTCAAGATGAAAATCCAGTTTTTATTAAATCTCAAAGGTCTTAAGCTAATATTAACTTAATCTCCTTACTAACTTCAGTCAGTACATTTTTGTAAATTACAAATATCTCAAAACTAATCTTTAAAAGATGACAGAAAATTTAGTTAAATATTTTACTAAGGAAAACAAATGAGTTTGACAAATATCAGTTCTGAACTTTTTGAGTTATTGAGGTTTATCTTTTCTACTTAATAACTTCAGAAAGGCTTTATTCACACAGTCGCCGCCGTGGATTCTTTCTGGCGCAAAGCGAAAACAGTATAAAAGCTCTTTTTAGATATGATGAATTTGTTTAATAGAATATCAACATTTTTGGGTTATTTTATGCCAAACTATACTTGCTGAAGTACAGTGGCTGTGGTGAAAAGGAAACCCATAGCTGGGGTGATAAGGGAACCCATAGCTGCGATGAAAAGGAAACCCATAGCTGAGGTGATAAGGGAACACATAGCTGAGGTGATAAGAGAACCAATAGCTGCAGTGATAAGAGAACCCATAGCTGCGGTGAAAAGGGAACCCATTGCTGAGCTGATAAGGGAACATATAGCTGAGGTGATAATGGAACCAATAGCTGTGATGATAAAGGAATTCATAGCTGAGGTGATAAGGAAAGCCATAGCTACGATGAAAAGGGAACACATAGCTGAGATGATAAGGGAACCCATAGTTGAGGTGATAAGAGAATTCATACCATTTCCAAGTCCGAAAGTGAACGGGAACTCACCTAATACAAAGTCACAGTCCAGCACTTTAGCCACTATGCCTTTTCATTTAAATATGAAATCGTCCTTTGATCTTTTCACAGAATTCAATTTTATTTCTCTTGTTTTTGTCAAGTAGGTTCCATATGTCATCTGGAATTGAAAACCATTCTACTCTGGCTTATATATATATATATATATACATATATATATATGTGTGTGTGTGTGTGTGTGTGTGTGTGTGTGTGTGTGTGTGTGTGTGTTTTGATGAACTCTCAAGCTTATCTCGACGCATAAGAGTTCACTGGTCCAGTTAAAGATGTGAAATATTGGAATACCTACATAAGTAATTTGTGCATGAATTTTGGTAAACCTGTATAGTAATAGTTACACTTTTTGTATTAAAAGAAGATTGGTCTTTAGAGATTCTCAGGTTTTTTCCTTCTCTTTGTCCTGCTGCCATACCATAGCTAGGGAAAATAAGATGGATTCCTTCCTTTCGCAAGGATGAAGTGAAACACAAAAAGCCTGAGAATTGTTTTCTTTGGTTTGATTTTATAGCATATCAACCGCTGTAGGTTATTCAATGTCAAATCCTTTATATATATATATATATATATATATAAAGAATTTGGCATTTTCAAATTGTGTTTAGAAATCTTATATATATATGTACACATAAGATTTCTAAACACAATTTGAAGATAACATTTTTAAACAAGCCAGCGTTCGATTTTTTTTTTTTTTTGCACACAATTAAATGGCTTCATTCAATTTCAAACATTTCATTTTAACATAAGTACAGTCTTTTGTTTACACTCTTAGTCATTGGTTTAGATACAGTTTTTTGTTAGCTATAGTTAAATGTAAAACATTTCTAATTCAAACAATTCAGTTTAGAATAGCAACAAAGTTAAATGGTTCGAAGTATTGCTATGTATCGCAAACAATTCAATTAAACATCAGTCATTTATTTACAGACAATTGAATGATCAAACAACTGTATTTCAAACAATACAGTTAGGAATAAGTACACATTTCTTTGTTTACACTCAGTTAAATGTAAAACAGTTAATTTCAAACAATTCAGTTCAGCGTATTTACACGGTTTAGACCCATAGATAAGACCTTATCAGGTGCTACCACTCCGGACCAGAATGGACCTTGGAGCGATGGCAATGAAAGGGTACTCAGCACTCTTAACCGAGTCTTACCCCTCTGCAGAAATACAGTCAGTGTATTCTGCAGAGTATTCTTGGCCATAAACAATATATATATATATATATATATATATATATAAAGTACGTTCACCAGATGGAGACACGGAATACTTCGACATTGTAGCAGGAGTACAACAAGGAGACACGCTAGCTCCATACCTCTTTATCATATGTCTAGACTACGTGCTTAGAACATCGATTGATAAAATCAGAGAAAACGGCTTCGAGCTGACAAAGAAAAGAAGCAGAAGATACCCCGCAAAAACAATTACCAACGCCGACTACGCCGATGACTTAGCGATACTGGCAAATACACCCAACCAAGCCGAAACACTACTGTATAGTTTGAAACGTGCAGCCGCAGGCATAGGCCTCCATGCTAATGCACACAAAACGGAATATATGAACTATAATCAAACAGGTGATATCTCCACACTAGATGGAACCCCTCTTAAACTAGTAGACATTCACTTACCTAGGAAGCTGCGTCTCATCAACCGAAAAGGACATCGACACGCGGTTAACAAAGGCATGGACAGCCATCAATAGGCAATCAATCATATGGAAATCAGACCTAACCGATAAAATGAAACGCAGATTCTTCCAGGCAGCGGTCGTATCGATGCACTACATGGACGTATGGACATGGTCGTATCGATGCATGGACGTATGGACATGGTCGTATCAATGCACTACATGGAGAAGAAGCTAGACGGCAATTACACAAGAATGCTGCGAGCAGTCTTGAACAAGTCCTGGCGGCAACACCCCACAAGACACCAACTATACGGCCACCTGCCTCCTATCACGAAAACTATCCAAGTTAGACGAACCAGACATGCAGGACACTGCTGGAGAAGCAGGGACGAGCTCATAAGTGATGTACTCTTATGGACCCCCACATATGGCCGGGCAAAAGCAGGACGACCAGCACGAACATACATTCAGCAGCTATGTGAGGATACGGAATGTAGTCCTGTAGACCTGCCAGAAGCGATGAACGATAGGGAGAAGTGGCGAGAGAAGGTCAGGGATATCCGTGCCAGTGGCACGACATGATAATGATGATATATATATATATATATATATATATACACATTCACACACACGGAGCGGGAGATTTCATGGGTTAATGGCTTAAAACTGCTGGACTGCGGCCTCAAAGTAAGCGAGTTCGAACTCCAGTCGTGCTACTAAGTTCACTTTCGGACTAATACCCTTGGGAAAGGTATTAACCCCACCCTATCTCCTAACTAGTAACATTGATCTTCTTCTAAACGGATGGCTTTGGCGTTAAATACGTTTGATATGTCATTAAACAAAAATCACAAAGCTCCAGCATTACTGAAGCTCACCAGATTGTTTAGAGCCATATACAATTTTTCTCCTCTGCAGAGATTCTACAGTCCCAGCCGACAGGCCATAAAGCCTGTCTAGGATCTGAAATAGTTGAGCTGAACCATTTCCTTTCGACGATAACCATAGGTCTCTTGCGCATCCATATATCATCATCATCATTATCATCAACAACACTGAATTCAAACCAACTCTACTCCACTTTGGATTTGACCTCGCATCGCAACCTTCCCCTGACGGAGGATCTGGGTAAATATATGCATATACATATATGGGGAGGGGAAGTCATTTTCCCAGTAGTTATTATATACGTATGATTACAAACATTTTTACCAAATATACAATTGTAATATTTACTCACGTATTTACTAACACTTACATACACACGCATATATACTGGTCTGAAGCGTGCATGGTGTAATGGTTAATGTTGTATGACCCGAGTTCAAATCCTGGACAAGTCTCTTTACATTTCACAAAGCGCTAATAACCTTGGGAAAGGTATGAATCAAACTATTCTCACTCCAGCTATGGGTTAATAGGAGGGCAAGCTGGGGTCTTTAACTAAGCTATGATAACCAGTCGAGGAGAAAAGAAACTCTGAATTAAAACCTGTTAAACTCCGTTTTAAACATAGACCTTGAGTCACATCCTGCTCATGAGGACGGGTAGAAAAAAAAAATATATATATATATATATTAGTTTGAGTGATAAATAATTTCCGTTCTAGTAAAATGTTAATATAAAATTATTCATTCACGAATAATTTAACATTAATTATTCATTCATGAATAATTTAACAATGAATTTATTTATGTCTGTAGTATATTTGCCATTGTTTTTTAATCACGTCTTGCCAATCGCGTTCTGTTTTTTAAATTCATCAGCATCTCTAATTTTATGCATCTCTGCGTTTACGTAATTTTGTTCTGTAATAAAAAACCTAAAAATACACTTTCAAAAAACTCTTTAAAAAAACATTCTTTATTCATGCAAGCAACCCCTGATTATGGCCTATAAAAGGTCCGTAAGAGTTCGGGACAATTTTGGTAAATTCATCCACTAATTCAAGCCTGAAACCAAGACACTTATCAGGAAACTTGAAAGGATCTAAATAAAATTGTATAGACGAAATGTGTCTTTATTATTTAATCAAACATGCATATATATATATATATATATATATATATATATATATATATATATATATATATATATATATCATTGAGAAACAAGAAAATCAAAAAGTATGTTCCATTATAAATTTATTTCATCCATTTGTCGGGATCTTTTGATGGGATTTGAAAATTGAGATCCCCTCTAACTTAAAAACAGTTAACTTCCTAGATTACCTTCGATTCAAGTAATAACTCTTTTAAACCTTTTGATAAAAATAATGACATACCTACTTATATCAGTATAAATTCTAACCACCCTACATCGATCATTAAACAAATACCTACGGCAGTAAGTTTAAGAATAAACCGACTGTCTTTTTCCAATAATATTTTTTCTACATAAAAAAGGACTTCATAACTAAGCCCTATCTAACAGCGGTTTTAACCAGGAACTTAAGTTCCTAGACCTGGATAAAACTAACACTGATAAAATAAACTATACCCAACTTAATAACTATAGATTGAGTAACATCAACATTAATTGTCATAATTGGTTCCCAAAGCTTCTAAGGAGACAATCATCTGGAGGTTGCAGGTTCAAGCCTCTCTACAGGCGAATAACAATACAGGAATACTTAACACTTATCCCCGGTTATAGTTAACGGAATCAGAACAGGCGACCCCCGTGGTTTCAATAAAGGACGTAGTTCGAAGTTCCGTGAAGCTTCCCGAGTTTGACAAACACCTGAAGAAGGCCGGAGGACATATCGACCGAAACGTTGTGGCAATAACAATAAAGATGAAGACAATACTCCGAAAACCCTTAATGATGAAAATCAACAAGCTTCGTCTCAGAAATTTAGACAACTAATTACAAGAATAATTATAAAAATAAGAATCGTCATCGAAAAATAATATGGCTCAACCCATCTTATTGTAAACTCTCAAATATTAATATAGAAAACTATTTCTTAAATTTAATCGATAAACATTTCTGGAAAAATATCCCCTATGCAAAATCTTTAATAAGATACCTTAGAAATCAGCTATTCATGTAAAAAATACTAGATAAACATAATACAAAAATTACTAAGCAATTTTAACCAGGAAAGTAAAGAAAAAAAAACATGCAATTGTAGGATTAAAAAAGAATGCCCTTTAGAAAATAACTGTAACGTAGAGAATGTGGTTTACCAGGCCAAAATTTACCCAAACGAAAAAAAAAATTATCAAAACTACATTGGGACATCATTACTTAACTGGAATAACCGATATTATATCCATAGATAAACTTTTTTTATAAACCCTTATTAAGGAACCAAACAGCCCTTTCAAAATACTTCTGGGAACTAAAAGATCAAGGATTAACCCCAATAATAAATGGGGAAATTTTTTAAAAAATCAACAGCAGCAAGCAGTTGAGATAGAAGATGTAATTTATATCTAGAAGAAAAAAACCAGCATTTTAAAATATAAAGGTAGCAATAATTTGTTAAATGAAAAAAGAGAACTTATTGTGACGGCAAATTAAAATATTTATCCCAAGACGGGAGTTTATTTTTCGCACCTGTGAAGACGGCACTTGATCCCTCGCAGAATAAGTCCAAGTTAAGATTCCCTTTTTAGGCGTAGGGAAATTGGCAGATTATGTGGGGGTTAACTTGGGGCTAGACTGGCCGCCGCTGGCAAAGTGTTTCCAAATTTCACGTTAACACACACACCCACCCACCAGGCCACTACCTCTTCCTACCCCTAGGATAATGGAAGATATGGGCCTCTAGGTTTAGATATAATAATATTAATTATAGTAGTCGACAATTCCAGTTTCCCGTGTCATATTTTTAAAGGCAAATAGGACAATTTAGCGAGAATAACGTGAGGCGAACGAAGCTGAAAAGGAACATGCAATAGACAACTTGACAGGCAGACAACACAATGAATGAATTTCGACACGTGGAGAGATATAAAAATATAACAAGGTTTTTAATACATGCACACACACATATTTAGCGTGTCGGCTATATTATCAGCGGATAATATCAAAAATACAAATGTCTTTCTTTTTTTTTTCCTTTTCTTTCTTCTTTCTTTAAATTGAGAGAGAGAGAGTATGTAATTGCAATATTTAGGAAGAGTGTTGGGAGAAATAGTCTCAATGTTTACTTAGCTTCTTTTTTGGCGGGTTCCTTCTGAGAATATTTTCTCTTTTACGGGCTAGCGGGATTTTTACATAGCTCGGCTTGAATGCGTCTGTCATCTTGTCCAAGAGCTTTCCGCTTCTTCACCCGGAGTCTTGGCCACAGTGTTGACACATCTTGTCACCCCAACTGCTATCCTAAAACTGATATTCTTTATCCCTATTTCCGCTGACGAAAAAGGGTGTTACTTCCGCTTTAGGATTCTAGCCAATCATTTAGCCTTTCTTCTTCCTTTCCCTGTCAGGCGATTAATTCGGACAACTATATATCCACATACCCCATTCTTTATCCATCCGGTCACAGAGTGCAAACATCTGTTGGCTTTCATTCTGACCTGGATTTGTTACTTCGGCAGCGAGGAATTGACCAACATTCCTTATTCCTCTTTTAACGGTCAATCTTTGGCGGCTTGTTAATTCAACCACGGAGAGGTTGGGGAAAATCTCTTATTTCTCTCCTCTCAGTGGTAGACCATGTGATATTATCTTTAAATGTAGACATAAAAGTAGATTCATAATATAATTAATAATACACTGAACCATATTAAACCAACGTTGAAATGTGAGTTCAATCTTTATATCTTATTTTCTATTTACTTTTTTCATATATTTTTATCACTCCTATAATGCTTATTCTTGTATTCCAATTAAAATTATAGATGATAGTCTTATAAATAAAATAGGGTTTTGATCATATCACTTATAGTTACACCATAACTTAAATAAATTTCTAAATTTAAGATTTTATTAACTTCTTATTCAAATATTAGGTCACCCAGTCGGCTGGAGCTGTAGAATACACAGACTGCACCTCTGCAGAGGAGTAAGACCCCCCCCCAATGAGTGTCCTGGATAAGATACTAAATAATCTGATTGTGAGGTTCCAGTAATGCTGGGGCTTTGGGAAATACGGAGCACTCGTTCATTGCCATTGCTCCAAGGTCAACTCTAGCCCGGATTAGTAGCACCTGAAAGGACCTTATCTATAGGTTAAATAGAACTAATTGCATACATATGCTAAACTGAAATGTTTGACAAAACTGAATTGCTTGAAATAGAAATGTTTTTTGACAATGAAACCCTACTTACATTTAAATTGTGTGCTTACACTAAACTGAAACCGTACTTACATTTAAACTGCATGCTTATGCTAAACTGAATTATTTGAAATGGAACTGTTTTTTTTATATTGAAACTGTACTTACACTAAACTGATTTGTTTAATGTAGAAATATTTTGACATTTAACGATGTGTAAACAATATCTGTACTTATACTAAACTGAATTAACTGAATTAGAACTACATGACTAAACTGAATAGCTTGAAATAGAAATGTTTTTCACAATTAAACTGTACTTACATTTAAACTGCGAAACTGAATTGTTTGAAATAGAACTGATTATTTACATAAAAATGGATTTGGCGTTAGATAACCGACAAAGGTTGATATGCCATAAATTCCAACCAACCAACCAACCAAATATTTAGGTAACCTTTAGTGATTGATAATGACTCGAATTAATATTAATACGTACCACAATACTATTAATATGAACAATTTATATACAAAGTTTTATTCCCAAATAAATCTTGGAAATAAAATAGTGGGTGAAATATCGACAATCTTATTTCATTTACAAAGAAGCTATTAAGATAATTAACAATAAGAAACTTGATATTTCCGTATTATTAGAGTTCATACGAAAAATTTGATACTAAGTCACTAAAAATTTCGATTTAACTTATAAATTCAATAATTACTCCCACTTATGAAAAAGAATAATTTTTAAAAAACTAAAAGAAATTATTATGCTTATTTAAAAATCGAAAAACACTTAAAGAAGAATTTAAAATAGAACAAATGATCATATTATTAACAAAGAAAAACAAAACGAGTTTTAAAAATGTGAAAAACATCGATATATTTAAAGACTAAACAATTTTACAATTAGGTAAAATTGAATTAAAACAATGTTATGATATTACTACGAATTAATAAAAAACAAATATAAATTTGAAAAATTCCCCTCAAAATTTTTATAGATAAATACTAACTAATAAAATCGATGGATAAAATATCCAATACCATCGATTAATTTTCAAAAATCTAAAGAAAAAATGATTGACAGAGTTCAATACAATGAATAAATTTAAAATAAAAATAAGATAATTCGCAGAATCAGATAAAATTATTTAAAAAAAAAAAAGAAAGAAAAACGGAAAGAGATTTTGAATAAACATATTACTAAATTCTTTAAAATTAATTAACATTTGAAAATTTTGAAAAATTACATAAAAACTCTGAAAACCAAAAATATGTCTAGGGATAACGAAATAAGAATAAAAATAAAAATAAAAATAAAAACTGACCAATACCGAAAAATGTGTGGAAATGAAGATAAAAGGAAATCACTCATTACAAATCGAAGAATTTTTTGCGCATTGGAGGATCTTATTAACAAAGATATATAACGAATTTGATCTTTATAGATATTCAAATTGAGATACGTGAATCTTTACATACGATAAACAATATCCCCAAAGTTAACGGTTCAAAAAAGACAATTTTTTTTATCCCATCTGAAGACCCCGACAAACGGGAGAAATAAATTCATACTTATTGGCTTTCTTGTTTCTCAATGATATTTTACTCTGCATAAGACTATTTATATGTGTTTACATATATTATAAACCTTACTTTGAGTACTCAAATTGGATAATTCTGTTTAAGCATATCTATAGAATCTATTGATATAATATAATTATATGTATGTAAGTATGTATGGATAGATAGATAGATAGATAGATATTGGCCACAAAAATTAGTTTTGTTTACGGTTAATCTTATAAAGTATTTTAATAATAGGTTCTGATTAAACAAATGAAGATTTAAAAGAGCAGAAAAAAAGAGAGAACACTACTTTCCTGTCCCATTACATTTTTTCTTTATCTCCATCTCGTTCCGTGATTTGCCTTTCCATCAGTCACTTACCTACCTTTACCGACCATCACAAAAGCCTTTTGAATCCTGGGTGGCTGTTGTATTTTCATATCCTCTAAATTCCCCACCCGAGAAACTTGTTCTTATTGTAATTTTGCACCCATAACCTCCCTATTTGTCTTCTTCTTCACACTGGTTCAAATTCAACTGGAGGAACTGTACAAACACGTCGTGGGTGTTGAAACCGTGGAAGAAAAAGCAAAAACACAATTAAAATATTTGGTCATCATTATAATGCTCTGACCGTATTATGATTCTTGCAGTTGTGGATAGTTACCTAGTTCAGTTTTAGTCTGGCACAAGACCTTTATAATTGGGTATTTCCCAGTGTTATACCATGTGCAACACAAAACTTTGGTAAAATTAGGCGAGAAAAATACCTTTGCGTGATCTCGAAAAAGGTCAAGCGGTCAGGGAGAGAAATAGAAAACACATGAATACTTGACCAATGAATATTTTGATAGAGCGGTTCAAACCCTTCGAATTTTGGTCAAATACTCATGCATATACGATCATACTGTTATATGCTCAAATAGTCGACAAGCAGCGGACGTGTCCATACTACTATATGGATGCACCACATGGACGCTGAATAAGCGTACCGAGAAAAGGCTTAACGGCAATTGCACAAGAATGCTACGAACTATATTGAGCAAATCTTAGAAGCAATATCCCACTAGACAGTAGCTGTGCGGCCACTTACTTCCCATCTATACAACCATCCAAATCAGACGAACAAGACATGCAAGACACTGCTGAAAGAAAAAGGACGCACTCAAAAGTTACATTTTCTAGTGGATCCCCTCACACGGACGAGCAAGCGTTGGAAGACCAGCTGGAACCTATCTTCAACAGCTCTCTATCGACACAGGATGTAATCTAGAGGACCTGCCGAATGCGATGGACGATAGCTACGAATAACGAGAGAGTCGGGAAATCTGTGCCGGCGATACGACATGATGATGATGATGATGATGATGATGATGATGAAGACTCATTCATATATATATATATATATAGTCTAACGATGTTTCCTACCGGTAAAACTCAATATTAGAAGAAAAGTAAATTTTCAAATTATTTCGAAATTTTAAGTTTTAGACTTATTCGATTCTTAACATTCTTCTAAAAAGAAATTTTGAGTAAATTGTTCTTTACTTCATGAATATTTTTGTAAATATATATATATATTTAGAGAGAGAGAGAGAGAGAGAGAGAGAGAGAGAGAGAGAGAGAGAGACACACACACACACGGATGAACGAAAGTTTTTAGATAAATAGGACTTTTTCTTGGTAGAAGTTTGTTTTCAACTATATTCAGCTTTAGTTCATCTTCAGGGAAAAGTTTTTGTGATGAAAGGTTTGTTTTTAAATCTTTTTTTTTTTTTGAAACTGGTAAATTAGCATTAATTAAATGAAAATTAAATTTTGGTATCCAGGCGTCAAATAATCTTCAACTAAACTTATATTATATCGTAGACACCTGACACAACCTCTTCACTTGGAAGATGTTTAAGCATGGACGAGTTGTGCTATAAACATAATTTTAATAATGTAAGACGAAATGAGTTATACATAAATATATATATATATATATATATATATATATAATATCAATAATTTTTCTTGCTGTATTTATAAAAAAATTATCAGTGATAGACTATATATATATATATATATATATATAATTTAAGATAGTGAAGACGAAGATAACATTGATGATTGTTAGTGACTATCACCTACGCAATCATTAAACCAATTTAACTTGGTCTGATTGCTCCATAGGCGAGAAACTGACAGTCATTTACTCTGTGTATACGCTATTTTAGATTATATATATATATATATATATATATATATATATATATATATAAGTGTAGGGGGTATGTATACATCTGTAGGATGTTTCGTTATCAATTGTGGGATAATTTTACATGATTTACAAAAGTGATACATTTTAAAGTCACTTCTAATCGCCGTTGACGGCATTTCAACGGCTAAGTTTTCCTTAGTAAAGATAGTCTCTGTAGCATAATGGTTAAATTGTTGGTCTCTGGTCTCGGAAGAAGCGAGTTCAAACTGTAATGTTACTGTTACTCTCACTTTCGGTCAAATATGTGTTATCATCACTATCGGTGAAATATCATCCATGCTGGGGGGGGGCTTTTTTTTTGCATGAATATATTTAGCATTAAGAAACCCACGGAGGTTGATATACCACTAAATAATCTTTTTATTATCATATTTACCCAAACCCTCCGCTCGGGCAGGATACGACACAAGGTCAATTTTTAAGCGGAGTTTAACAGGTTTGGATTCAGAGTTTTCCTTCTCCTAGACTAGTTGCCTCACCAAGGCTAAAGAACCTAGTCTGCCCTGCTATTTACCCATAGCTGGAGGGAGAATAATTGGATTCATACCTTTCCCAAAGGTATTAGTGCTATGTGAAATGCAATCAGTCTCGTCCAGGATTTGAACTCGTGTCGCCGTGTCCATTTCCTACGACGATAACCATTACACCACGGACACTCTTTTTTTTATTGTTCATAATCTTTACGCGTGGATTTGATAGGTTACCAATTGATTTATCATTATTTTTGCGGTGTATTAAGACTTTTAAAGATTATTTTTAAGGTTTAAAATTTTTTTTCGACCAATATTTTCTCTCGGTGGTGACATACGGTCGAAACAAGTCGTTCAAAAATAAATCAATAGAATGAAATATTTTTAATTATCTTATCCTTTATATTCACAAATGAATATGTATGTGTGTTTTAAAGAAGAAAGAGGCGTTTCCACTCAGCTGTATCTTATCTACTGAAACCGACGTCAACATACGCCAAGCGAAGGCATGGACTGCTTTTGACAGGTTATTTATTATGCAGAAATCTGATATCTCTGATAAAATAAAACGGGATTTCTTCCAAGCTGTGGATGTGGCAATACTACTGCATGGGTGCACCCCCGGGACGCCAGCAAAATGCACTGAAAAAGGCTAAACGGGAACTACACAAGAATGCTACATGATGTTTTGAAAAAATCCTGGAAGTAACACCCCCCACAAAACAGCAGCCGTATGGCAACTTACTTCCTGATCTTAGAAATCATCTAAATAAGACGGACAAGACACGTACGGCACTGCTGGAGAAAAAGGATAAACTCAGAAGTGATGCTATCATCTGAATTCCTACAAATGGATGTGCCAGTACTGGCTGACCAGCAAGGAATTACATACATCCGAGACTGCATCCTGTGTACTCTAGACTGCATCCTGTCTTTTCATTCTATGAAGACACAGGATTCAGTCCCGAGTAGCTGCCAAGTACGATGGATGATTGGTACGGATGGCGAGAGAGAGTCAGGGAAAGTCAACAGAACTTGGTGACAGTTTCTCGCTTAAGTGGATTGTCAGACAATTATTATTTCTTGCGAAACATTTTTCGATCATAACGGATGTTGCTAGTTATTATTTATTACCAAGATTTACGGTAACGAAACAAAAAAAAAAAAGAAATTGCATAAATACATATAAGCTCTGTACTTATTTTTTTACTTTTGTATATTCCTTTTTTTTGATTGCAAAACTTGGTCGTAAATAATACCTAATAAGATTCGTTTTGGCTTAAGTATTACAACAAATTTATTAGGGTCAACTTATCTATGGGCAGCATGAGCTCCTCTCGTAGAACGGTAGCAAGGTAATTAGTTGCAGACAATTACGAATTGATGAATTTGAATCTCACCGAGTGACACTTGT
>OY757906.1:47492478-47514978 GCA_963585895.1 Sepioteuthis lessoniana
CTACCAGAGTGCTCAAGAGAGAGACAGACAGACAGACAGAGAGAGAGAGTATTTGAGCAAATATATCATACGTAATAGGATGGTTTTGTTAGTTAAAATAAAGTATCTTACACATTAACAACCAAATTCTATGATAATGTAAAATAATACAATACAATAAAACATATATATATATAAGTGTGTGTGTGTGTGTGAATATACAAATATGAAAAAAAAAGTTATTCAGAACATAAGTTTATTCATAGCTGAATGATCTACTATCGTTAAATGTTTCAGTTTTTTTAGATTAAATCATCATCAGGGTGATGTTGATATGTGATTTTAGATCTTCTGAATTATATTTAATTTTAGAATGAAATATATATATATATATATATATATATATATATATATATATATATATATATAAGGGTCATTCAGTAAATAAGGATAATTTTGGGAGAAAAAACAATTTTTTTATGAATTTATCTATGTCACACCCATAAAGGAAAGAAACAGCTATCTGCCTATATCACTGGATCTGTTTCTAGCAAGCTACCTACATCCATACCTACCTACCTATCTATCTATCTATCTATCTATCTCAGGATGTCATTTAATAAATAACTTGTTTGTTTTTTAGCAGAATTTCAGTTGTGGTCAGAATTTTTTCCATAAATGTAAATTCTGCATTATTTGGAATGGTTTTATAGCAAAAATTATTTTGATTCTGCAAAAATTATCTTAATTATGCAAAAATATTAGAGCAAAAAAAAGTAAAACAGAGGGGTCCATGCTTGAACAGAGGTATGTCATCAAATTCTTGGTGGCTGAGAAGAGCAAATCATGTTAAATTTACAGAAGAATGTATGATGTGAACGAAGAATGCCCTAGTCAAAAGACAGTCCATTAATGGGCAAAACATTGATTTACTACGACGAGCCTGATTCGAAAAGACAATTCATGGAGTAGAGACACACTGAATCTCCGTTAGTGAAAATATACCGGCGGCAACAGTCAGTAATGAAGGTCATGCTGACTGACAACTACTGAGACATGAAAGGACTCATCATAATTGATTTCCTTTTAAAAAAAAAAAAGTGCTTCCTATTAGCAATTCTTTCGGCAAAATTCTCCTTACTCATTGAAAGGCTTTCGTAGATAGATAGATAGATAGATAGATAGATAGATTCAGAATGAAAAGAGAAAGAGAGAGTGAAAAAAAGTTCGACGCATTGGGATAGATAGATTGATAGATATGATTTCTGAATGGAACGTAAATCAGCGGAAACTAGTTGCGATATCAACCATCAATTCAGCCAGGAGACCGTTCAACAAACGTTCAACTCAACAGTGATTTGAGTTTCGTTACAGAGCCATAATAATGAGAGAAGCTAGTTGCGATATCAACAATCTTTTCAGCCAGGAGAACGTTCAACAAACGTTCAGCTCAACTGTGATTTGAGTTTCGTTATAGAGCCATGATATTGAGAGAAGCTAGTTGCGATATCAACCATCTATTCAGCCAGGAGACCGTTCAACAAACGTTCAACTCAACAGTAATTTGAGTTTCGTTACAGAGCCATAATAATGAGAGAAGCTAGTTGCGATATCAACAATCTTTTCAGCCAGGAGAACGTTCAACAAACGTTCAGCTCAACTGTGATTTGAGTTTCGTTATAGAGCCATGATAATGAGAGAAGCTAGTTGCGATATCAACCATCTATTCAGCCAGGAGACCGTTCAACTAACGTTCAGCTCAACAGTGATTCGAGTTTCGTTACAGATGTTGGTTGGTTGTTTGGGTTTTATAGCATATCAACCTTCGTAGGCTATTTAACGCCAAATCCATTTTTATGCAAACAGTTCTATAGCAAACAATTCAGTTTAGCATGAGTACATTGTTTAATTGTCAAAAACATTTCTATATCGAGCTATTCAGTTTAGTCAAACAATTCTAATTCAGCTAATTTAGTATAAGTATAGATATTGTTTACACAGTTAAATCTTAAAACAGTTCTATTTTCAACAATTCAGTTTAATGTAAGTACAGTTTCAATGTCAAAAGCAGTTCAAACAAGTCAGTCTAGCATAAGCACGCAATTTAAATATATGTAGTTTGTCAAAAACATGTCTATTTCAAACAGTTTGAATTCAAACAATTCAGTTAGCACAAGTATGCAGTTAGTTCTATTTAACCCATAGATAGGGCCCTATCAGAGGCTACCATTTCTGGCCAAAGTGAACCTGGGAGCAATGGCAATGAAGGGGTGCACCGCATTCCCCAAAGCTCCTGCATCACTGGAACCTCACCATCAGATTGTTTAGTGTTATATCCAGGACGCTCTTTGGGAGGTCTTACCCCTCTGCAGAGGTGTAGTCGGTGTATTCGACTGGGCAATTCGTTACATCGCCATGATAAAGAGAGAAACTACTTGCGATATCAACTTTCTATTCAGCTAGGAGACCGTTCAACAAACGTTCATCACAACATTGATTTGAGTTTCGCTACGGAGACAATAGTCTTAAATATGAAGAGGGAGAGCAAGTTTGTTAATCAGCGATTGTCGAATACCAACTTACGGCCAATATTGAAAGAGACCTATTTCAAAAATACTAGAGAAATAGTGCCTAAGAACTAAGCGTTAACCATTTGAAATATACTATCTTTCTTCCTAAATAGTTATTGAATTTACTGCATGAAATTTATAAGCAATTTAAAAACAAACTGATTTGTATATTTCTCGAGGCGTTGTGACTAACGTGGCAGACTACGGTATTAAAGAAACGAGTTCAAATTCCAGTCCTTCTATTACGTTCTCTTTTGGACTAATACACTTGGAAAAGATATGAACCTCTTTATCTTCACCAGTTATGGGTTAAACAGTACTCTAGTTTTTTCAACAAGGATTGTTTTAGCATCAAGCAACCCATATATGTACTGCAGTCCAACGCAAGGTAAACAACTCTCGATTCTGAATTTCTATCCTTCTATCTACTTATCTATCTATCTATCTATCTATCTATTTCCAAAAGTAAGGCAAATTTTCGATTATACACTTAAAGAAATCTGAGAATTTTCCTACCAAAAAAGTCCATTTTAAACTTCTACTTTGTTTCTGAATATTCTAGCAATCAAAAAAAAATTTAACTTTTTAGTTGCGAAATATTGTGAGTATGGAGGTTGTTGAAAATTTTTCTATCCAAACGATTTCATCTTTTCAGAGGTTTGTTGGACTGAATTCGTTGAAAATCAAGGTAATTACATTTTTTATGATAATATTGAAATAAACTTAATTCATATTTGCAAACAATTGTAGATTCAAGTAATTTGTATGCCGTTATATGGTTTCAAGTATACTCATCTAATACAAATAATTTCCAAATACATCTATTTAACCCATAAGCCTTACACGTATTTATTCTCCGGGTCACCATGAACCTGTGAAGTGTGTCTTATCCTTCTGCCGGGGATAATGTCGGCCTATTCTAAGCCTCTTAAAATTGTAGAGATATTATGAGTACAAGCAACATAATCTTGACAAATTTCCTACAAAATAGATAAACTCAATGTTCCAAGGTGGAAGACCCTCGTGGCGTAGTGGCTAATATGTTGGACAGCGACATCTTAGTCAATGAGTTCGAACTCCAGTCTCGCCATTTCGTTGTCTTTCAAACGAATGTTCTTTGGGAAGGTATGAACCCTCTCCCAGCCATAGGTTAAATACTACCTCTACTTTTCATCTAAAAGAATGGATTTAGGATTAAATGACCCATGAAGGTTGACATGCCGTTAAACAAAGAAACCAAACCAAACCTAGAGATATATTAGCGAGAAATCGACCAAATGCAACAAAGAAATTAACGTTTACGTCCAACATAAGTCCCACCTGTACGCGAAGCTAAGAGTATACCAATTGCTTTGTTTGCAAATGGGTTAGACTACCAGCAAAAAAGTAACTGCATCTAGAGATAAGGAATACCACTTTGTGTCAGTTACACCCAGGTCCACTCAAACACGGAGCGTAGTATCTGTTAAAGTCCCATCTATAGGTCAAACATTTATCTTGAGAAATTATTTGTATTAGATAGGAATAATTGAAACCATATAACTGTGTGTAAATTATTTGTACAAAGAATAGTTACTTGAAACAATAATTGTATGCAATGTATTAGTATTTTAGTTACCTGAAACAATAATTGTATGCAATGTATTAGTATTTTAGTTACTTGAAACAATAATTGTATGCAATGTATTAGTATTTTAGTTACTTGAAACAATAATTGTATGGAATGTATTAGTATTTTAGTTACTTGAAACAATAATTGTATGCAATGTATTAGTATTTTAGTTACTTGAAACAATAATTGTATGCAATGTATTAGTATTTTAGTTACTTGAAACAATAATTGTATGCAATGTATTAGTATTTTAGTTACTTGAAACAATAATTGTATGCAATGTATTAGTATTTTAGTTACTTGAAACAATAATTGTATGCAATGTATTAGTATTTTAGTTACTTGAAACAATAATTGTATGCAATGTATTAGTATTTTAGTTACTTGAAACAATAATTGTATGCAATGTATAAGTATTTTAGTTACTTGAAACAATATAAGTTAGTAAACTTGGCGACCGTAGTCGAGAGCGACCCAAAGGCTCCCTTTTCAACAGCTACAACACCGAGGTGTAGGGGAGAGCGCTACTCCTTCCCTAGTATTGCTCCAATTTACCTTAATACGTACCTTATAATACTGAGTGTTTATCAAGGAGGTATCAAGTTCCATTTTTTGTGTCTTTGCTATAATTTGAACAGGGATCGAATTTCGGTCTCACGGGCCAATAACGAACACTCTACCCACTTGTAAAAAAATTATTTATACTACGAATAGTTACTTGAAGCTATAATTCTATAAAATGAATTAGTGTTAGTAGTTACTGCAAACAATATAATTGCCTAAAATACTTCCCTTTTCAGTAACTACTACACCGCAGTATAGGGAAGGGCACTACTTCTTTCCCTGAATTGCCCCAATTCACCCTTGATCTATACCTTATAATGCTGAGTGTTAAGCAAGGATGGATCAAGTACCATTTTTGAGTCTTTGGTATGACTCGACCTGAGATTGAACCCCGGTCTCCCGGGACATTGGTGAACACTAAATGCTAGGCCAATGGACCAGCAACTGCAACTATATAATTGTGTTCAAACTATTAGTATTACATAGGAATACTTGGAACCATATAACTGAGCTCAAAGAAATAATCATTATCATTTCATAGAAAAAATACTTGAAGCTAAAGAATGGCTTGAATAAAAGAATGATTTTGGCATTAAATAACCCAAAAAGGGTTGATACGCTATAAAATCAAGTAAACAATCAACAAATAAAAAGGAACAATTTTTCTCAACGGCAATTCCCGACTGCATATCTTGAAAATGGCTCAGTAGAAAATGAAACTCACCAAACTTTTCTCCGACCAACAACTGTTTTTTTTTTGTAACTTCTTGCCAGTGGAGAAAGATTTTAGCAAACTAAACAGCATCTCAAAACGACTTCGAAGAATTCTTCGGGTCTAGAACACCATAATAAATTACCTTGTTTATTATTAGCGACAATGCGTACCTTACAATGGCTCTAATTTCGATAAATAAATCTTATTCTGAGCTGAGATATGGAGCTTTAGATTTGATGGCCAAAAGATTGCAATTATTTTTGCAACGACCTACTATAATTTGGAGTTTAGAAAGTAATTAACTTTTACTAGAGTGTATATAAAGCCAAATATAAATTAAGGTTATTTCAGTATTATCATAAAAACTATAATTACCTTGATTTTCAACGACTGCAGCCCAGCAATCCTCAAAAAATAGGAAATCGTTAGGATGGAGGTTTTTCAACAACCTCCATACTCACAATATTTCGCAAGTACAAATTTTAATTTGTTTTGATCAAGGGAATATCCAGAAACAAATTGGAAGTTTAAAATGGCCTTTGAAGCTTTTTTGGTTGGAAAATTCTCAGATTTCTTTAAGCGTGTACTCGAAAATTTGCCTTACAGCTGGAAATAGATAGATAGATAGATAGATAGATAGATCAAAAGAAGTTGGGAATCGAAAATTTACCTTCTTGTTTAACGACAGTTGTTAAACAAGAAGGTGATTACATAATCGAATAGGATAACATTTTAATAAATTTAACTTAAGTTTGTTTTTGTCCTATTTTGTAAAACGTCATTCTTTCCGAACACCTTAATATATTTATGCATTGTCATTTTATTATTCATTCATAAAGCAGTTGAATATTGTCATGTAAATTAAATTTTATTACGAATTAATTGTCTTGTACTTGTGTTTTTATCTATCATATTTTATTTATTTATGTCTTTCAGAAGTGAATAAACTCGTTACTTTCAACATTCTCACTATTCAGTTCTAAAACCTAACCAACACTCAAAAACCAACAAGAAATGGTATGATGACAGTCAGGGTTAAGAAAGAAAGAAAGAAAGAAAGAAAGAATACTTATAAAAGAAAGAAAGAAAGAAAGAAAGAAAGAAAGAAAGAAAGAATTCTTATACAAAAAAGAATTTAAAAACAAAAGAAAGAAAGAAAGAAAGAAGTTTAATTTGGACATGACACCAAACTACATCTGGTTGTAAAACTCCAGTTCTAGAATTCTAGGGAGTGAGGACTCACTCCTTCGCAAGCATTACTCCCAGATCCACTCTGACCCAGATTGGTAATATCTATCTGGATCTCAACTATGGGTCAAATATATCTGTTCGAAAATTATTATATCAGATTCGATAAGAATTCTTCAAACAATATAACAGTGTGTAGCAAAGGATTATCATTATTCAATAGAATTTTACTGGAAATCATAGAGATTAGCATATCGGATATCGTCATAAAAAATGGAACCAGCGGCTCGAGTTCAAATCACGGATAAAACTGTTTGCGTTTTACTTCGTACTAATGCCCTTGCGAAAGACAGGAATCCAACCCTTATCCTCCCAGCTGTGGATAATTAGTAGGGCATACTTTATTCTTTAGCTTTGGTTAGACAACCAGTCAAGGAGAAGGAAAAGTCTTAATTCAAACCAGCTTTACTCCGTTTAAGGATTGAACCTGTTGCGGAGGGGTTGGGTAAATGCATACTTGAAAACATATAAGTGTATAGATTATTTGTACTAAGAGTAGTTACGCGGTATAATTGTTAGCGAGCCAGATTTGCCGACTATGGTTTGTGAGTTCGATTCTTACTGCATACCCCATACTTCTGGCTTTGGGTCACCACTAAACTGAGCTGAGTAAAAGACTACTTGAAGCTATAATTATCATTACTTGATTATAATTACTTAAAGGCATACAATTGCTTGCGAAAAGAATGGACACTGGCATTAAATATCCCAACCAACAACGGGTGAAATGACGTAAAACAAACCAACGAAATAAATAGAGAGTCCATGTAATTTTTGTGAAGCATTAAAAAAGACTCACGAATAAGACATGAATGAAAAGTAGATATACATTTAGGTAACGAAATTTAAGTAACAACAATTTACTTAATATATTGGGTTGAAGCAAGCTGTACCTATGCATTTCAAACTTGCAATGTTTTAAGTGCAACAAGAAATAATCTAATTAAAGATAGCCTTCTTATTTCAATAGTGAATGGATACGTATCATAATCTAATCTATGATCCCACGCCTCTAAAATGGAGGAACTGAAAGTGCATATTCTACATGAAATATTATGGGAATCTAAGAATCACAAAAACGCTACAGAAACGGCTACGAAAATTTCTAATATTTACGGTCAAGATATCATTACCGGCCATCTCTTCCAAAACTGGTTTTCAAAGTCTCGTTCAAGCGATTCTTCATTGAGAGTTGAGCAGAGAATCTGTATTGATCTAGGCTCAACTCTGAATGAAGTATCGCCCATCAGATATCAATCAAGATGCTTTAAGTGAATTTAGCGGAATGCAATTTGCGGAAAAGTATTTGAGAATTAGGACTTAACCTCAACAATCCCCATCGCTTGAAAGAGATAGGAAAAGTGAGAAAGTTAGGCGTTTGGTCCCCTCATACTCTTAGTGAGAAGAAAGATCACATACCCACCCGCGACAAGTCTTCATTCAAAGCAGAGAAATTACCTGTTGCTCAAGATTATCATTAGAGTTGATAAAAATAGATGTTTTAAGATGTTGGAAGATAATGACAGTGGATCGATAAGGATGAATCACTACTACCTTCCTCAAAGGTGGAGCTTCATAGAAGAAAATTTATGCAGAGTGTATTATCGGATCCCTGTTCTATTGTTTGCCCAGTCAGCTGGGACTGTAGAATACATCGACACTACCTCTGCAGAGAGATAAGACCCTCCTCAATGAGTGTCCTGGATATGACATTAAACAATCTGATGCTGAGGTTACAGTGATGCTGGGGCTTTGGGAGAATGCGGTGCGCCCCTTCATTGCCATTGCTCCTAGATCCACTCCGGCCCAGCGTGATAACACCTGATAGGGCCCTATCTATGGGTTAAATAGGACTAACAGCATACTTATGCTAAAATGAATTGTTTGACTAGACTGAATAGCTTGAAATAAATGTTTTTGACAATTAAACCGTACTTACATTTAAACTGCATGCTTATGCTTAACTGGATTATTTGAAATCGAACTGTTTTTTGACATTGTAACTGTACTTACACCAAACTATAATATAGAACTGTTTTGACATTTAATTGTGTGTAAACAAAATCTGTACTCATACTAAACTGAATTAGCTGAAATAGAACTGCTTGACTAAACTGAATAGCTTGTAATAGAATTTTTTTCACAATTAAACTGTACTTACATTTAAACTACGTACTTATCCTAAACTGAATTGTTTGAAATAGAACTATTTTCATAAAAATGGATTTGGCGTTAAATAACCTACAAAGGTTGATATGTCATAAAACTCAACCAACCAACTAACCGTTCTATTGTTGATTTTAAATCTTTAAACAGCAATCAGACACTTAAGGCTGATTTATACGCTTAACAGCCGCAACGCGCACATAAAAATCTTCAAAGAAATCGCCCCACACTCTTCGAAAGAAGAAACGTTGTGCTTCTCCAGATAACGCAAAGTGACATTCAATTAAACTGAAGCAACGAAAACTATTGGATTTTGGATGGTCTCTTCTACCTCATCGACATTTACCGGACAATTTTATTTTTTTCAAGATTCGGTGAAAAGGTTTGTGAAACGCTTTTTAAGCTCGAAACCAGCTGAATTTTACTTGAGAGAATTCAACCAACTTAATAAATGATATGAAAGGATTAAAAATAATAGCGAATATACAAGTGATTGAAATTAATTCATTATTAAATTATTCATGAATGAATAATAGTTTAGTAAAACGGAAATTATTTGTGACTCAACCCCATACATTTCACTTGAAACAAAGTGTTAAAACATAATATTCATATTTATTTACAATGGGTACAAAAATGTGAAAAATAAAAGATTTAGTTTAAGATTTTAAAGTAAGAATTACATATTGTCACGTGATGGCTCACGGAAACGAGGAGGTGGGAATGATACTCTCTCCCCCGTTGAACTAAAATTATCTAGCAGTCAAAAAGTGACCGTTATGAGAGAATGTGGGTCACACAGATGTTTGCACTTAAGTGACCTTGGGTCGCCGGACATCGGAAGGGGAAAGAAAAATGAAGCCAAATGATTGGCGGGAGCCTCAAACGGAAGTGGGGTCCCCTTCCCCTCAACGGAAGTAAATACAAAAAAAGCCAGTTTCTGGGCAACGCTCGTGGCGGACGGACGATAGCCATTTTCACTCCGGGCTAAAGACAAAAGACGGAGACATGAGAGACCTGAGTCTCTCAAGCCAGCATTAAAAACAGTACCAAGTCTATTAGCCCGTGAAAGAAGAGAAATTCTCCAGTGGAACCCCGTCAAAAAAATAAGATAAGTAACTTTGGGACGTTTTTCCTTTACACCCAAATTTTGTTTACCACTCTCTCTCAATTTGAAAAAGGATAAAAGCCAAGAAAAGACATTCATATTCATGGACTATCCTATTATATATCTTTGACATTTTGAACATATATATGTATATAACCGTAGTAAAGAACCTATGTATTTTCATTTTACCATGTGGTCTATGTTATTATTCCATGCTTTCCTTTCAGCTTCTATTCGCCTTACATTATCTTGCTTAGAACTGTCCTACTAATTCCTAAAGTATCACACGGGAAACCGGAGTTGCCGACCGTAGCAATATTAATATTATTACAACTAAGACCTATAGGCTCACTTTCTTCCATTATCTCGGGGAAAGAAGAAAGCGACCTGGTGGGTGTGTGATAGTGTGAAATTTGGAACCCCTTGCCAGCGGCGGTCAGTCTGGCCTTAAATTATTCCCTCACGTAATATGCCAGTTCTTATCTGCCTGAGAAAAGAACTCTGAACAGGACTTATTTCTGTAGGGGATCAAGTGCCAACCTGCCCCGTCTTCACACGTGCGAAAATAAAGTCCCGTTTAGGGATTTTAATCAATTTGCCGTCACAGACCTAAAATGGTGTCTCGTCCGGGGATATTTTAATATTTAATTCCCGACCTCATGCAGACCATTTATGGGGGCTCGTTTCCGGAATGATTATTATAAATAATATTTATTGCTTGTAGTCGTGTGACAATTCCTGCCGTCTAAACCTACCCTGGGAGACCGTGAAAGAAAAAAAGGAATATTGTTGAAACAGTCAAATTACTTGTTGATATCACTGTTTGGAAAAATTAAAGAAAAAATGGACAAAATAGAGAACTTTTTAAAAGAACCCTCCATGGAAAAGTTGGAGAGGCTGAGAAAAAGCGAGATAATAAAAATTGGCGAGAAGCTTGAGTTAAATGTTAAGAATTCTATGAGGAAACATGAACTCGTTATAAAAATAGCAAGACACATGGTCGACGAAAATGTTTTCGAGGAAGCAGTATTAGAAGAGCTACCAACGGAAATGATAAGAATGACTCCAGAAGAAATTGAACTGGAGAAAATTAAAATACAAGCACAAATGGAACTACAGAGAAATAAAATGGAACTGGAGAAAATAAAAATTCAGCAAGAAACAAGGCTGCGAGAAGTCGACTTGGCAATAAGAGGACGCAAAGAAAGCCATGACAGTTTCGAAGTAACGAAACAAGCGAGGCTAGTCCCAAAATTTGAAGAGGCCAACGTGGACGGATACTTCGCACATTTTGAGCGAACTGCACTAAATCTTGGATGGCCGAAAGAATGCTGGTCGATGCTACTCCAAACTGTGCTGACAGGAAAAGCACAGAGAGCATATGCAACTCTGCCGACAGAAAATTGCGCCGACTATGATTTGGTGAAAGCAGCGGTTCTTAAAAGCTTCGAGTTGGTTCCAGAAGCTTATAGACAGAAATTCAGAACACAGAGAAAAACTGAAAACCAGTCTTATGTGGAATTTCTGCGAGAAAAAGAGAATGCACTGGATAAGTGGTGTGACTCTAAGAGGATAGACGGAGACGCTGAGAAACTCCGGCAGCTAATATTAGCTGAAGAATTTTTAAACTGTGTGCCAGAAGAAGTCAGGGTTCACCTAAGTGAAAGAAAAACTGACGTGACCTATGAAATGGCCGCACTAGCAGACGAATACATCCTCACACACCGAAAAACAAAGGAAAAACCGTACACGGGAAGTAAAGTGAAGTTTAAAGCTGAGTTAAGACCTAAGGAAGAAAATAGAAGGACCTTCCAAAGTAGCAGCAGAACAGTGGTCTGCTACAAATGCGGAAAGGCTGGTCACATAGCCATAAGGTGCCAGCTAGGAAAAGGTCCTGAAAGAAACCAGACCCAGCCGAGAAAACCACAGGGAGCTGTCACGACCGCTAGAATAGACAAGTCTTATCGACCTTGGACGAAAAAAGGGATGATAAGAGGCCCACATGGAGGACCAGTGGAAGTCTCAATTTTACGAGATACCGGAGCATCTCAGTCGTTACTTCTACGAAGTAAATTACCTAAAAGGGTAATAGAAGCAACACGTGAGACTGTGATGATAGAGGGTATCGGCGGAAAGAGGGTAAAAATACCGCTGTGTAAAATAACCCTAAAGTCCCAGTGGAAAGATGGACCTATTAAAGTTGGTGTGGTAGACAAACTACCTATGAAAGGAATTTCCCTTATACTGGGAAATGAAGTAAAAACTAAAAAGTGTCACCCGAAAAAGATGGCGAAAATAAGCGCCATAAATGAAGAAAGAAAGATGGCGAGGATGAACGCCAAACATGGAAAGAAGTTGGCGAAAATGAGCGCCATAAATGAAGAAAGAAGGATGGCGAGGATGAACTCCAAACATGGAAAAAAGATGGCGAAAATAAGCGCCATAAATGAAGAAAGAAAGATGGCGAGAACGAACGCCCAGCATGGAGACAAGATGGCGGCTGAGCCACGTGCGAGATATAAACGACACAGTCGCTCGCAAAGTGAGAAGGTGGAAAGAAAAGAAGTGAACCTTCCACCCCTCAATAAACAAGAAGATAAAAGGACCAGTCGTCAGAAAAAGGATGAAGGTCCAACGAATATTAGGAATAAATTCCCTAATACTTATCGAGAGGATAAGAGGAAAATAAGAGGACCCTCACAAGTGACTAAGAAGGAAGAATTTAAGAAGGGCGACGAAGTCCTGCTACTATCATCAAATAAAGGACCACACTGTGATGGACAATATGTAGGTCCCTACGTAATATCACAGAGAATAGACAAGAGGACATACAGAATTGATACCAACGAGGGAAAGAAGAAGACACAAGTGTGTCACGCAAACAAATTGAAGAGATATGTCCGTCAAGAAGGCCAACCTCGAAAAATTGAGAACTCGGCAATGCCGAATAAATTCGAGGAAAAATTAGGCCAGTTGTCTATTTCAGAGAGAGGGGACTTAGAGAAATTAATAAAAAAATACCCAGGTTTATTTCTCTAACGCCCTACGAAAATGTAGTAGCAGAATATTCCCTCATAGTTGTTGAGAGAAAGAGAGAGAGAGAGAGAAACTAAAGAAAATGAGGAATTCTCGTCCCCAATGTTGAAATACGAGATGGACGAGAAAGCTGTGCGTCAACAAGTGACGGAGAGGGGAAAGAGAGAAAAGAAAAGGAAGTTTTCTCCCCAAAGCTTGACAATTAAAATTATAAAGTCGTCAAAAGTGACGAAGAAAGAAAGAAAGAAAAAGGGAGTTACCTCCTCAAGATTTGAAATATGATACGGCCAAAAGCCGAGAGAGAAAAAGAAAGAAAGGAAAACGAGATTAAAGAAAAAGAAAAGGGAGAGAGAGAGAGAAAGAAAGAGAAGAGAAATTGTTTTCCCCTATAGTGAAAATTAGGAAGGACGAAAAAAGGAAAAGGAAAGAATTCGTCAAAGCGTGAAGAAGAAAGGGGATGAAAGAAAAGTAAAGTGAAAAAAAAAAAAAAAAATGAAAGAAAAGGAGAAAGAACAGTGAATTGAATTGCCTTTTTTTTCTATGATATTTCTATTCATCTCCCTTTCTTCTCTTAAGCGGGGAGGTGTCACGTGATGGCTCACGGAAACGAGGAGGTGGGAATGATACTCTCTCCCCCGTTGAACTAAAATTATCTAGCAGTCAAAAAGTGACCGTTATGAGAGAATGTGGGTCACACAGATGTTTGCACTTAAGTGACCTTGGGTCGCCGGACATCGGAAGGGGAAAGAAAAATGAAGCCAAATGATTGGCGGGAGCCTCAAACGGAAGTGGGGTCCCCTTCCCCTCAACGGAAGTAAATACAAAAAAAGCCAGTTTCTGGGCAACGCTCGTGGCGGACGGACGATAGCCATTTTCACTCCGGGCTAAAGACAAAAGACGGAGACATGAGAGACCTGAGTCTCTCAAGCCAGCATTAAAAACAGTACCAAGTCTATTAGCCCGTGAAAGAAGAGAAATTCTCCAGTGGAACCCCGTCAAAAAAATAAGATAAGTAACTTTGGGACGTTTTTCCTTTACACCCAAATTTTGTTTACCACTCTCTCTCAATTTGAAAAAGGATAAAAGCCAAGAAAAGACATTCATATTCATGGACTATCCTATTATATATCTTTGACATTTTGAACATATATATGTATATAACCGTAGTAAAGAACCTATGTATTTTCATTTTACCATGTGGTCTATGTTATTATTCCATGCTTTCCTTTCAGCTTCTATTCGCCTTACATTATCTTGCTTAGAACTGTCCTACTAATTCCTAAAGTATCACACGGGAAACCGGAGTTGCCGACCGTAGCAATATTAATATTATTACAACTAAGACCTATAGGCTCACTTTCTTCCATTATCTCGGGGAAAGAAGAAAGCGACCTGGTGGGTGTGTGATAGTGTGAAATTTGGAACCCCTTGCCAGCGGCGGTCAGTCTGGCCTTAAATTATTCCCTCACGTAATATGCCAGTTCTTATCTGCCTGAGAAAAGAACTCTGAACAGGACTTATTTCTGTAGGGGATCAAGTGCCAACCTGCCCCGTCTTCACACGTGCGAAAATAAAGTCCCGTTTAGGGATTTTAATCAATTTGCCGTCACAATATCCTAATTTAGTAGCACAAATAAGATCCAGCTCAAATGTCCTTAAGCATAGAAGACAATTCCTGGGAAGCAAACAAGATGTAATGGTTCGCGAACAAGTTTATCAAACCATTCTATTTTTCATCGAGTTGGGTTATTAGGGACAATATTAAAATGGAACTTGATGAGTTGACAGTTTTGTATTTGATCTACAAACTGTGCTAGATTCATTGTTCTGTAAGTAGCGGGAAATATTAAAATTGTTTTTGAACACAGATTTGAGTCTCTTCACATTCCAATAGATAGAGGTGGAAAGAGAGACTGTGGAAGGAAAAGAAGCAATCTCATTCTGGCACTTTCGTTTTTACTCCTTGTTGTAACTGTCTTTGACACAAGAGAAAATCACAGAGAAACCAGAACGAGAAAGAAAAAGAGAAAGAGGATGTGTGTGTGTGTGTGTGTGTGTTTGAGAAAGAGAGAGAGAGTGAAAGAGAAAGAGAGAGAGAGAAAGAGGATGTGAGAGAGAGAGAGAGAAAGAGTATGTGTGAGAGAGAAAGAGAAAGGAAAAAGAAAGAGGATATGAGTGAGAGAGAGAAAGAGAAAAAAAGAAAGAGAATGTGTGAGTGTAAGAGAGAGAGATAGTGAAAGAGAGAGACAGAAAGAGGATGTGTGTGTGTGAGAGAGAGAGAGAGAGAAAGAAAAAGAGAAAGAAGACGTGTGTGAGAGAGAGAGAGAGAGAGAGAGAGAGAGGATGTGTGTGTGTGTGTGTGTGTGTGAGAGAGAGAGAGAGAGAGAGAAAAAGTGAGAGCAAAAGAAAGAAAGAAAGAACTTGATTACAATGGTTGATATGCATGCAGTTCCTTCAAGCGTTTTTATTTGTTTGTTTTTTTAACAAAATCTGCACACAAACATTTAGCGAGAAAAAGAGATGAAAAAAAGTGTGAGTGAACTATAAACTAACAGAAAAAAGGCGGGAAAGGCAAAAAAAATAAGTAACAAGAGAAAAAGGCGGAGACCCACACACCCAGAATCAAACAGAGATTCGCTTTCCTTCCGACCTCTCTGCTCTTTTACCTTCCTTGACAAAAGAGCTCTTCAAGTCGTACGGATTAAACAACTGAAGAGAAGCGGGGGTCATAAGTAAATTATATTAGGCTAATCCTTCAAGTATCCGGGCCGACAAGATCAAACAACTCATCTGTAATCTTGACAAATTAGCGGCATGCATTCTACTTGTTAGTGTCATGTACTCCACAATCGTTGGGCCCTGAGGAACTGTGATCTGCAGATGACATAGAAGCCGTTGGGGTTTCGTAATCCGATCTTCAGATCTAAACAAACAGTTGCCGCTTTAGCTTCTGGCCACGTTTCAACTTTTTGTTCCTTGTTTAGTCGTCTTTGTGATTAGCTCTGCATATTCTTATAAAGTGTGAATATATTTTTTGTTGTTATTGTTCATATATATATATATATATATATATATATATATATATATATATATATACTGTAGGCACTATGAAATTGTTAAGTAGTTTGCTGTCACAAACGCTTTTTAAAGAATTGTTACGAGTGATAGTCCTATGTATTTATAAATATTTCTCGGTATTTTATGCGTTTTTAATCCATTTAATTATGTAGGTATCAATTAAATCTGTAAAAATTCGTAAATGTATGGGCTTTATTTCGGACAACAACCTGTCAGCGCGCACGTATAAATGGAATGTTTACATCTTGTCGTTCGATGTCAGTCTTCTTCATTAATAAACGGAAATCGATTGATTGGTTAATTTAGAGACAGCTTGATTTTAAGACATTTTAACCCAAGTTGGGTCATTTGATGCCAAAGTCTGTCTTCTTTAACCAATTATATTTCAAGTAACTATTCCTATGTAATAATAATAATAATAATAACACAAAACAACGCCGTAAGCACAAAACAACGCCGTAATCACCAATCATATCACAAAACAACGCCGTAAAAACCAATCATATAAAAGCGAGAATAGATAAGACGCAACAAAATAGCAAATGTAGACTATGCAGTGACAGAGATGAAACCATCAATCACATAATAAGCGAATGCAGCAAATTAGCGCAGAAGGAATATAAGACTAGACACGACTAGGTGGGCAAGGTGATCCACTGGGAAATGAGCAAGAAGTTTAAATTTGACCATACCATCAAATGGTATATGCACAACCCAGCACCTGTCCAAGAAAATAACACACATAAACTCCGATGGGACAATGACATTCAGATGGATCACCGAATCTCAGCCAGAAGACCAGACCTAATAATAATAAACAAAAAAAGAGAAATTGTAAAAGTGTCGACTTTGCTATCCTGGCTAACCACAGAATCAAACTGAAAGAATGGGAAAAGAAGGATAAGTACCTCGACCTTGCTAGGGAATTGAAAAAACTGTGGAACATACAGGTGACAATTATACCAATTGTAATTGGTGCTTCTAGTACAATAACTAAAGGATTACTAAAGGGACTGGAGGACATGGAAGTTGGCGGACGAGTGGAGACCATCCAAACTACAGCATTATTGAGAACGGCTATAATACCGAGAAGAGTCCTGAAGACTTGTGATTGGTGCACTTGAAACAAGCCCCGAAGGATTGGTAAATGGATTGGTAGACATGGACATACGAGCTCAAGAGGAGACCAGCCAGACCACAGCATTATTAAGATCGGGCAGAATACTAAGAAGATTCCTGGAGATTTGAGGCGATTTGCTGTCACTCAAACTCCAGTGAAAAACCATCAGCCAACGCTGATATGAAAATCTCTCAAAAAAGTAATAATAATACTTTTGCATATAGTTACATTGTTTCAAGTATTCCTATCTAATACTAATAATGTGCAATTAAATGGTATCAAGTATTTCAAGCAACTGCTAACAAACTTTTGTAAATACAGATAGTTACAATTAACCGTTCTTGCTAAGTTATATGGTCTCAAATATTCCTATTAAATTCTAACAATTTATGCCAATTATCAGTAGATTGTTCGCCAATGGTCCGGAAGACCAAGGTTCAGTCCCAGGTCGAGTCATACCAAAGACTCAAAAATGGTACTTGATGCCGCCTTGCTTAGCACTCAGCACGTGAAGGTGAGGATCAAGGCTCAAGTGGAGGAATCATGGGAATGGAGTAACGCCTTCCGTTACACATCGGTGTGGTAGCTATTGAAAAGAGAGCCTCTGGGTCACCATCGACTAAGGTCACCAACTTTTACTTTAGATGGTTTTTAGTAATTATTCCTATTTATTGATGACTATTTGATGTACAGTCATATAGTTTCAAGAACTATCTAATACTAATAATTCGCAAACAATTAGGTTTTCAAGTAATCAATAATAATACTTTTTAAATAATAATTGCTTCGATAACTCCTTAATCTTCATCATAATCATCATGTCGTGCTGGTAGCACGGATATCCCTGACCCTCTCTCGCCACTTTTCCCTATCGTTCATCGCCTCATGCAGGTCTTCTGGACAACATCCCGTATCCTCACATAGTTGCTGAATGTATGTTCGTGCTGGTCGTTCTGCTTTTGCACGGCCACGGAGTACGTGGAGTAATTGTTAAAGCGCTAGACTGCGGAATCGTAGTAAACGAGTTCGAACTCTAGTAGCGCTGTGGCGTTCACTTTCGGACAAATAGCCTTTGGAAAAGTATGAACCCCTAATCCTTCCAGATGTCGGTTAAATAGTACCTCTACTGTTCTTCTCGAAGAATAAATTTGGCGTTATATAACCCAAGAAGGTTGATATGCCATTAAAAAATAAAACCGACTGCGTAAATAATACCATCAGAAATTTCGCGAACTTTGCTAACGAGTATTTAAAATCCCAAATTTTGTCACCCTTTTAACAATTTTAAACACCGCTCGACACTTTACAATGACAAACATTTACATGCTCATAAAACCCTTACATTATGGATAGATATGCAAAAATTGTGGGAGTGACACTTATTTTTCAAAGATATATTACCTTCGTTCTATTTAAAAGAAAAAAGATGCCGGAATTTCCAAAACAAATATATTCAATTACTAGTTACGTGCAGACGAAGTAAAAAAAATATCATATATCAGGTAGATATGTTGTTCATTCATATGCAATCAGCCGTGACAAAATCATATTAGTTATTATTTGCACCAATCCATAAAGAGACAAACAGACACGCAGACATGTAGAGAGAAGCGTCAAGGAAACCGTAGACGTGCGCAAAGACACATGCGCAAAGACAGAAATGACAGACGAAATACCATAGAATAAAAAAAGAAAAAAAACAAGAATATATTAACAATATTGAAGCCATACTTACATACGAAAACGTGCTAATGTCTACTCGGCTAAAACCTTTACACACACACACACACACACACACACACACATATATATATATATATATATATATATATATATATATATATATATATTATAAACGACCCTTAAATCTACTGGATTCTCGTTGTAACAGTGGTTTACGATGATTTTGATTCTTCTCAAAGATTCGAATTATCATTTTATAGTGAATGCCCATCAATAAGTGGATGAAACAAAACACAAAAAAAGAAAACAACTGAACAATTTATGGGTATTTATCATCTATTTTTGTCTTTCTTTCTTCTTATTTCTATTGAAAACTCCCAGAACATTATAAGTAAGCAGTGTGACCAGAAAATAAAGAATCCACAGAATCTACGAGAGTGAGTCAAAAGTTTTGCAATATTTTGGTAAATAAATGTTTGCAATGTGTATCTCACGTGACTAAAGCAGATCAAGCTGTGAGCTGTGCCTGCTGGGGTTGTTAGTATCATAGGATCTGGTGAACTGACACAATGGGTATTGCTTCACTCCATTTATGATTTGAAAGTTCTACCGATGAACATAGTCGAATTCAGGGACGTTTAGCGATAATTCTATTGCTTTTTTTCTAAATGGCTTTCAGCGAGTTGCAGACCCCACAGAATTATCATTCAGTTACATATTCCATATTTACCAACCCCTACGCTCGGGAAGGATATGACACAAGTTCAGTTTTTAAGCGGAGTTTAACAGGTTTGAATTCAGAGTTTTCTCCTAGACTAGTTGCCTCACCAAGGCTAAAGAGCCTAGTCTGCCCTACTATTTACCCATAGCTGGAGGGAGAATAAATGGATTCATACCTTTCCCAGGGGTATTAGTGCTATGTTAAATGCAATTAGCCTGGTCCAGAATTTGAACTCGTCTAGCCGTGTCCGTTTCCTACGACGATAACCATTACACCACGGGCACCTCATTCACTTACATATTCGATTGGAAATAACTTAAATCTGTAAGTTAGAGCATTTTTAGTTTATTTCTCTATTATTGCAGTTTTTTCTGTGTTATGGTAACATATAAGCATAACGAAAATTACGTACATAATATCTACTAGACTAAGCTCCGTGAAACTTTTGTTTTTGGTTTGGTTTGGTTTGGTTTCTTTGTTTAATGGCATATCAACCTTTGTAGGTTATTTAATGCCAAAGCCATTCTCCGAGAAGAACAGTAGTGATACTATCTAACCCATAGATGGGAGGATAAGGGGGTTTATACCTTTCCCAAGGGTATTTGACCAAAAGTGAATGTAATAGCGCGACTGGAGTACGAACTCGCTTACTACGATTTCGCAGTCCATCGCTTTAACCATTACACCACGAGAACACCCCCCACTTTTGGTTCGGTTTGGTTTGGTTTGGTTTTATTGCATAGCAACAATTGTAGGTTTTTTAATGCCAAATCATGTTTTTGTATATATTAAATATATGATATGTAAACACATTTTGTTAATACACATTTAAATGGTCAAACAGTTCTATTTCTAACAGTTCAACTGAGTATAAGTCAACAAAGTTACATTGTTCCAAGTATTGCTTAGTATCACAAAGAATTCAATAGAATATCAGTCGTTTGTTTACACACTGTTAAATGATAAAATAGTTAGATTTCTAACCATACAATTTAACATAAGTCATTCGTTTGTACTCATTTTAAATGTCCAACAGTTCTATTGGATCCATAGATAGGACTCTATTAGGTGCTACCACTCTTTGCCAGAACTAACCTGGGAGCGATGGCAATGATGGGGTACTCCACATTCTCCAAAGCCCCAGCATTACTGGAGCATCACCATTAAATTGTTTGGTGCCATATCTAGGACACTCGTCAGCGGGGGACGCTGACCTCTTTGTATAGATGCAGTCGGTGTATTCCACACCCCAGCTAATTAGGCTATGTGCGACTTTTTCTTGTTTCCTGAATTGAAATATCAACCCGGCGATAAGATTTGAAGATTTGGATATCATCAAAAGATAATACGACGGTGAAATTTCACACCGCATGAAGTATTTCGGGGGTGCTTCTACCAATGAAAAGTTCTTTGGAACAATTTTAAACAAAATCAACGTTTTGGTTACTGTTCAATTCTGTCGAAGTAAATATAGCCTCAGCCTCAGCACATTTTGAACGCATCTCGTTTATATGTAATTCAATATCAGTCTTTCTCATTATCACTCATTCTTTTTCTCTCTCTCTCTCTCTCTCTTTCTCTCTCTCTCGCGCGCGCGTGCGCGCTTGCTCGCTCAATAAATAGATAAGTAAAGTTGGCGACCTTTGTCGAGGGTGACCCGAAGGCTCCCTTTTCAATTGCTATAACACCAAGGTGTAGGGGAGGGCGCTACTCCTTTCCCTGGATTGCTCCACTTTACCCTTGATCCTTACCTTATAATGCTGAGTGTTAACCAAGGCGGCCTCAAGTACCATTTTTTTGAGTCTTTGGTATGACTCGACCTGGGATTGAACCTCTGTCTCCCGGACCATTGGCGAACACTCTACACATTAGGCCAATGGACTACTAATGTACTCGTAATGACGTCCTTATCTCGATTGCTAGAATCACAACGTTTCGGCCGTTGTATGAACAGGGATTTTTCTTGTGTCATCCAAGTCAGGAAATTGGAATTAAACATTTATTCAACCCACGGAGTTCTGTTAATCGAATTCCACTTTTCATGCTTAGAAGATATCTCTGATCCGGAGTCAAACAAAAGTAAACAAATGAATAAATTGACCTCTACCATTAAACCTTGTGGTGTAATGGTTAAAGCGATGAACTGCGGAATCGTAGTACGCGAGTTCGTACTTCAGACGCGCTATTACGTTCACTTTCGGGCAAATACCCTTGGGAAAGGTATGAACCCCTTATTCTCCCTCCAGCTATGGGTAAATAGTAGGACGGACTAGGTTCTTCAGCCTTGGTGAGGCAACTAGTCTAGGAGTAGGAAAACTCTGAATTCAAAACCTGTTAAACTCCGCTTAAAAATTGACCTTGTGTCATATCCTGCCCGAGCAGAGGGGTTGGTAAATAGTACCATTAAACCTAACAAAAGAATTCAATATATATATATATATATATACGAAATCATCAGAGAGGAAAGGAATCGAAGCGAATAATTTTCTGCCTCTATTCTTCTTCTGTCTGAAAAAATTTTTTAAATCATATGAGTAATCTTTTAGTTTCTCAACTGTTCTGCTCACTTTGATTTTTATTGCAAACTTCGATTTATACATAAAACTGTTGAGTCAATCTTAGAGCCAGCTGGTATATGATATTGTGTCACGAAAACAAACACTTCTTCCTGTCTACGTCGCCAGCTTGACAAAGGCAGTGATTTTTCCTAATACGGTTAGCTAATTTGTATATTTTTCTTTTAAACCATTAAAAGCATAACAGAGATAGGCTTTTAGAAAAGCGAGAAACAACATAAATAACGTATAATTAGATATACATTTTCTTTTCTTTTTTAAATAGAGGAATTATATTGTGAATTGAATTACCATGACCAGAAACTCCGGCTAACACTTACGCAC
>OY757906.1:47519978-47532478 GCA_963585895.1 Sepioteuthis lessoniana
AAGAATAATAGTTATAAGCCAACGTAACAGTTTAAATAACAAATGAAGATGAAAACGGATAGTTAAAAAAAGTGTAGTGTTAGACCTTAACTAAGTTAAAACAGCAAATTCAAGGCGATTTAATAGGTTTTTTTGTTTGTTTTTCTTTGTTTGGTTGGTTGTTTTTTGTAACCCACTTAAATGGTCACTTGCTTTTAAGATTACCAGATCACTCCTGCGACCGGAGCGCAGAAAATAAACAACCCCTGGGATCAATATTGCCACAATATACTATCCATGAAAATTGACAAAATCCAAACATAATTCTACGTAGGACTCAAGTAACAGGACTGTGTGTCATGATCGGTAGGTGCTCCTTTGATATCCAAGAGGGGGATAAGCCAAGCATCCTGCAATTGTTGGCTCTTCTAATTTCAGATACACAAACAACGACCAAAGTAACGACTCAACTCACAGACACCAACGGAAGAAATGGAAAAGGGAAGATCACAAAAAAGCGCTTCACTCTAATCTTAAAAGCCAACCAACACAAAGAGAGGATAAAATATAATGATAGAAATTAGATGCTTAATAAAACAAGTCAAACGCTTGCTGATCAAATAAGAATGATATAAAAGAAAAGTTGGCTTTCGTAACTTGAGAAATTAGAAACATGTGAACAACTAATTAGAGAAGAATATCAAAACCTCATTAGTCAAACCGAAGCTCTTAATACTGAAAAACAAGAACCCTCTGACTGAATTGAAACGCAAAATAATGAAAACCAAAATACCCCCCACAACGTCACAAAATAAACGTTAACACTAGAAGAAAAAATAAATGAGAGTTAATTACGAAAATTATGACTGAAAAGAAGACTACATTACCATCTCTCTGGGACTATGATGGGGAAAAAATCAAGGTAGAAACCGAAAAGATTAACAAATTTTTACGAAATATCTCAGCGGACAACATCACTAAATTAAACGAGCTAATTTATGCAGAAGCGATATTAGCCTATGATAAAATCGATGTGCTCCAAAGGAACCCGAACAGAAATATAAACCCTGGAAGGGAAATTAGACCGGAACAACAGGGGAAAAAATTGCGACAACAAGCGAAAATGCTTTGGACGGAAAAAAGATATGTTGGGAGGAAAAGATAATCACAAAACAACGGACAAATCCAACAATACAACTTTAAAAAATAAATCAAAAGATTTTGGCGAAAGAAAGAAAACTTAAAGACAACGAAACAGAGTTAAGCAATACAACCAAAAATGGAAATTCCAAAATAGCATAAGAAAGTTTTATCCACAAGTTAGTTGTTGGTTGGTTGTTTGGGTTTTATCGAATATTAACCTTTGTAGGATATTTAACACCAAATCCATTTTTATGCAAATAGTTCTACTTCAAAAAATTCAGTTTAGCATGAGTACACAGTTTAATAGTCAAAAACATTTCTATTTCAGCTATTCAATTTATTCAAACAGTTCTAATTTAGTTTAGTATAAGTACACAGTTTAGATGTCAAAACAGTTCTATTTCGAGCAACTCATTTTAGCATAAGTACGCAGTTTAAATGCAAAAATCAGCAAACTCATGAAACCACGGTTTAGTTCTATTTAACCCATAGATAGGACCCTTATCAGAAGCTACCACTCCGGACTAGAGTGGAACTGGGAGCGATAGCAATGAAGGTGTACTTCGCATTCCCAAAGCTCCAGTATTACCGGAACCTCACCATCAGGCTGTTTAGTGTCATATCAGGACACTCTTTGGTGGGTGTTACCCCTCTGCAGAGAAGCAGTCGGTGTATTCTACAGCTCCAGCCGACTGGGCCGTACAAGTTGGAGAAGAACACACGAGGACATACAAACAACCGGATGCCGGGAACGAAGAGAACATCACAGAAAGTCCGAATAGATAAATAACAGAAAAAGAATTACAAGGACTTGGAAAAAGCTCTGAGATGATTATACACCTGGAATCGCACAGATCAACTCAGGAAAAAGTGTCGAATTGGAAAATGCCAGGCCATGACGGCATGTAAGGGTTCTGGGTTTTAAACAGATTACAACAGATTTGATGTTACAGTTAGTAAACGCAGACGTGAATTTAAAGGGAAACTAGTCAATTCGTAAAAAATGGAACAAATTTTGTAAAACACGCTCGACCTCACACCAACAAAAAGATGACGTAAAGGATCTGGCAATGGAGCTTGCAAACATAAAGAAAGAAGGAAAAACACAAAAGGACTAAATCAAATAAAACCTCTGAAAAAAAGAAAAAAAAAACATGAACGATACGTACAAAGAATTTGAAATGGTGATATCGATATGATACTGGTGGCTTGGACAGATGAGTTAATAACAGCACAGGACCAAAGCTTACCAATTAGAATCTACTTGGCAAACCTAATAAAAAAAATAGATCAAACTTTATGTATGGAGCTGTAGAATACACCGACTGCATCTCTGCAGAGGTTTAAGACCCCATTCCTAATGATTGTCTTCGATATGACATTAAACAATCTGAAGATGAGGCTCCAGTAATGCTGAATATTTTGGGAATGCAGAGTACCCCTTCACTGCCATCGCTCCAAGGTCTACTCTGGTCCGAAAGGGTAGAATCTGATAGGGTCCTATTTATGGCTCATATACAACTGTTTGACATTTAAACTGAGTGCAAACAAATAACTTATGCTAAATTGAATTGTGGGAAATTGCACAGTTTGATCCCGCGTGTAAACAATTGAGTGATATTGAATTGAATTGTTAGTTATACATAGCAATACTTGGATGGTTCAGTTCAGTTTCTTTGTTTAATGGCATATCAACATTTGTAGGATATTTAATGCCAAAGCTATTCTACTAGAAGAACAGAAGTGGTACTATTTAACCCATAGCTGGGAGGTTCGTACCTTTTCCAAGGGTATTTGCCCGAAAATGAATGTAATAACGCGATTGGAGTACGAACTCACTATGATTCCGCAATCCATCGCTTTAACCATTACACCAAGTGGACACCCACCCCCCACAATACTTGGAACCATTTAACTTTGTTGTCGTATGCTCAACTGAATTGTTAGAAATAGAATTGCTTGATCGTTTAATTTTGTGCATATACAAAATGTGTTTGCAAATCATATTTAATATATTTGTAAAAACAGGATTTGGCATTAAATAATCAACAATGCTTGATATGCCTTAAAACTCAACCAAACAAACCAATCAGTACACTGTTTGAACAAAAAGCTGAATCAATTGACCTCATTAAGTCCGGTTGTACAATGCTTACATCAATATAATAAAAAGTAAGACGAAATTAAATCATTGAAAATAACGCAAATAGTAAAGAATACAAATATAAGACCGGCCGGTTGGCATAATGGCTAGAGGTTCAATTCCAGATTCAATTCCAGGTTCAATTCCAGGTCGAGTTATACAAAAGACTCAAAAAATGATACTTGATCCCTCCTTGATTAACTCTCAGCATTATAAGATTTGGATTAAGAGTAAAGTATAGCAATCCAGAGGCTAATGGCCCGGGAGACCGAGGTTCAATTCCAGGTCGAGTTATACAAAAGACTCAAAAAATGATACTTGATCCCTCCTTGATTAACTCTCAGCATTATAAGATTTGGATTAAGAGTAAAGTATAGCAATCCAGAGGCTAATGGCCCGGGAGACCGAGCTTCAATTCCAGGTCGAGTTATACCAAAGACTCAAAAAATGATACTTGATCCCTCCTTGTTTAACTCTCAGCATTATAAGTTTTGGATTAAGAGTAAAGTGCAGCAATCCAGAGAAAGAAGTAGCGCACTTCCCTATACCTAGCCGCAGTTGCTATTGAAAAGGGGGCCTTTAAGCTGCCCTCGACTATAGTAGCTAATAGAATACTGAAATCTTAGAGATGGTATAACAAACCGGAAAAATTAAAGAAGTCAGTGCAGTTACTATTCTCTTGGACTTTGCTATCTAAACTGATAGAAAAATAAAGAGCAATAGACGAGATATAGTTGCTAACGACTCTAAAAGAAACACATGCCTTATAATTAGCAAGTCGGTGCCATCACATAATGATATATCAGTCAAAGAGTATAAAATAAATAAATACAAAAAGGTGGCACCTTCAAACTATGACCGCGCCAGTTATTGTGGGAGCTCTGGCTAAGATCCAGAAATGGAAAGATATTCACATTAATAAAATACCTGAAAGTTCCAGCCTATATGAAATACAAAAACTTGCACTTAGCGGAACAGCTCATCTCCTGAACAGAGTACAAAGTCACATGAAAGTATGGATACAACATAGAATACATATAACCACTATTTTCCCTCGTCCGATATCTTTGGTAAAGATCCGATAGAGAATTATAAGGAGCCCGTCGTGGGAAATGGACACGGCGAAACGAGTTCAAATCCTGGACGAGACTGATTGCATTTCACATTGCACTAATACCCTTGGGAAAGGTATGAATCCAATTATTCTCCCTCCAGCTATGGGTAAATAGTAGGACAGACTGGTTCTTCAGCCTTGGTGAGGCAACTAGTCTAGAAGGAAAACTCTGAATTCAAACCTGTTAAACTCCGCTTAAAAATTGACCTTGTGTCATATCCTGCCCGAGCGGAGGGGTTGGTAAATATGAATGGAGAATTATAAGAGAATAAAAGTAAAACTGAAAAAAAAAGAACCTAATCGTGGCCAGGACACCAGACCTCGTGTTGACTAACAAGAAGAAATAACTTGTCATTCAAATGACGTTTTTCTTCCATCAGACCACAAAGTGAATCATCATTTTACTTCTTACATCTGCATTAACTGATGGTCTTTTACTGGAGTCTGAGTAACCGTAAGTCTCCTCAAGTCTCCTGGATATTACTCAGTATTCTGGCCGATCTTAACAATGCTGTAATTTGAATGGTCTTAATTCGTGCTCCTATTTCTAACTTTTCCAGGTTCCTTACTAAGCCGCTGGGGACAGTTTCACGCACACCAGTTACAATTTTTATCACTGTTACATTCATATTCCATAGCTTTTTTTTAGTTTTCTAGCAAGCTCTAAGTGTTTTTCGTTTTCTTTGATTTTCACTCAGTGGTCCACGTGGACGGCAAAGTCCACTATACGACTGAGTCTCTTTTTCTTTTTTCCTTTTTTTGGTTATCACTTGGTCTAGTCTTCTGAATGGGATTAAGTGATCAGTTTGTATCTAAAAAACCCAGGGAACTTTGTGTGCTACATTCTCCAGATTCTGGTGTTGTGCATGTACCATCTATTTATAATGTAAAATATCATTAATTATTTTACTATTTTTAGAGTTTCTCACACGAACGTTAGGCGATGCTTTCTTACTGGAGCTTGAGTGACAGCAAGTCTCTTCACATATCCAGGACTCTTCTCAGTATTCTGGCCGATCTCAGAAATGCTGTAGTTTGGATGCTCTCCACTCGTCCTTTTATTTCCAAGTCCTCCAGTCCTTGTATCAATATTTTCGTGACTGTACCAAGAGCACTAATTGCAATTGGTATCAACGTCACTTTTATGTTCCACATATTTTTGGTTTATTATTATTATTAATGTTATTGGTGTTGTTGCTACTTCTGGCGAGTTTTTTACATTAGTTTTAACCACTGGTCTTACACTAGAGTCTCTGTGACAATAAGTCTCCTTTAGTCTCCAGGACCCTTCTTAGTATTCTAACTGATCTTATCAGTGGGGAGGTTTGGATATTTCGATTCATCTCATTTCCAGTTCCTCCAGTTCCTCCAGTTCCTTTTTCTAGGCCGTCTGCCACTGTTCCTAGCGCAAGAACTACAATTACCTTTGTGTTCCATTGCTTTTTTAGCTCTCTGGCAAGATCAAATTAAGAGTCTAAATTTTCGCCTTCTTTTACTTTCACTCTGGGACGGTAAAATTAATTTTACCGTCCCAGAAGATACATTTTTTTCTCGTTAATTAAAACTAAGTCTAGTCTTATGTTTGGGATTCGGTTATCACTTTGTATCCCAAATTCCCAGAGAATTTCATCCATTTCATTTTCTACGACCGATTCTGGTTTGTGTATACACCATTTGTTAAAAAGGTGAAATTTCAGTTTCTTGCACAATTCTCAATGGATCATCTTTTCCTCGTGTACCATAGCGGTACTAAAAAGACTCTAGACCACCCCCCATTGTGATTTCGACGTGGTAACCAAGTTGACAAATGCAAGAACTCTGTCAAGCTACACAAAGGTTTATTGACTACACACTTGTAGGAAGCCGCCGGGAGAAAGAAAGGTAATAGAAGCATGAGACGGCCATCAACTAGACAAAAAAAGAAAGCAACATATCCTAGAAGTAAAGTAAGAGTAGACGCCGACCTTGATTTTTTTTGGTTTCTAACATGCTTGTCTACTGGGCCTAACACCCCCTCTGGGATGCCCCAGAATATGGAGCTCGTAAACTTTCTTCTCCTTACATCTTACTGACTCGTTTCTTCCTGACGTCTTCATCTTATCACGTCCTGCCGTCGATTCTCTGAAAAGACACAAGTTGTTACCTCACTTCCGCTCGCGCATGCGTACGAGGTTTCGAACCTTTAGTTTTGCTTAGTAATTCCCAACTACTAAGAGCGCCTCTGCCTTACTATTGGCGACTTTTGTCTACTTTATTTATTAATTTTTTATTTATCTATTCATTTAATTTCCAATGAGCCGTTCTATTACGTTTTCCTCCCAGGTAGTTCCTTGCTTGGTATACCTTTTATGTTAGTTTAAATATTCCAATCCCATTTTCTTCTTCTTCTTCTTCTTCTTCTTCTTCTTATTATTATTATTATTATTATTATACTCGTTGGACTTTTTTTACATCAGCTGATGGGGTTTCATTGGTCTGGGGGAAGACAAGTCTCCTCAAGTCTCCAGGACTCTTCAGAGTATCTTGGCCAGTTTTATTAGTGCTGTGGTCTGGATGGTTCTCATTGTTCCCCTAATTTCTAGATCATCGCGTCTCTTTACCATATTCCCGGAAACTGTTCCAATGATCCCGACTATGATTGGTACCAATGTCATAGATTTTTCAGCTCTCTAGCAAGATCCCAGTATTTGTCCAGCTTTTCGCTTTCTTTTACTTTTACTTTGAAGCTTGCTGATACAGCAAAATCCACGATATGACAGGTTTCTTTTTTCTTGTCAATCAAATCAATATCTAGTCTTCTGGGCGGGATTAGATGATGTGTTTGTATCTCAAAGTCTAAGAGAATTGTATGTATTTCATTATCAAGGACACATTCTGTTTCATACATAAACCATTTGTTAGTATGGCGAAACATAACTTTTTTGCACAATTCTCGGTGGATCACCTTCTACATTCAGTCGCGTTTGTTCTTGTATTCCTTTTGCGCTAGTTTGCTACATTAGCTTTCAATGGGATTAACTGCATCATTTTCATCAAGACATAGCCTACAATCGTTATTTATCAAAGTATTTTCAATTTTTGTTTTGATACACTTAGTTCTTACGATATTATTTTGTGCTGTCATTATTCCATATTCAGTTCCTCTCTTTAAGTTTCCTCTTCGTAAATATATCCAGGTCATCACATAAGCAATTTCCTTAGTTTGTTGTTTAAAGTAGCCCTGTTGTTGTCTTTCTTCTCATTTTTTTTTGTTTTCTAGATCTTTTTTATTATCATCTAATACCGGAACAGAACCTCTCGACATTTTATTTAGACCTTTCAACTCAACTAATATGCCACACCTGCAATTCAGTGTTTGTTCATAAAAAAACCGACACTGATTTCCACGAAGATATACAGAAATAAATAAAAAAAAAATGGAATGCATACGTATATATGCCAGTCTGTATGCTAAGAGAGCTAATATAGATAGATAGATATGAATCGACTAGAAAAACTGGGTACGAGGGTCGTTGAGAAAGCTCTAAGCCTCTCCCAGAAAGAAGAGCCATACCTGAACATTTTTTGTTTTAGCAACACACTACCACTTCTTATAAAACTTGAAAAACTAATTCTGGTTTCTTTCTTAATATCTGTCCAGGTAAGGTCCATAAAAAGGTGAGAGGTGTGCGACAAATTTAAAATCTAAGTGAGGCTTAGAACTTTTTGAAAATCCCTTGTATATAGATTATAAATAGATATGAACAGGTTAAGATAGATATGAACTGGCTATGATAGATAGATCGATAGATAGATAGATACCCGTAACATTCTGATCTCTACACAAAAGAATAAAATGTTATCAGTCATTAAAAGCTTCAAGTTTTTTTTACTATTTCGTCTTTTTTTATTTATATTTGTTTAATTTTCTTCTATTACTATAAATGCAAAGACTTATGAATTTATCCCGAATTAAAAAAATTTTGTTCTTTTATTTTAAATCAGAAGAAAATACAAAATTACAAAAAGGTATTGCATAACCCTATTTTCATCTTTTCGTATTAATCCAGGTGTGAAAGCACGATAAGAGTAACCCAAAGCCGAATTATTTTAGACCTTTTTTTCCGATGCCGAAACCATTGGGGAACGAAAAAAAATTCAAGTAAACGGGCAAGGTATTGGCAAGTCTATCCAAACTTTTCTCGTTCCCCAATGATACCTGCATTGATTAAATAAGATTTGGGGTTAACCTTTACTGCGATTTTTACCGGGACGATATATAATTGAACTTAAGATTTGAAAAATTTATAAATTAATTGAGAAGAACGATCATTAAAAGAATTTTTGAAAAGTAAAAAGATTGATTTAATTTATTTTTCAACGAATATTTGGATAATTCGAAACTTATTTTTATACGTCGATATACGTCAATATAATGAATATCGTCGATATACGTCAATATAATGAATATCGTCGAATTGAAAGTGGCAGTATATTACATAGCGATTTAGAAAAGTTGAATACTTACGGGACAAGCAATAATCCTATTTACCAACCCCTCCACTCGGGCAGGATATGAGACTAGGTCAATTTTTAAGCGGAGTTTAACAGGTTTGGATTCAGGGTTTTCCTTCTCTTAGACTAGTTGCCTCACCAAGGCTGAAGAACCTAGCCTGCCCTACTATTTACCCATAGCTGGAGGGAGAATAATTGGATTCATACCTTTCCCAAGGGTATTAGTGCTACGTGAAATGCAATCAGTCTCGTCCAGGATTTGAACTCGTTTCGCCGTGTCCATTTCCTACGACGATAACCATTACACCACGGGCACAAGCAATAATGATTAAACTAAAATGAATTTCTATTTGGATTAAATTTTTAAAAAGGGAGAGAAAGAGAGAGCGGAGGGATTAATACATTGAGATAGATAGATAGATAGATAGGAATGAACGGACAGGAAAAGAGTGATGTGAGAAATCTGAGATACGAAAAAAATGTTATTGATAAATATCATTTGTTAATTCGTCAGCTAAATATATATATATATATATATATATATATATATAATGATAATAAATAGATATATATCACATATATATTTAATCCATGGATCATTACTATTATAATAGCTCTATCATAGATATTGAGCACTCTCCATATTATATTGCACTTGGTTCGACACATAACCACATAGCGATTAACTGACCACCAACACTCTCATTATATATATATATTAAGAGAGAGAGAGAAGAAAGAAAGAAAGAAAGAAAGAAAGAGAACGAGAGAGAGTAACACATTGAGATAGATAGATAGATAGATAGATAGATAGATAGAAATTGACCGAGAGACATACATACATACATACATACATACATACATATCCAGATATTTGAATATAGATAGATCGAAATAAACGTAGAAGAATAGAGTAATGTGAGAAATATGAGATTCGAAGAAACTGTGATAGATAGATAGATAGATAGATAGATTCAGAATTAAAAACAGAAAGAGTGAGAAAAAATCGACACATTGAGATAGATAGATAGATAGATAGATAGATAGATAGATAGATTTGTATTTATTCTTCTGACCAAGAGATACATACATACATACATAACTGATTTAAAGAATATAAACAAAAAATTGACATAACTTCAAGAAATAAAATACAGTCAAATATAAAGAGACATTTATCCTATCATCACTACAATTTTTCATTTTCATCCAAACCAATAATACCTAAATATTATCATTTCTTGTGGAATATCATATTATCAAATCTGTTGTCATTAGTTATTAATTCTTACGAGTAGTGTGTTCGCCAGTGGTCTGGGAGCCCGGGGTTCAATCCCTCGTTGAGTCATACCAAAGACTCAAAAAATGGTACTTGATGCCACCTTGCTTAACACTCAGCATTATAAGGTAAGGAAAGTGAAGCAATCCAGGGGAAGGAGTTGCGCCCACCCCTGTAACTCGGTGTGGTAGCAATTGAAAAGAGGGCCTTCGGGTTACCCTCGACTATGGTCGCCAACTTTACTTTGACTCTTGCCAAACTCAAAAGTATCGTTACTCAGTGACCAAAAAAGTTTCGGGCTTATTTTTGGACTGCTACAAATTCTTATTTTTCGTAACAGCGTTGTAGAGTTTTATAGTAAATAATTCCTAATAAAATTCATATCCATTATAAAATGTTTTGCTAGAAATTGTATAATTCTACAAACTTTGGTTTAAAATAAAATTAACTTTCTTTTTTTAATTAAAAAACACTTAGAAATAGACTTATTTATAGACGATCTAATTGCGTGTGTATGTGTGTGTGTGTGTGTGAGAGAGAAAGAGAGGGAAGATTTCGTGTATGTATGTATATACATTTGAGTCATAATGTCTTAATACTGATGTATTTATTGGATTTTTGGTTTTAATTTGATATCGACTTATACACGATTATTTTGTGTAAGGTGGAAATTCATACATAACATAACAGAATGTTACCAACCGTTAGCATCAAAAGATAAAACTAAGATGAACGATTTTGTTAATCATGAAACAGAAGTTGATATGTACGACAGATTGAGTTATATACGAGTATATGCGGTTTTTATACGCACATCGATATTCAATCGTATATTTACAGGATACATTGATAACTAAGCGTATATGAGGATAAATGTGTATATGGGCTGGATATATGAACGATAAATTATTCACGTTTTCTAATGAATCAACTTTCTCATGTCTAGCATGAACAATATATATATATATATATACATATATATTGGGAGAGAGAGTATGTGTGTGAGTATGTGAGTGTGTATGTGTTCATACATATATTTATATATATGTGTTGTGTGAGTGTGTGTGTATGTATATATATATATATACTAGCATCAGTAGATACGCACTTTTTGGTTAAATATAGTCTTTCCGTTAATGAATGAAGAGCCATTATATATATATATATATATATATATATATATATACGCTCCCTTTTTTAGGTTCTTTTCTCTTGCTTTATAGAATCATCGAGTATTTTTTGTTAGATGATGTTTTTTGCCATGCTTTATACAAACAGACACACACACACACACACACACACACACACACACACACACACACACATATATATATATATATATATATAGGGGGCGTCTGGGTATGTTTGTATACACAGGCACTCTTTGAAATTAGAATTATCGAGAATTTTTTAAAACGTGTTTTTTGCCATGCTTTATATATATATATATATATATATATATTTACTTGTTTTACACACATATAGTATGCATATATATATATATATATATATATATATAGAAACATCAGTATTTGTGTACAATATATGGATATAAAGTCTCTACGTTTTGATCGTTGTATGTCTGTTTTCTAAGTCGGTAACTGCCTGGTTTTCAATTTAAAACATCATCCTGTTTCTTATTAAAGATTATATATATATATATATAATTTGCAAATCACGATCATTTAATCTCTAGAGAAGGTTTGAGGGTGGCGGGGTTGGTTTAGTTCCTTTTTTTATTTTTTGCTTTTTCTTTTATTTTTCATCTGTTATATATATATATATATATATATATATGATATACTGTTATTTGTCTGACGTACTTCTAAATTCAATTCACATTTTTTGGTAAGAGTCGATTCATTTTTTTCACTTGATTTTCAATTAAGAATTTATACAAATGCTATGTAAGGGCTTTCCTTTTTTCATACGCAAATATTTTTCGTGTGTGTGTGCGTGTGTGCAAACACCGGTATATCTGTCAGAATAATAATAATTGGCATGGCCAAAGTATTCTTTCTTTATACTCTGAAAGAATGGGCAGAATAATTCAGTCTATGGGTGATTTATAGGTAATTCATAGAAATCCGCGCTCAACATTTTCTAAAATAATACCTCGTAAACCAGTTAAACAGAATTTTATGTACCAACATGGAAAGATTAACAAAGAATAAAATCTTTTCCTTTAACCTTTTCTTTTTATATCTGGCAAGAGTTTATCTAAATATATGGCTGAGTGCACTCTCGTACAAGTGCTTGGGCCTCGTTTCTTTAAAAATACACTAGAGCCTCGTCATCCGCAGTCTAGAACATCCGCGGATAATAACGAACCATACCTACGAGGTTTA
>OY757906.1:47544231-47554231 GCA_963585895.1 Sepioteuthis lessoniana
TCCATGTGCGTGTGTGTGTATGCGTGTCCGTGTGTGTCCGTGTGTGTGTGTGTGTGTGTGTGTGTGTGTATACAATTTATCCTTTCAAGAGTACCAGATAATAACGCCCGGGCATCTTCTCTATACTCTCCACAGCACTGTCAAACGGAGCTAATCACTTCCTCATAAATACTGGCTTACAAATTTCTAAGTCATGAGACTATTGAATGAGATAAATCTTACAGTCTAAATAGCCTACATATTTTTACGCAGAAAAACACTCAAATCAATATGATAAAGACAAAGCATGCGTGTATTTCAGCGATTAGGCGAAGTGTTTCTTGAGCCAGTAGCATCACTAGAAACGAGACAGGTATTAGAGTGCAATACAACGGTTTAGGAGGTAAATAAATTCCAAGAACACCTCAAGTCACGGAAGCTACCGCGAACAGTGAAATGCGCAAATCATTTTGTTATGAAAAAAAAAATATTTTTACCAGGAAATGAACACTTTATTATAAAATTATTTTCTTTTTTAATTTGTGTGTGTGTTTCTTTAGGAATTTCTTTTCGACAATCATTATTTGATAAATAAAAAAAAGAATAACTTCTGATTTGTTTTCTTTGTTCTTTGGTTATAATATAGAACAACATCTTTCTCAATATTTCCAGAAATATTTATAAGGTTTCTATAGTTATGAATAAATAAAATTATATATATATATATATATATATATATATATATATATTGCCATAGAATTTACACTGTGACCCCTGGGTTTCATGGAGTTTTTTTAACAATCATCAGGCAGTTAACAAAATGATATAATAGCTCTGTCTTAGATATTGAGCCCTCTTCATATTATATTGCACTTGGTTCGCCACAAACCCACAAAGTGATTCAGTGACAACCAACATTGTTATAATATATATATATATATATATATATACGCAATACTTATATCTATAAATGCACATATACACATACGTGTATACTGAAAAAGAGAGAGTTACTGATATATATATATATATATATATATATATATATATATATGCACAGATGTATACTTATATATATATATATATATATATATATATATATATATATATATATATATATATTACGGTCACAGATCTAATTATGGATATATTTATTAAAAATCTTACTCAAAAGCACAATGATTATCCTCCTCTGATACATTAAAGGAGTCCTATCACAACTTTAGATTATTTAAAAGAACCTTGATTTTAACGTTTCAATTTTTAAAAGATCTTGATAGATAGATAGATAGATTTGCATAATCAAGTGTATTTACCGTTGAGTTTCTCCTTGACAATTTCTGTGTCCTGCCAATTGACATTTCTTTTTCTTACATGAAACTAAATTACCGATATAGAACCATAATTTCTTAGAAAAATAAAACTTATTTGGTCATATTTCATGATAGTATCATGGTCAGATCGGATCATATGGAAATCAGACCTGACCGATAAAATGAAATGCAGTTTCTTCCAGGCAGCGGTTGTATCGATACTACTATATGGATGCACTACTTGGACGCTAACTAAACGTCCTGGATGCAACTGCCGCTGTACGGCTACTTCTCTCCTATTTCACAAACCGTCCAATTCCCAAGAACAAGACATGCGGGGCGCTGTAGGAAAAGTAAAAACAAACTGTAAAGTGACGTTCTCTTACGGACTCCGTCACATGGACGAGCCAGTATTGGCCGACCAACAAGAACGTCAGCTCTGTACGGACATTGGGTGCAATCTGGATGACCAATCAGAAGCAATTGGTGTTAAGGGCGGATGATGTTTGGGGGAATTCGTGCGGTCAGCATGACTTGGTTCACGTACTTCATCAATTCTCATGAACGAGAATATTGGACGCTTCATTCTTTTCTATATATAAATAGCTAATGTATTCATGTGTTTATATATATATATATATATATATATATATATATATATATAGTGTGTGTGTGTGTGTGTGTGCAAAAGAAATATATTTTAAACTCATATATATATATATATATATATATATATATATATATATATAGCCAATGTATTCATGTGTTTAGATAGATAGATAGATAGATATTGTGTGTGTGTGTGTGTGTGTGTGTGTGTGTGTGTGTGTGTGTGTGTGTGTGTGTGTGTGTGTGTGTGTGTGTGCAGCAGGAATATATTTTAAACTCTCACCTGTGTGGTATAACTGAACTTAGGTAAGTTGTTATGATAGATTCATCTAGCGAATGTCTTAGGGGTTTTTTTATTTTGTTTTGTTTTGTTTTGTTTTGGTTTGGTTTTTTTTTGGTTTTTTTTTTGGTTTTTTTTTTTTTGGTTTGATCATTTTTACTAAAGATCATGTTTTGGACCGGTGCACAGAGTGATTTTGCTGCTGAAACGTCTTTTTTAAACTTGGTAAGTCTGTAATTGCTACACAGACAGATTTTCGTGCTCACTTCATGTTACGTCAGAATGATTGTGTGCCGAATAGAAAATTTATACCGCTATCGGTTAAAAAATTCAGAATAGAGGTCAATATCCGAAGGATGTCATTTTAAAAATTAAATGAATAGAAACTGCAGCCCTTCATTTAAAAAATAATGGAACAACTTTTTTTAATATCAGTTACCTTCGTCTTTTTCTCAACCCTTAAATATATGACCAGTCAAAGTCATAACTGTAACTGATCGTATATGAAAAGAATTAAAAAAATCAATTTGATGGAGCTACCATTGGCTCTTGCTTAAGTTCATATGCACCACATAGGTGTCAGTTTAAAACCTAGGAGGTATTTCTATTGGATCCAATATACATATAGTTGCATCACATTCCAAACCACTTTCCCCTCCATCTTTTCCCTGTTTCTTTCTACTTTCACTCAATCAAACATTTTTTTATGAAACCTTATACATTTGACTCTAAACCCTTTCCTTCTTCCTTCTACATCTTTATCCCCTCCATCAATTTATCATTTTCTTCATTTTGCTTATAAATAGAAAAACTCGGAAAACGATTCTAGTTTGAAAAAGTTCTTAAAATAAAAGAACGAAATATAACGCCTCTTAATCGGTTTGAAGAGTTTGATTTATCCAACTTTCCACACACACACACATATATATATATATACATATATATATATATATATATATATATATATATATATATATATATATAATTGCATTTTTATCCCTCTTTACCAATCAATATCTTCCTCTATTCTTCACTGTCTCTGTATATATATATATGTGTGTGTGTGTGTGTGTTATTCGATGCACGCTCACAGAAATGTGGGAGAAACTTTCCAATAGTGACTGTACAAAGTTTTTGAGGTCATTATCATTAAGTCAACATACAGTTGTTTTTGTTGTTGTTGTTTTAGTTTTTTAGTTTTTTTTTTTTTTTTTTTTTAAGTTAAATAAATGCGGACAGCCAAATATTGATTTGAAATAACTCCATTAGCAAAGATGTACATATTTGTGTACTGCAACGTATTTATATTTTACTTATTGAGTTTCAGTGCCATAGAGAGTTATAAGAGACAATATCTAACAATATCTATATTATCGTTATTATATAATAAATAGAAATGCCTAACACAATACTTTAGCGATCGGCTGTTGATGAAACTTCATTTTTACCAAGTAGAAAACTTTGATAGCTCCAGAACAAAGCTTTTTTTAGTCTGATAAAGACAAACACTTTCTCAATAAATGACGTCATGGCTAAAGTGCTTGACTACGACATTACAGAAAGTGAGTTTGAACTTCAGTCATGCTATTACGCTCGCTTTCGGACTAATACCCTTGGGAAAGGCATGAACCCCATTATCCCTCCACCAATAGGTTAAATAGTACCACTGCTGTTCTTTAACAAGGAAAGTTTTTCGCATTGAATAACACACAAAGGTTGATTAAGGTAAATTTATACGTATGTATAGCTGCATCACATTATCCCTATATATATATATATATATATATATATGTACTCGACGCACACTGATTTAAGTGATTTCTTCTATTTTTTTAGTATTTTATACTGGTCTATTTTTAAATTTTGGAATGTTAACATCAATATTTTGCACCTTGGCATTGCACACACACACACACATATTTATATATATTGTGAGAGAGAGAGAGAAGCAGTGAAGAAGAGAGGGATATATAGATTGATAAAGAGAGATAAAAATGCAAACATATAATTATATATATATATATGATCGTGTGTGTGTGTGTGCGCGCGCAATGCGAAAGTGCAAAATATCGATGTTAACATTCCAACACTTGGTTTTCATCTTTATAGTTATATTCACACCTGAAGAAGGCCGAAGAACACATCGGCCGAAATGCTGTGAATATAACAATGAAGTTAAAGATAATAGTCCGAAAAGATAAAATAGACTCAAATCTAGTGATCCGGTTAGGGCTAGGGTTTCTTCACCTACACTTGATTTTCCTGATCCTGCTTCTTTAAATATTTTCATACAATTACTACGGATGAGTCAAAAGTTTTGCAATATTTTTGGCAATGTTAAGTACAATTCGGCAGTTCTGGATGCTTTTACCGAAGTCATGAATCTGACGAACCACACTGGACTGTGAGATGCTAAGCTCGCTTGATACCCAACGAGTGCTACTCACCAGATTTGCTTTGGCTTGGTGCAGAACTTCGGAATCCACGGTTTTAGGCCTATCTGATCTTGCCTGATCGGTGATGCTCTTGCAGAAAAAAGAAATTTTTTCAAACATCTGTTAATCAACTGCACCTTTCGTACCACAAATGGTTTTGGTTGCTTCCTCTGCGTTATGACTCAGTTCAAACTCATTAAGCATATTTTCCTGAACTTCACATCGTTTTTCGTTCATCTGGGTGGCTTATAAATCTCGCACGAAGTTTGTTATGGTTTCATTGGGTTGGTTTTTATGGCATATCAACCATTGTAGGTTATTTAATACCAAAACCATTTTATACATATTAACAGTTCTATTTCAAACAATTCAGTTTGACATAAGTACATTGTTTAGATCTATTTGACCCATAGATAGGACCTTTCCAGGTGCAACCACTCCGGACGAGAGTGGACCTGGAAGCGATGGCCTATCTACTACGTCTTGAACTGCGTGATATACGCCCCTTAAATTAGCACGTACCAAAATATCACAAAACATTTGACCCACCCCACCAGATACGAAATTCATCATATTGCATTTTTATGGTAAGGGTTTCTGAACTTTATGGGACAGCGGTGAAAGAGTTAAGCCCAGCCAACTAAAAAACATACTCTCTTTTAAAGTTTTAAATGACGATACACAATTTTGGACAATGACGACAATAAAATAGATTGATGTATCAAGCTTTTAAATCTTCTTTATAAATTAATTCTATCGTATGTAGATCAAAGGTTATACAAATTTAAAATCACCTAAGGAGTTTATCAACATCTTGTATATCTTATAAGTAAGACATTATATAATCAGCTGATGATATTTTCTATTAAAAAAAAAGCATGGACAGCACCAGTATCTGTTCGGAGAAATGAGTTAATATGTTTATAATTCTTCCTAAAAAATACAAACATGAAGACATCTCAGTCAAGCAAAATGGAGTCTGAAATGAAAGCAGGAGTGTATCCTTAAATAAATCAGGGTTCTTTTTCTGCGCTGGCGAATATGCTTAGCCAATGTAAGGAACCAAGCGTTTTGTCGCTGAGAACTTGATCAATTCACCGGTATAATAGTCTTCTCTGCGCCTGCTGTAGTTTCTGTGGAAACACGTTGAAGGAACAACTTCCGGAACTCCTTTATATATATATATATATATAGTCATCCACAGACAGATCTGTTTCGTTCAATCAGAACTCATCAGTGTGGCTAGACAGTATCTTCCCGTAGCTGGGATCGAAACCCAGTTGACTCAAACGCCAAGCCAAAGCTTCTAACCATTCAGCCACGAGGAGATATTAGCTGCGAAGTAAATTTTAGACGGTTATGAATCATAATTACTATTGTTTACATACATCCGTTCAACGGTTACCGAGACCTCAATTCATCTACGAAGAGGCTTGCAATAGACGCTAATGGCAACACGATTACTTCTTCGCCAGAAAACTCAACCCTACGGGGTTAGGGGAGTAATCTTTATATCCGATCTATGCGATCCTGAAACCTAGGTAGACTCGCTCTTGCCCATGTAGGATTATTTTCATATATAGAGAGAAACAGACAGACAGATAGAGATGGGGAGGGGAGGAAGAAAAGATTCATTTCTTTATCCAACTGATTCTTTCCCTTCGTTAACGGTGGTAGGTGATCTTACAAACAAATTGAGACAAAAATAAAAGAAAAATTCTAAAAATATATTTCTCAGCTGAGATATAGATATGACAGTAAATAAATTTAAAAGAATATATATATATATATATATATATATACGAGGATCACAAAATAAATTTCCAGACTTTTTTCGTTTGGGCACTTTTATTGATAGTACACACATGAAACTCTGGTCCCCTTCGAAGTAATCTCCTCCGGCTGCAATATACTTGTTGCACCGTTCCAACAATTTCTGGAATGCCCTATGGTAGTCCTCTTGTGTGAGCGTATCAATGACCTTCGTTACAGCCTCTTTCATCACCTCAATTGTCTCATAACGACAGCTTAGGGAATAACCAAAAGTCACAGGGAGCTAGGTCTGGACTATAGGGAGGGTGAGGAACTGTCTTTATGCCCATCTTGGTCAAATAGTCTGTGACAAAGATGGAGTTATGGACTGGTGCATTGTCCTGGTGGAAATGCCACTGACCCGATTTGAAGAGTACTGGCCTCTTCTGACGGAATCTCTTCCAGAACTCCCTTAAAACCTCAGCATAGAAACCCTAACCCTAACCCTTTGGCCAATCAACTCTGGTCTATTGACCTCCTTACTCCTCCCACACCTGTCATCATCCCTAACAGACTCCCTGCCTTCCTTGAATCTATTATGCCAATCAAAAACTGATGCTCGATTCATACAAGATGGTCGAAAAGCAGTCTGAAGCATTCCAAATGTTTCTGTGGCATTTTTTCCAAGTTTAAAAAAGAATTTTATTGCATATCGTTCTTCTAAAGTGTCCTCACGTCCAGATTGCATTTTTGAAATTCACCAGCAGTGACAATCAGGCTTTAGTAGGGTGTATTCCAATTGCTACTGTAGCTGTTCATTTGAATCTGAAATCATAAGAGTTGGTAAGTCATATCATAAGATGTATAGCAATAACATACTGAATTTTCAAGAGTCTACACCAATTTTAAATGCCTGTACAAAAAAAGTCTGGAAACTTATTGAAGGCACCACGTATATATGTGTGTGAGAGAGAGAGAGAGAGAGAGAGAGAGAGAGAGAGAGTATGTGTGTGTTTGTGTAATGAGTCCAAAGATAGATATTCGCTTGACTATATATATATATATATATATATATATATTAGGAGAGCGTTGACATAAGAGTCCATAGCGCTTAGTAACTGTCATTTTCTCATGCGATCATCAAATTTATGGATCCTATGAATGCAAAGGCTTGAAGGTGATAGTCATTAAGCTCCGTACCTACGCTATACAAACTTAAACATATATAGATATGCTCTCGCATTGATATTGAGAACACTTTATTCATAAAAATTGAATATATATATATATATATATATATATATATATATATTCAAGCTAGCTAGATAGATATAGTTGGTTGGTTGGTTGGATTTTATGACATATCAACCTTTGTATGTTATTTAACGCCGAATCCATTTTCATGCAAATAGTCAGTTCTATTTCAAGCGATTCAGTTTAGCATGAGTTAGCAGTTTAATTGTTAAAAATATTTTCATTTCAAGCTATTCAGTTTAGTCAACGAGTTCTAATTCAAACAAATCAATTTAGCATAAGTACGCAGTTTAGTTCTATTTAAATCCATTTTTATACAAATAATTAGTTCTATTTCAAACAATTCAAATTAGCATGAGTACATAGTTTAATTGTTAAAAACATTTCTATTTCAAGCAATTCAGATTAGTACAAGTATAGATTTTGTCTACACACAGTTAAATATCAAAACAGTTCAGTATTAAACAATTCAGTTTAGCGTAAGTACAGTTTCAATGTCAAAAACTGTTCCATTTCAAACAATTCAGTTTACCATAAGTATGCAGTTTAATGGTCAAAAACATTTCTATTTCAAGCCATTCAGTTTAGTCCAGCAGTTCTAATTCAAACATTTCAGTTTAGCATTAGAACAAAGTTTAGTTCTATCTAAACCATAGATAGTGTCGCATATTGTACCGCTGGACAAACAACGAAAAACTCGTAGATATATAACAATATCATTTATAATTTTATTCTTCGACGGCGACGTTTGTGTGCAATAGGAGTACAGTCAGAGAGAGTTCGCACATATCTTTCTTCTGTGGCGGGGACCCTTTTTGTGAAGTAGTGCAACGACCGGAAAACACACACGGGGGAGCCGACAGGTTTGCTTAAGTGACCAGCGGACCTCCCCCTTCGCTTGAGTGGCCAGCAGGTCTCTGCCTTCCGTTCAAAATTATTGTCTTTCAAGTCTCATGAACACGCCTCTTCGCCAACGTATTTTTCTGTTTATTACTGGTTACATACTTCCGTTTTTTCCGGTAATTTGTTGATCTTATATGCGAACGGAAATATATGTCACTCTAGTCAATAAATTATATTCTTCGTCATCCTCCTTTATTTTTATTTTTCCTGTGAAACCACTTGGTTGATGTTATCTTTCGATCGCATTGTTCATCCACGTCGCCAGCTAAGTCAGTATAATACAATTGGGCCCTATTAGGTGCTACCATTGCGGATGTGCCCGTGGTGTAATGGTTATCGTCACAGAATATGGACACGGCGATACGAGTTCAATTCCTGGACAAGACTGATTGCATTTCACATAGCACTAATTACCCTCCAGTTATGGGTAAATAGTAGGGCAGACTAGGTTCTTCAGCCTTGGTGAGGCAACTAGTCTAGGAGAAGGAAAACTCTGAATTCAAACCTGCTAAACTCCGCTTAAAAAATTGACCTTGTGTCATATATTGCCCGAGCGGAGGGGTTGGGTAAATAGGATCAGGTGCTACCATTCCGGGCCAGAGTGGACCTGGGAATGCAGGGGCGCTCTGCATTCCCCCTAAGCCCCAGCATCACTGAAACCTCACCGTCAGATTGTTTTGTGTCATATCCAGGACACTTGTTGGGTACAGTCGGTGTATTATACAACCCCAGTCGACTGGGAAATATAGATATAGATACGGATATAGAAACGAGGTGCCTTTAAAGTAATGCCTCCCCTCATTTTCCACGAAAACTACAACAAATTCAAGAAAGATAATGACACCGTTGTTTAAAGCATCTTTTCTGCTACGAAGTACTGCTTTCCCATATAGTCAATACTATTAACCTAACATTTTCACCTTCGCTAAAAAAAAAAAAAATTTAAATAAAAAAAAGTTGGCGTGTGTTGTGCTGTAATAATTCATTGATACATCTCTGTTTTCTCGTCATACGATATCTTTCCGAACAGCCACTAAGATTCTATCGGTAACAAGGTGAAAAAAAAAGGAAGGTTTACAGTCGGGAAGGTTTAGCCTCTACTAACATACCTTCAACAAACGATTTTGGTTTTGCAGGGGTAATATAATAAATTGAGATGCATTACTCTTAGGAGAAAACTCTCTTCCAAGTGCCGTGTGTAGTACCTGATTCATCGTTTACAGAAATGCATAGCCTATCGTGATAAAAGAAACAGTGTTTTATCGCTGAAAACTTACTTTACTAAACTTGCTAGTCTCTATTGTAGTTTATTTGGAAATAAACAGAGACTTTGACTTCGGAGTGTCTTTACGATATATATATATATATATAGTGAGAGACAGAATACTATATATATATATATATATATAAGAATACCTAAATTCTATTTTACAGAATACTTATATACATAAGTGTAAATGTATATATATTAGATG
>OY757906.1:47559231-47970218 GCA_963585895.1 Sepioteuthis lessoniana
AATAAAAGAAAGTGAAAAGATGAAAAACTACATGGACTCGGCCAGAGAACTGAAAAATCTGTGCAACATGAGTGATGGTTTCTTTGTTTAATGGCATGTCGACCTTCATGCGTTATTTCATGCCAAAGCCAACTTTCGATAAGAACAGTAGTGGTACTATTTAAACCATAGCTGGGAGGATAAGGGTTTTCATACCTTTCCCAAGGTTATTTGTCAGAAAGTGAACATAATAGCGCGACTGGAGTTCGAAGTCGCTTACAACATTTCCGCAGTCCATCGCTTTAACCATTACACCACGAGGACATCCTCGTGCAACATGAGGGTTACGGTAATACTAATTAAAGCTGGTGCACTTAGAAAGATTCCCAAGGGCTTTGAAAAAACCCGGGAAGAACTGGAAATCAGCGGACGAATCGAGATCTTTCAGACCACAGCATTGTTGGGAATACTGAGCAGAGCCCAGAAGACTTGAGGAAATTTGCTGTCACTCAGACTCCTGTGAAAGGCCACCAGCAAAAGTTAGTGTGAAGGAAGCAAAAGAATTGCCTAATAACTCAACCTCACACTGAAAGAAACTCAAGATCGAGCAATACGGTCAGCAAAAGATCATTTTAGAAAAAGAATCAAAAGATGAAATAACAATAATTTTAAAATGCCTGGGAACAAAAATCCCTTAATGGAAAATACCCAAAAGTATAGTACAAATGCCGATATAGACATTCTAAAAACTAATCGGTGGCAGAAAAAATACTGGACTGAAGGCAAAGACAAGGGGGTTAATGATAGCAACACAGGACGAGGGACTGCCAACTGGAAACTATCAGGCAAACATTATTTAAAATGAATCAAACTCAATACGTACATTGTGTAAAGAAAAAAAATTGAATCAAATAATCATTTAATGTTCGGTTGCCAAATCCTAACACCGATAGAATATAAAAAAAAGACATGATAAAATAGAATAATATATTTGTGGAAAACTGAACAAATACTGAAATCTAAAAAATGGTATAAATACCAACTAGAACATGTAATAAAAACCAAAGAAACAACTATTCTCAGAGACTTTGCTATCCAAATTATTAGAAAAATAAAGAGCAATAGACCAGCTATAATAGTTAAGGACATTAAAAGAAACACGTACTTTCTAACTGATATGTCAGTGCCTACAAAGACCTAGAAATTGAAGCTGAAAAAACTAGCACTGTGCCAGTAATAGTGGGACCTCTGGGTATGATCCAGAAAGAGACAGATAAACAGAATAATAGTCCCAGCCAATATGAAATTTTAAAAAATGCACTGATCACCTCCTAAAGAGAGAACAATGTGATTGAAAAAGTAACCCCTGAAAGTTGGGACGGAATACAGAATACATATAATCACTACCTTTCCGCACTATAGGTCTTGGGTAAAGATCCGCTGAAGAAAATTGAAAAAAATTTATGGAACAGGAAAGTGACGGTGATAGCAATTGTAATTGGTGCTCTTGGTATAGTTACCAAAAGATTAGTACAAGGATTTGAAGACTTGGAGATAAGAGGAAGAATGGAAACCATCCAAAACTACAACATTATTGAGATCGGCCAGAATACTGAGAAGAGTCCTGGAGACCTGAGGAGACTTGCTGTTACTCAGACTCCAGTGAAAAACCAATGGCTAACACTGGTGTGAAAAACTTGAAAAAGAGTAAAAACAATAAATATATTCTCTGCTTTAATTATATATATACATATATATATATAATTAAAAAGGGTGAGGCAAACAGGAATATGAAGGTTGATACGCCATTTAAAAAAGTGAAGCCAAACAAAAATAATATTTCTTGGAAATTAATCGGTATATTCTTATTGCTATCTGCTAGACAAGCCATGGACAGAAGAAAACGTTTATTGCAGAGTCTTTCAAGAATTAAGATTTGGTATACCATAATATCGTATATATATATATATATATATATATATATATATATATATATCGACGATAAATATTTATACCTTTAATAAATTTTTGCCGATGCTTTTTATTCTGATAATGGTTTTTTATTATTTCTTGAATGATGTCATGTAGTCAGAGCGGATATTAATGGGGATTATTAACAAAATATCAAAATCTGTAATTAAAAAAAGATAATCATATACAGCAGTCCTTCCGTATATTTATGTAATCATTTTTCTTTTTTTTTTATCTGATTTATCAATTCAAAGTTTCACGAATGAGTCCTCATGGTGTATTGGGTAATGAGCAGGACTGCAAAATCGTAATGGGTTTGAACTATAGTCGCGCTATTATATTAACTTTCGGACTATTGAGAAAGGCATAAACCCCCTTATCCTTTAGCTCTGGGTTTTATAACATTACTTCTGTCGAGGATGGTTTCGATATTAAATGACCCACGAAGGTTGATATGCCATTAAACAAAGAAACCAAACTTTCACTGCTGTTATGTCAGTTTGGTAGTAAATAATACCCTAATTAGATCCGATTTGATTGTATAATGTACCAATATAAAAGATATACTCCTGGTATCTTAACTCATAAAAAGATAGTACTCATTTTACTCTCTCTCTCTCTCTCTCTCTCTCTCTCTCTCTCTCTCTCTCTCTCTCTCTCTCTCATTGTTTGTGCTCTTTCTCCCAGAAGTAGGAGTACCACTCCATGTAATCCTGTCATTCATAACGGGTATCATGCTCGTCATATAAGTCTATAATAACAGAGTCCATCCGCCTGTCACATGAATCAGTGAAAGGGATGAAACTATATGTATTATATATTAATATTTGAACACATAAGACTGACTTGAACGTTAAATAACCCAACAAAGGTCAACATATCGTAAAACCGACCAACCAATCAACCACACAGTAATATATAGTTTATGTTTGTCCGTCGTGAGGGTGGGAAGTAGCTGGGTGCTGCCGAATAGTCACAACTCCAATGAAAGAGAATGAAGCAACCTGGGTTCAGCAATGGTAGAGGCTGACGAGGTAGAGGATCTCAACTTCATTTGCCCTCAGCTGCCCTCTATGAAGGCAAAATTCAAGGGCCTTATCTAAGTTATTTAACCTTTTTTCGATAGATGATTTTTGTGTTCACTGAGTTTTAACACCAGTAAAATCTAGCGAGCGGCTTTTGCTGGAGGTCAAGTGACAGCAAGTCTCCTCTCTTGATCCGTTTAACTTTTTTTTCACCTTTGGGGTGTCGTCAGGGCTAAGAATACACTGACTGTATCCTCTGTTATAGGTAGATAGTAGAACAAACCGAGCTTACTCCCCTTTAAAAAATTGAACATGTTTCACTCTTTGCTCATTGTGGATTTAGCTTGTTGAGTTTTATGGCATATCAACCTGGGTAGGTTATTTAATGCCAAATTCTGTTTATAAAAATATAAGTATATATGATTTGTAATCAAGCAGATTAGTTTGGTTTGCTTAGGCTTCCATTTTGCTGATAAGTTGTAACTGGCTCATTGGCCTTGTGGGTAGAGTATTTGCTAATGGTCCGGTCATACCGATGACTCAAAAATGGTACATTATACCTGCTTACTTAATATTCAGCATTAAAAGGTACGTATCATGGGTCATGTGGAGCAATCCAGGAGAAAGAGTAGCGCCCTCTCCGACACCTCGGTGTTGTAGCTATTGAAAAGTAAGCCTTTGGGTCGCTCTCGACAACGGTCGCTAACTTTACTTTGTTGATAAGATTTTTAAAACGAGCCTGAGCACATCTTTTGTACACAGTTAAATGGTTTCAAGTATTGTTGTGTCTCAGTAACAATTTAATATCAGTCATTCGTTGGCACACATTTAGATGGATATATATATGATTTGTAAATGAATAGTTTCTGGGTGATTTCATTTTCAATGAGAATTAATTTAATTGCACACAAGTATCTTTATTGTTTCTTCAAGGTTAAATGGTTTCAATTATTGCTAACACCAATAAATCGATTCAATATTTGTCTTGTTAACAGTGAAGGGGTTACAAGTTTTGCGAATTAACACTAACCATTATATTTCAACGCAATTCATTTATTTGCACACAGTCAAATGGTTCAAACTGTTACTATCTTTTACCAATAATTCAATTTAGGCACACAGTTAAAGAGTTTTAAGCATTGCTATCTGTTGTGGTCTTCAGATAAGACCGGTGGAAGAACAACTCAAACAACGGGTGATAGGTGAACGTTATTGTATAAGGAGAAAAAAGGAAGTCATACAAAAGAAGCGCTTGCCGTTCTCGGCTTGCAGTCTGTCTGTCAAATGTCTCGAAAGAAATGAAAAGTTGTCTTCTCCGAGCGAGCTGAGCTCGGCGAAGATGTTTAGGTTGGACGAGTCCATCTTTGGGGTATGGTAGGATATGTCCCCATAACACTATCTAATACTTATTTTAAGTATTGCTATTTAATGCTTATCATTGCTATTTAATGCTTATTATTCAACATTACTCATTTGTTTACACACAGTTTAAATGTTAAACATATCTATTTGACCCATAGATAGGATCCTATCAGGTACAACCATTTCTGTTTAGAATGGACCTGAGAACACAGGCAATGAAGGGATACTCCACATTCCCTAAATCTCTCATACTGGAGCCTCGCCATCTGATCGTTTTGTGTCATATCCGGAACACTCATTGGGGTGGGTCTTACCCCTCTGCAGAGATGCAGTTGATGTACTCTACTGCCTCAACTGAGTGGGCCACTGGTCATGGTGGAAGGGTCCAGGAAATAGTTATGAATATGCTCAAACATAATTGCGTTATTTGAACTTTCGTTTCTTTTTGGTCACGCCACAGATCTTTCTGATCACATCTCGGATCTTTTTGGTTATATTTCGGATCTTTTTGGTCACATCTTGGATCTATTTGGTTATATTACGGATCTTTCCGATCACATCTCGGATCTTTTTGGTTATATTTCGGATCTTTTTGGTCACATCTTGGATCTTTTTGGTTATATTACGGATCTTTCCGATCACATCTCGGATCTTTTTGGTTATATTACGGATCTTTTTGGTCACATCTTGGATCTTTTTGGTCATATTATGGATCTTTTTGGTCATATTACGGATCTTTTTGGTCACATCTCGGATCTTTTTGGTTATATTACGGATCTTTTTGGTCACATATTGGATCTTTTTGGTCATATTACGGATCTTTTTGGTCATATCTCGGATCTTTCTGGTTATATTACGGATCTTTTTGGTCAAATCTCGAATCTTTTTGATTACCTCTCGGAGCTTTTTGATCACATCTTGCATCTTTTTGGTTATATTACGGATATTTTTGCTCACATCTCAGATCTTTTTGGTTATATTACGGATCTTTTTGGTCACATCTCGGATCTTTTTGGTCATATTACGAATCTTTTTGGTCACATCTCGGATCTTTTTGATTACCTCACTGAGCTTTTTGATCACATCTCGGATCTTTTTGGTTATATTACGGATCTTTTTGGTCACATCTAAGATCTTTTTGGTTATATTACGGATCTTTTTGGTCACATCTAAGATCTTTTTGGTTATATTACGGATCTTTTTGGTCACATCTCGTATCTTTTTGGTTATATTACGGATATTTTTGGTCACATCTCAGATCTTTTTTATTGCATCACGGATCTTTTTGGTCAAATCTCGAATCTTTTTGATTACCTCACGGAGCTTTTTGATCACATCTCGGATCTTTTTTATCATATCACGGATCTTTTTGGTCATACTACGGATCTTTTTGGTCACACCATGGATCTTTTTGATCCCATCACGAAGCTTTTTGATCATATCATGAGTCTTTTTAATTACATCTTAGATCTTTTTTTTATTTTTACTATCTGCAAATGACAAGTTTTTGTTTTGTTTTTTGCTTTTTCTTCGGTTTTCTGAGATCGAAATTGCACATTTTTTGTTTCAATGCAACGTAAGAATGACTAACAAAGAAATAGGGGGTCAAATATTGAAATTAAATGTAGATATACTTCAACAGGAAGATTAACTCTACTCAATATTTCTATCAAGTAGCTGTGAATTCATGTGCTGATTAAGTCCGTATATTTATATTTTCGTAATTATCAGTGGTCATATTATCTACCTTTCTTTAGTTAGTCTGGTACAAGGCTTATTAAAAGAGGTACCCGATGAGAAGAAAACTCACATTAACGGACTGGTTTGCCTGACGAACTTGTTTAACAAGAACTTATATCTATTTCAGAATTTACTAAGCTTTGCTTAGTATGAAACACAGGCCTCGGTCTGCTTACGACAATTTTTAGTTCCCAAGTTTTTTTCTTAATTTTCTTTTAAGGGGTCATCCATCAAAGAACTGATCAGTCTTATCGATGCTCACATTCGCTGATCTTGAGGGAACAGATGTTTTTCCGGTTATCTAACAGGAACTAGTGTCTATATGTGGTTTACAAATTACTAAGTTTTGCTTAGAGTTGGACACAGTCCTCAGATTACGGCCTTGTCCTTAATTAGTCACCCATCCAAATACAGAATCGACTCGTCGCTTCTTAACTTCACAGATCAAGGTGCTATAAATATAATTGGATCGTATTGTTATCTTGATCAACAGTTCGCAGTTTTTTCCTTAGATTATAATAGACAGTATATTTTTCTTTAGTTGATCTCGCACAAGGCCATAATAACGAAGCCCCCAGTAAGAATTAAACTAAATGCATTAGCGAACTCTATTGCACACTAAACATTTTTACCTAGGTGTAATGATGAAAGTGTATATCTATTTCAGAATTTACAAAGCTGCGCACTTGCTACTTCCTAAGTAGTCACCCATCCAAGTAATCTTCAAAATATCTATTGCTTAATTTCGGTAATATAGCGGAAACCAGTTTTTTTTATGATCTAGCAGAAAGTAGCGTTTCAATTTGTATAAATGTGTCTTAAAATTTACTGAGCTTTACTTAGTCTAGCTCATTTTTCTCAAATTACAGTACTTCCTTGTTCCCAAGAAATCACACGTGTAAGTATTGATCTGGCTCGTTATTGCTTAACTTCTCTAAAATAACTTTGCTTAGTCTGGCACATATTACGCAGATTTCAGTACTTCCTTGTTCCCAAGAAATCACACGTGTAAGTATTGATCTGGCTCGTTATTGCTTAACTTCTCTAAAATAACTTTGCTTAGTCTGGCACATATTACGCAGATTTCAGTACTTCCTTGTTCCCAAGAAATCACACGTGTAAGTATTGATCTGGCTCGTTATTGCTTAACTTCTCTAAAATAACTTTGCTTAGTCTGGCACATATTACGCAGATTTCAGTACTTCCTTGTTCCCAAGAAATCACACGTGTAAGTATTGATCTGGCTCGTTATTGCTTAACTTCTCTAAAATAACTTTGCTTAGTCTGGCACATATTACGCAGATTTCAGTACTTCCTTGTTCCCAAGAAATCACACGTGTAAGTATTGATCTGGCTCGTTATTGCTTAACTTCTCTAAAATAACTTTGCTTAGTCTGGCACATATTACGCAGATTTCAGTACTTCCTTGTTCCCAAGAAATCACACGTGTAAGTATTGATCTGGCTCGTTATTGCTTAACTTCTCTAAAATAACTTTGCTTAGTCTGGCACATATTACGCAGATTTCAGTACTTCCTTGTTCCCAAGAAATCACACGTGTAAGTATTGATCTGGCTCGTTATTGCTTAACTTCTCTAAAATAACTTTGCTTAGTCTGGCACATATTACGCAGATTTCAGTACTTCCTTGTTCCCAAGAAATCACACGTGTAAGTATTGATCTGGCTCGTTATTGCTTAACTTCTCTAAAATAACTTTGCTTAGTCTGGCACATATTACGCAGATTTCAGTACTTCCTTGTTCCCAAGAAATCACACGTGTAAGTATTGATCTGGCTCGTTATTGCTTAACTTCTCTAAAATAACTTTGCTTAGTCTGGCACATATTACGCAGATTTCAGTACTTCCTTGTTCCCAAGAAATCACACGTGTAAGTATTGATCTGGCTCGTTATTGCTTAACTTCTCTAAAATAACTTTGCTTAGTCTGGCACATATTACGCAGATTTCAGTACTTCCTTGTTCCCAAGAAATCACACGTGTAAGTATTGATCTGGCTCGTTATTGCTTAACTTCTCTAAAATAACTTTGCTTAGTCTGGCACATATTACGCAGATTTCAGTACTTCCTTGTTCCCAAGAAATCACACGTGTAAGTATTGATCTGGCTCGTTATTGCTTAACTTCTCTAAAATAACTTTGCTTAGTCTGGCACATATTACGCAGATTTCAGTACTTCCTTGTTCCCAAGAAATCACACGTGTAAGTATTGATCTGGCTCGTTATTGCTTAACTTCTCTAAAATAACTTTGCTTAGTCTGGCACATATTACGCAGATTTCAGTACTTCCTTGTTCCCAAGAAATCACACGTGTAAGTATTGATCTGGCTCGTTATTGCTTAACTTCTCTAAAATAACTTTGCTTAGTCTGGCACATATTACGCAGATTTCAGTACTTCCTTGTTCCCAAGAAATCACACGTGTAAGTATTGATCTGGCTCGTTATTGCTTAACTTCTCTAAAATAACTTTGCTTAGTCTGGCACATATTACGCAGATTTCAGTACTTCCTTGTTCCCAAGAAATCACACGTGTAAGTATTGATCTGGCTCGTTATTGCTTAACTTCTCTAAAATAACTTTGCTTAGTCTGGCACATATTACGCAGATTTCAGTACTTCCTTGTTCCCAAGAAATCACACGTGTAAGTATTGATCTGGCTCGTTATTGCTTAACTTCTCTAAAATAACTTTGCTTAGTCTGGCACATATTACGCAGATTTCAGTACTTCCTTGTTCCCAAGAAATCACACGTGTAAGTATTGATCTGGCTCGTTATTGCTTAACTTCTCTAAAATAACTTTGCTTAGTCTGGCACATATTACGCAGATTTCAGTACTTCCTTGTTCCCAAGAAATCACACGTGTAAGTATTGATCTGGCTCGTTATTGCTTAACTTCTCTAAAATAACTTTGCTTAGTCTGGCACATATTACGCAGATTTCAGTACTTCCTTGTTCCCAAGAAATCACACGTGTAAGTATTGATCTGGCTCGTTATTGCTTAACTTCTCTAAAATAACTTTGCTTAGTCTGGCACATATTACGCAGATTTCAGTACTTCCTTGTTCCCAAGAAATCACACGTGTAAGTATTGATCTGGCTCGTTATTGCTTAACTTCTCTAAAATAACTTTGCTTAGTCTGGCACATATTACGCAGATTTCAGTACTTCCTTGTTCCCAAGAAATCACACGTGTAAGTATTGATCTGGCTCGTTATTGCTTAACTTCTCTAAAATAACTTTGCTTAGTCTGGCACATATTACGCAGATTTCAGTACTTCCTTGTTCCCAAGAAATCACACGTGTAAGTATTGATCTGGCTCGTTATTGCTTAACTTCTCTAAAATAACTTTGCTTAGTCTGGCACATATTACGCAGATTTCAGTACTTCCTTGTTCCCAAGAAATCACACGTGTAAGTATTGATCTGGCTCGTTATTGCTTAACTTCTCTAAAATAACTTTGCTTAGTCTGGCACATATTACGCAGATTTCAGTACTTCCTTGTTCCCAAGAAATCACACGTGTAAGTATTGATCTGGCTCGTTATTGCTTAACTTCTCTAAAATAACTTTGCTTAGTCTGGCACATATTACGCAGATTTCAGTACTTCCTTGTTCTCAAGGAGTCACATGTGCAAGTATTGATCTGGCTCGTTATTGCTTAACTTCTCTAAAATAACTTTGCTTAGTCTGGCACATATTACGCAGATTTCAGTACTTCCTTGTTCCCAAGAAATCACACGTGTAAGTATTGATCTGGCTCGTTATTGCTTAACTTCTCTAAAATAACTTTGCTTAGTCTGGCACATATTACGCAGATTTCAGTACTTCCTTGTTCTTAAGGAGTCACTCGTGTAAGTATTGAGTGGGCTCGTTATTGCTTAACTTCTCTAAAATAACTTTGCTTAGTCTGGCACATATTACGCAGATTTCAGTACTTCCTTGTTCTCAAGGAGTCACATGTGCAAGTATTGATCTGGCTCGTTATTGCTTAACTTCTCTAAAATAACTTTGCTTAGTCTGGCACACATTGCTCAGATTACAGTACTTCCTTGTTCTTAAGGAGTCACTCGTGTAAGTATTGAGTGGGCTCGTTATTGCTTAACTTCTCTAAAATAACTTTGCTTAGTCTGGCACATATTGCTCAGATTACAGTACTTCCTTGTTCTCAAGGAGTCACTTGTGCAAGTATTAACTTCTCTAAAATAGCGAGAACCAATGTTCTCTTAAGGATCTAGTAGTAACTAGTTTCACTCAATATCTATCTCGATCAACATTCGTCACTTTTCTCATTAAATTCTTTGCGCTGATTTTCAAGGCATCAAAGCTGGAAAAACACAATCCTCTTTTACTTATTTTATCCATCTGGCCTTAATGAATACGAATAGTCATCTCATTAAATCTAATTACATTCAGTGTTTTGGGCAACTGAATGAGAAGTAAAATATTTGATATATGGTCTAACCAGTCCGTCTTCTCACGTGCGTGTTTGTCTGTAAATGTTTTTTAGTCAGTATTTGCCCGTGTACAATACCCATGTTGCAAATATATTATACGTCTTATTTAGTCGGGTAGACTCGTTATTCTCTGATCTTTTCTTCTTCTTCTTCTTCTTCTTCTTCTTCTTCTTCTTCTTCTTCTTCTTATGAACATAACAATAACTGAAGACACACGGCAACTTTAAACAGTTACTCTACTTAACTTTTTTTGAAAAGTTTGTGGGTGGTCTTATTTGCATCCACTACGTCTGAAAATGATGGAGGGCGTCCAAAATTTGGCAAAAGGCAGCCGATTTTTGCAGGATTTTCATACTTATTGACTCCCGTAAGAATTGGCTTGCGTGAATCCTTATTTTTTGTTCTTGTTTTTATCCCAAGAATGTATTTGTTTGAAAGAATGTTATTTGTCGTTTTTTATTATTATTTTACTCTTTTGAGAATTTTTCACATTAGCGATAGCTGATGGTTTTCCACTGGAGTTTAAGTGACAACAAGTCTTCTCAAGTCTCTAGGACTATTCTCAGTATTCTGACCGATCTCAACAATGCTGTAATTTGGATGGTCTCCACTCATCCTGTTATTTCTAAGTCTTTCAGTCCCTGTACCAATCTTTTGATGACTGGACCTACCGCACCAATTACAATTTGTATCCTCGTCACTTTATTGCATTTTAACTTCGAAAACGTCACCAGTCGTTTCAATAATCCCAAACAAACTGTTTTAATTCCCAGATTAGTCTAGTAATTGCCAAATTTCTCTGGATTATATATATATATATATATTTACCAACCCCGCCGCTCAGGCAGGATATGACACAAGGTCAATTTTTAAGCGGAGTTTAACAGGCTTGAATTCAGAGTTTTCCTTCTCCTAGACAAGTTGCCTCACCAAGCCTTTTGTGTGTGTGTGTGTGTGTGTGTGTGTGTGATATACATATACTCGTATATCCGTGCGTGTATGTGTATGAATCAATGCAACCTCTAACCCCATATATATATATAATCAAGTCATGGTAATAGCTCTTATTCCCTTGACTCTCTTTCGTTGTCAATCCCTATTGGTCATTACTCTTGCTAAGTCCGCTAGAAAGTATCCAATGTCCCCAAAAGCTGATGAATATAAATTTTCACTGGTCGGCCAATACTGGCGTGTTAATGAGTAGAAGTCCATAAAAGAACATCGCTTATGAGTTCGTCTTTACTTCTCAGGGGGTATGTCTTCGAGTTACATGGATGGATTGTAAGATGGGAAGTGAGTGACTGTTCAGCTGTTGTTTTTTGGGTGCTGCTTCCACGCTTTGTTGAAAACAGTACGGCACATTCTTGAGTATTTCCAATCCAGCTTTATTTTTACAAACGTTTCATAAGAGTCCGAGGGGTGCCGCAATACAGTAGTACTGACATGGCTGCAGCTTGGAATATTTCACATTTTAATTGGAGATAGATTTTCGTATGGTCGATAACGTATTAATAGCAGTCCATACTTTGCCTATGCTTATGTTAACATCGCTTTCTGGTAATGAGATATTGCTACTGAAGTATATGAACTGGTCTATCGATTTCACCGTCTTGCCATTTAATAAGGCTATCGTACTATCTTATCTAAAATACATGAATTCTGTTTTATCTGAGCTCATGTTAAGGCCAATAATTCTTACAGCTTGCTTCAGGTTATACAGCAGAGACTCAGTTTAAGCAGGTTTATTTTCAAAAAGTGCAAGATCATCCATATTGTCTGCATTTGTAATAATTTCGTCGGGATATCGTTTGATTCTTTCTCTTTCTTTTAGTTTAGGACTTTTTCTTTCATAAGATCTACTGATAATGATAGTACGTAATCTAGACAAATTATGAATAAAATTGACGCCAGTATATCTCCCTGCAAGACTTCAATAACAATGTCAATGTATGAATCAATGTATTCAGTGTCACCATTTGATGAGCGAGCTATGGCCTTTATATTCTTATAAAGCATCATTATAGCTGAAACCGTCTCATTTAGAAAACCATAGGTTAGAAGTATTTGCTCCATCTTTTCTCGGTGCATAGAATCAAATGCCGGGGAGAAATCTACAAATAGGAACGCTGACTCGAAATTGTTTGCCTGTATTCTGTTAATGATTCGATATAACGTCAGAATCCGAGAAATTGTCGATCGATTATATTGAACACCGTTCTTATTTTCCCTAAGAACTTTCTCAACTTCAGGTCAACTGAGAAGCGGCTATCGAAGAAAGAGTTATATCTCAGTAGTTCTTAATGATTCTGAGGTCACCTTCCCTTGGAAAGAGGGAGATGCAACTTTTCATCCATTTCTCAGGTGTGCTTTAGTTATATACGGCGTTGCATAATCGGATAGGTGTGAATATACCAACCCCTCCGCAGGGGTAGGATGTGACACAAGGACAATTTTAAGCAGAGATTAAAAGGTTTGAATTCGGGTTTTTTTTCTCCTAGACTGTTTGCTTAACCAAGGCTAGAGAACTCAGCCTGCTCTACTAATTACTCTTAGGTGGAGGGAGAATAATTGGATTCATACCTTCCCCAATGTGAAATGCAATTGAACTCATATCATGTCCATTTCCCATGACGGTAACTATTACACTACGGTCACCTCTGTGATTGGATAAGTATGTCATCAAATTTCCTTTGCCTTCCCTACTTCTGGTTATATTTCATCAAGGCTGCAGCTTTTTTGCTTTTAATTGCTCTCCGAAATGTACCGAATACATCCCTCATAAAGTGTCCGAGTTTAATATCTAGTTGGTCAGGGATAAATTCTTCACATGGTTTGTCTGTAATTTCAGGAGCGTTTCCAAGTGGGTTCTTGAAATGTTCTTTCCACTTCTGACGTCTTTCTTCTTCACTGAAAGCTTTTAAATTTCATCTCAAAATGCTTTTCCCCCAATTCATTAACTATCTGTCATGTTAAGTGAAATGGTTTATCTTCTACAGAGTTTCTGAATTTACCATGACTAAGGTTCAAGCCAAAATTTCAAACTGTATCACTCTTAATCCGGGTCAAATAAGAGTCGTGTTCTGCTGGGGTGGTAGATTTAACCCCAGGGTTGGAAAAATCAGCTACACAGTCCAAGCTATACTTACTTAGATAGAAGAACACTTTCAACTTAGCGACTTTTTACGTATGCCTTCGATGATTCGACAAAACGGAACAATATATATACGTATATATAAACAGCTGGATTTTCTCCCCTTCAACATTTTTCCTTCATCCTCGTCAAGCGTTCCTTCTTCAACTGTCAACCTCAACCCGGACCTGTGAAGTGCCGCCTCTCGCGTTTTATATCAGTCTACTGACATAATGGTGAGAGTGTTCGCCAATGGTCCCAGAGACCAGGGTTCAATCCCAGGTCGATTCATTCGAAAGACATAAAAAAAGGGTACACGATGCCTCCTTGCTTGACACTTAGCGTACATATCAAGGGTAAGTGGAGCATTCCAAGGAAAGGAGTAGCACCCTCTACACGTCGGTATAGTAGTAATTGAAAAGGGAGCCTTCGAGTCACCCTCGATAACGGTCGGCCAAATTATTCATATATAAACAGGATTTGACATTAAATAAGCCACAATTGTTGATTTGCGATAAAATAACCAACAAACCAAAAAAAGCTGGTACTCTGATAATTGTGTTACAACATTACAAGAAGGCCGAAGACTTTTAGAATATCATCAGAATATCCAATAACAATTCGCGTGCGCGAACTGAACAAAGATCTAAATCGGCATCGACCTTTCGGTGTTCTGCAATTTTAGTTTATGACATTTAATTTGGTATGTCTTTAAAACATTACGTTAGTTTGACTCAAAGGTTTTACAATATTTTGGTCACGTGAAGTACAATTTGGTCATGTGAGGCACAATTTGGCAGGTCTGGATACGGTCGTGAAAGTGACGAGCCACACTGGACTATGATATGCTGAGTGACCCTGATACTCTCCTAGAGGTACTCGTTCGATCTGGTTTAGCTCCGTAAGGTTTTTGGTTTAAGGGCATATCAACCCTGCTGGATTATTCAATGCCAAACCCTGTTATATGTACGAGGTGCATACGATAAGTTTCCAGCCTTTTTTCGTTTGGGCACTTTTATTGATAGTGCACACATGAAACTCTTGTCCCCTTCGAAGTAATCTCCTCCGGCTGCAATGCACTTGTACCATTCCAACAACTTCTGGAAGGTTCCATGGAAGTCCTCTTGTGTGAGCGTGTCAATGACCTTCGTCACCGCCTCTTTCATCTCCTCAATTGTCTCATAACGATAGCCTCAGAGCTTAGGGAATAACCAAAAGTCACAGGGAGCAAGGTCTGGACTATAGGGAGGGTGAGGAACTGTTTTGATGCCCATCTTGGTCAAATAGTCTGTGACAAGGATGGAGTTGTGGACTGGTGCATTGTCCTGCTGTAAATGCCACTGACCCTATTTGAAAAGTGCTGGCCTCTTCCAACGGAATCTCTTGCTGAATTCCCATAAACCTCAACATAGTAACCCTAACCCTAAGCCTAACCCTTTGGCCAATCAACCCTGGTGTATTGACTTCCTTACTCCTCCCACACCTCTCATCATCCAAAAACAGTCTGAAACATTCCATACGTTTCTGTGGTATTTTCCCAAGTTTAAAACAGAATTTTATTGCTTATAGTTCTTCTAAAGTGTCCTCATGTCCAGATTGCATTTTTGAAGCTCACCAGCTGTGACAATCAGGGTTTACTAAGGTGTATTCCAATTTATGCTGTAGCAGTTCATTTAAACCTGAAATCATAAAAATTGGTCAGTCATTTCATAAGATGTATAGCAATAACCTACTGATTTTCCAAGAGTCTACGACAATTTTAAATGCCCATACGAAAAACATCTGGAAACTTATCCTATGCACCGCGTATATATTCATGACCTGCAACCGAACAGTCTGTTGGCAATATTTTAAAACGAGCCTGATATCATTTGTTGTCATTCAATTAAATGTTTTCAAGTATTGTTATCCAACACTAATAATTCTATTAATATTAACCATTTGCTTGAACGCGGTTAAGTGATTTCTATTTCTCTAATAGCCGATTGCTTTCAGTTATATTCTTTACATATCTGCTTAATTAAAATCTGCGATTATGTTGTCAGTTTCAATATCCGTACTTTCTATATTTTAAGATCTGTTTTGGGATTTGGTTGATCCTAAGGCTTTTCTTTGATAATTGATTTTTGGTGATTTTATTCTTGATGTTAAGGGGTCTCTATTGAGTTTGGCGGAGGGTAATTTCAGTGTTTTTTTTTTTTTTTTTTTTTTTTTTTTTTTGTTTTGTTTTTTTTTGGGGGGGGGGGGTGGCAGTTCGCTCTAGTGTTGATATAGGTTTTTCCAGATTGATAAATGAGAGCCTCAACTTTTTGTTTAATTAGTTCTGTTTTTTTTTCAGACTTAAGTTTTTTAGACTGTCTTTGATGGTTTTTATTTGACGGATTGAAGATCTATGTAACATTTGTTTTTATAGGAAATTTTATATTTTTTGAAGAAGTTGTTTATGTTTGAGCAGTAGACATTGAGTTTATTTTTATTTATTTATTTCCTCGGATTTTTTTCCTTATTGTTGTTCGATTTGCCTCTCTGGTTTGGAGAACGGAATTGAAATCGCTTTACGTCCGCCTAACCTTGCCTGATGGTCGAGTTTCTTTAAACAAGAAAGAAACTTTTTTCTTAGTTAATTTGATGTATAAAAGATAAAATCCTAGAAGGCCATCATTATCCAAGAAACACTTGGAACATGTTTACTCGGGTAATTTACGCATCCCACAGAAATCTACAAAGAGAAGAAGTCAAGCGTTGCAAATTCCACACCAGTCTTTTTCGTTAGGTAAGGTTAGGTTTCTTAGTTTAATAGTATATCAACCTTCCCGGATTATTTCATGCCGAAGCCATCCTTGTAGAAGGACAGTAGAGGAACTATCTAACCCTTAGCTGGGTGGGGAAAAGGGGGTCCATACCTTTCCCAAAAGTATTTATCCAAAGTAAACGTAATAGTGTGACTGGAGTTCGAAATCGTGAACTACGATGTCATAATACAGCACCTTAGCCACTACACAGCGTGGACTCCATAACCCCACCCAAAACTGGAAAATCTTGAGGAAATATTTGAAAATGATTCCCTGTAAACTGCAGTTATTGCAAAATTCTTAGTAACCAAGACAAGAGCACACCTCGGGACTCCTCTACAGAATATTCATAATGCATTAAGCCCCAAAGATGCAAATCGGCCATTGGCTATGACTTGATACTAATAATATTATGGATGGTTGAATTTTCGCTGTTTGAAGACGTAATTGTAGGACTTAACTACTCAGCAATAAATTAAACAAATAGTTGAAAATTAGTCTTATCTATATGTTGAATATAAGTAATAAATTTCGATTCAATTTCTATATAATTTCTTGTACTTTAGAAGAAAATTAACATAAAATTGCGTGGGTGGGCTATTCTATATACGCACAATATTTGTGCGTCGGATAGCCACATTTCTGTCTGGCTCCAGCATCTATTACGACTTCTTTCTTTGTCTACGACTATTCTTCTCTGGTCACAATCTCTAATCTCTATTGGGCTTGGGTTGGTTTGGTATTTTTGTTTAATTGTATATCAACCTTCGTGGGTTATTTAATATGAAAGCCATCTTTGTACCAGGGCGGTAGTGGTACTATTCAAGCCATAACTGGGAGAAAAGGGGGTTCATACCTTTCTCTTGTGAACATAGCAGTCTAATCTCTGTGAACTCCAATAAAAGATTATAGGCTTCTCGATTGGTCCTCTCGTTGGTGTCTAGGGAACTAGGAAACAAGTGTTGGCATGTATAAAGAACAATTGAACCTTTCAAAGATCAAGATGGGTTTATGGAGTATATAATTTTTAACAATGAATCAGAAACCTCGAGTGTTTCTCTTCAAATGTTTTAATTTTGAAGTTATTTCTTTGGTAGAAACCTTATATATTCAGATATTATCAATCTGCATCGAAATTGTTCTCGTTTTTTTTTTCTCTAAGGCTTATAAACCCATATAGAATGATATTATTTTTCACACCAGTTTTAACTGGTAATTTTTCACTGGAGTCTGAGGAAAAGTAAGCTTCCTCTGATCTCCAGGACTCTTCAACGTATCCAGGTAGATTTTGACAGAGCTGTTTTCTGAATGGTCTCCTGTTTATTCACTTTTCCAGCTTCTTGGTAACTGTTCCAAGCGCACTAACTACGATTTGTATCACTGTCACTTTGAAGTTCCACAATTTTTTCTGCTCTTTTGCCGGGTCCTGGTATTCGTTGAGTTTTTGTTTTCTTTTATTTTCTTTCTGTAGTCTCCTGGCAGCGTGGAATCCACTATTTGACAGGTTCTTTGTTTCTCGTTAACTAAAACTAGGTCTGTTCTTCTGACTTGGACTGGGAGATCTGTTCACATCTCAAAATCTAAGAGAATTATTAGCGTCTCATATTCTAGGACAGAGTCTGGTTTTTGCATAAACCATTTATCAGTAAAATCAAACTTTAGTCTCTGGCACAATTTCCATAGGATCACCTCTGCAGTATCATTTCTTATATTCCTTTTTTACCAGATGGCTGCATTCGCTTCTCTTGTGAATAATTGTTTCATTTCTATCACTGCATTGCCCACTCTTACTATTCTTTTGCATCTAATCAATTTTTGCTTTGATATAATTAATTGTTATTGTAGAAAACGCCGACTCCTTCTCTGCAGAGGTCTTCCCCGCCCCGAGTGTCCAAGATATGACTCTAAAAATCTGATGGTTAGGTTCCAGTAATGCTGGAGCTCTGGAGAATCCAGAGTACCCCTTCATTACCATTGATCCAATGCCCACTCGGGCTCTGAGTGGTAGCACCTGATAGGGTCCTATCTATGGGTCAAATAGAACTAAATTGCGTACTTATGCTAAACTGAATTGGTCGAGATGGGACTGTTTTGAGATTGAAACTGTACTTACGCTAAACTGAATTGTTTGAAATAAAACAGTTTATTTGTATAAAAATAGAATTAGCATTAAATCCTATTTACCAACCCCTCCGCTCGGGCAGGATATGACACAAGGTCAATTTTTAAGCGGAGTTTAACAGGTTTGAATTCAGAGTTTTCCTTCTCCTAACATTAAATAACCTACAAAGGTTGTTATGCCATGAAACCCAAACAAACAAACAAACAATTAGTTGTTATGGCATTTTTGTGCTGCTATTCGTAAAGATTGAGTTGAGGTTTCTCATGTCCAGTTCATCACATGTGAAATTTTTCCTTTGCTCATCGCCAGAAGTATCCATGCAGTTCTTTTTCTTCCTATTCTTTGTTTTCTAAAATTTTCTATTCTTGTTGTCCTATTTGTTCTCAAGTTGTTTGAGTGATTATCTAACTCCTTGCAAATTCTTTACACAACCGTTAGCTGATGGTCTTTCACTGGAGTCTGAGTGACAGGAAGTCACCACAAGGCTCCAGGACTCTCCTCAATATTATTACTACTTGCGCTTTTTTCACGTCAGCGTTAGCTGATGGTTTTTCAGTGGATTCTAATTGACAACAAGTCTTCTCAAGTCTCCAGGACTCTTCTCAGTATTCTGGCCGATTTCAGCAATGCTATAGTTTGGATGGTCTCGATTCTTCCTTTGATTTCCAATTCCTCCATTCTTCTTTCCAAGCTTTCAGGGACCGTTCCAAGTGTAACAACTATAACTGCTATCACCATCACCCGCTTTTTTAGTTCTCAGGCAAGGTCCAAGCATTCGTCTATCTTTTTGCTTTCTTTTATTTTCACTCTGTAATCCACCGGAACAGCAAAATCCTCTAAATGTCAAGTTCTCTCTTTCTTTTTATAATTCATTCATTCGTTTTTGTTTTTTATATTAAAATTAGGGCAGATCTTCTGGCTGGGATTCGGGGATCCGTTTGTATCTCAAAATATCTGGGAATTTTGTGTCTCATTTTATACGACGAGCTCTTGTCAAAATTTAATCTTTTGCACAGTTCCCAGAGGATCACCTTTTCCACCCAGTCATACCTATTCTTGTACTCCTTTTGAGCTAGTTTTTTTTGTATTTACTTACTATATGATTAATCGTTTTGTATTCTTTCATTGCGCAACTTACACTTGCTATTTTATTGCGCATTATCGATTTTCCCTAAAGCATAATCGGTCTTTAGGGCATTGTTTTGTGTCGTAATTGAAAGAGCCTCATTTTCTCTCACGAGATTCCCCTTTATAAACTGTGTCCTTGTCTTCTCGTGCGCAATCTCGTCAGTTTGTCGCTTGAAATATCCATAAAGTTTTTCTTCCATTTCTGTATCCTAGTTTTTATTGCTTTTCTATCTATAATTATTGTTTTACAACATCAGATTTTTTTCACACAAGTTTTAATCGATGATTTTTTCTTTGAAGTCTACTCTGGTCCCCTGGACTCCCTTCAATATTCAAGCTGATTTTAACAATGTTGTTTGTAGTCTGAATTGTGTTGATTCTTCCCTTGATTTCTAGATACAACAATCTCTTTACCAGAACCTTTAGGAATCGTCCAACGTGCACCAACTATAATTGCTATCTCCGCCACCTTCATGTTCCACATGGAAAGATCCAGATATTTGTCTATCTTTTCGCTTTCTTTTATCTTTCTCACTATTGTCAGCTGGAATAGCAAAATCCACTAGACGACAAGTTATTTTCTTCTTGTTGATTAATATCAGGTCTGATCTTCAGGTCGTTTTTCTACGTTTACCTTGTGTCACCTGATATTTCACAGACCTATCAAAACTACTCCACCATAAAATTAAGTTGCAATTTTTTTGTATAAAAATAAATTCGTTTTTCTGTATATAATTTAAAACTTAAAATCTGTGTGCACTGAATGCATTAGGTCGGTAAAAGATGGACTACGTGGTCAACATTTCCCTGAGAAACATGCGTCGGTTCCGCTGGTGTATATTTTTACAAGGGCGGCATGTTGAGTTTTGTTCATCGCTAGAAAAAATACAAATCCATTGGTGGTGACTATAAGCCAAAAAAATTTACTTTTGATAAAAATTTTCTCACGACTAATTTATCTCTGAGGACATGGAGGACACTGAAATGAATACCACGGTGCTGCATCATGCTATTTCAACAGAAGAGTCTCAGAAACTATTCGACAAAGGGAAAAGTAGGAAGTGTGCTGAATGTCAAGGGGTTGTTTTATAGAAAATAAATGTTTGATTCCTTCTTCATTTTTTGCATTGGTAATATATACCACTTCGGCTTCAATACCTTTTAAAGGCATCCGGTAAATAGTTGTATATTAAGAGAAATATTTCAGTAATAATATATGTATAGGTGTTTTTCCTCATCTGTAGAGCTTAGAATACGCTGTCTGTATCCCGAGCGGAGTATTAAGACCTAGAGCCTAAACAAAAGTGTACCCTAAGTAGAACGCTAAATTGTATCAGGTAACGAAGCACTGGTTCTGGAGATCTAAACTGTGTGGAGTACCTCTTCATTGCCCGTGGTGTAGTCGTTATCGTCGTAAGAAATGGACACGGCGACACGAGTTCAAATCCTGGACGTGACTGATTGCATTTCATATAGCACTAATACCCTTGGGGAAGGTATGAATCCAATTATTCTCCCTCCAGCTATGGGTAAATAATAGGACAGACTAGCTTCTTCAGCCTTGGTTAGGCAACTAGTCTAGGAGAAGGAAAACTCTGAATTCAAACCTGTTAAAACTCCGCTTAAAAATTGACCTTGTGTCATATCCTGCCTGAGCGGAGGGGTTGGTAAATATTACCTCTTCATTGTCATTACTCCCTGGTTCACTCTGATGCAGATTTGTCATACTTCTTTCGGTTCTATATATAGGTCAACTAGATCTATTAAAAAATGTATCCGATAGAACCATGTGGGGAAAAAATCTTAAGAAACAACAGCACAAAAAATGTAAATATGAACGTATTATAAACACGAATGCCTTACCCCCAGGTATATAGTTAGCAACCCTAGACAGGTTGACATGCCGTTAAAAATCAATCAATCAATTATGCATAAGAGTCGTGCTTAGCGTAACCGTTATCATCGTAGGTAATGGAACCGGCAATCGAGTTCAAAGCATGGACCAGGCCGTTTATATTTCACTTCACGCGAATGCTCTTTGGAAATACATGTATCTATCTGTACTCTGCAACTCTAGCTATATAGACGGGCAGACTGGGTTCTTTAGCTTTGGTAAGGCAATCAGTCTAGGCAAACGAAAATTGTGCATTCAAACCAACTGTACTCTGTTTAAAAAGATTCACCTCGAGTCACATCCGGCTCGTTGCGGAGGAGTTATGAACATACACACATGTATGAGAGTTGATTCATTGAAAATGAAATTAGTGACTCAAGTACAAAAAACTTTGTGATAATTCTCTTTATGAAATGGATAAATCTATCTGTTTGGAGGTGCCTGTAGTGTAATGGTTATCGTCATAGGAAATGGACAAGGTGATACGAGTTCAAATCCTGGACGAGACTGATTTCATTTCACATAGAACTAATACCCTTGGGAAAGGTATGAATCCAATTATTCTCCCTCCAGCTATGGGTAAATAGTAGGGCAGACTAGGTTCTTCAGCCTTGGTGAGGCAACTAGCCTAGGAGAAGGAAAACTCTGAATTCAAACCTTAAAAATTGACCTTGTGTCATATCCTGCCCGAGCGGAGGGCTTGGGTAAATATGGATAAATCTATCTGTTCTCTCAAGCTTTTGGCAAATAATCGGGCAGACTGGACGCTTAAGACATGTTAAGAAAACAGTTTAGAAGAAAGAAAACTCGGAATTCAGACCAGCTTTACTCCACTAAAAAATTTAATTTAAGAAAACCAGTTTAGAAGAAAGAAAACTCTGATTTCAAAACAGCTTTACTCCACTAAAAAATTGACCTTGTGTCACATCCCGTTCGTGACGATGGTGTTGGGCAAATATATACACGTATATGCCCGAATAGATAAATATGCAGTGACTGTGCTTTAAGGATAAAAATGTAGAATATATGCATGCGATGCATATATTCTATACTATATGCACGAATATGCATATACAGAGATGCTCAGTAATTAGTTATAAGTTGAAAAAAATAATAATTTGTTTATTGTATTAATTTAACAAAAAACTATTTCACTAACCGGCTCATTGGCCTAGTGGGTAGAGTGTTGGCCAATGGTCCGGGAGATCGGGGTTCAATCCCATGTCGAGTCGTACCAAAGACTTTAAAAATGGTACTTGATACCTCCTTGCTTAACACTCAGCAATTTAAGGTACGTATCAAGGGTAAAGTGGAGCAATTCAGGGAAAGGAGTAGCGCCCTTCCCTACACCTCGGTGTAGTAGCTATTGAAAAGGGAGCCTTCTGGTTGCCCTCGACTACGGTCGCCAACTTTACTTATTAATTTAACAGATTAATTTTTTTCTCATTTGGTTCTTAGAAAAGCGTCTGTTCAACGAAGCGTATCTAAAGGATGTTTTGACTGAGACACTCAAGATAATCATTTGACGTTACTCAAGCGTTTCATGCTCTAGTTACAAGTCAAACTCGCCAGTCTAGTACTGAGATTTGCCCATAAATAATACATAGACTTACAAATAACTATTAACATATGAAAAGAAGTGATGAAAAAAAGGTGGTGGGGTTAACGAGAAAGCTGGCGTGTTTGAAAAGACGTCGAAATGGTTACACAAACAAGAAGAATATTTTTATGGGCATATCAGACAAAGCTTTAGCATTGGTCATTCTTGATCACGTGATCTGCGTGTGTTCAGTTTTGCTTTATTCTTTCTTACGTTTTTCTTTTCTTTTTTTTTCTTTTACTCCTACTCTTTCTCTTCACTTTTTCTTCATTTTTTTCCCTTCCTCCGCCCAATGTACGATTTCATCCTGTTTTTTTCTTTAATTAATTATTTTGAAGTAAAGTGGCTTGATATTGACCAAGACAAGGTTTTACGTGTTACACCATGACTCATACTAACCATTTAAGTGCCGTATTTCCCGGCATATAGGACGCATGGCTTACAAAGATATCTGGCGAAGTACCGCTTACAGCAACCCCTCCAAACTCCATTGCAATCGATTTCAAATTTCAGTAGATATCCTTCAAGTCACAATACCAGCGAATGGAACATTGTGTAATATTCGCACAGAATTATTTCAATGCTGAGAAATATGGTATATATTCACATGTGCATACACACACAAATACACAACTGCTAAAGATCAAGAAAACTCTAAATGACCCTCGCCCATAAAGGCACAGATCCCAGCCACATCCTATCTGTGATTATACTGCGCTTTCGTAGCAAGCAGGTTTTTATTGGATAGAATGGTTACCACACGGCACCTGGTTTTAAATTGTTTTTTCTTCTCCAACAATGGTTTAAGAGCCCAATCTGCCTTACTATTCCACCTATAGCTGGAGAGAAGAGAGGTTTGGTTTGTTTTGGTTTGATCGGGTTTTATGGCATATCAAACACTGTAGGTTATTTAATGCCAAACCATTTTTTAAAATCATATATTCAATACATATGTACAAACACATTTTGTAAATAGCTTCTTTTTTTAAAGTCTGAGCTATTTTTTGCATACTGTCAAATGTGCATTTCTATCAAACACGGACAATTCAATTTCTTATTAATCATTTGTTTGCACACAGTGAAGTGATTACAACTATTGCTATTTAACACTAATTATTCTGTTGAACACCATTCATTCATTTACACACAGTTAAATGGTTTCAAGTATTGCTATGTACAACTAACAATTCGATTAAACACCAGTATTTAGTTTACACACAATTTAATGATCCAACAATTCTATTTCTAACAATTCATTTCAACATATGACATTTATTTGATAACAGTTTAGATGTCAAACAGTCCTATTTGACCCATAAATAGGACCCTATGAAGAGCTACCACCCCAGGCTGAATTGATCTGGGAGTAATGGCAATGAAGGTGTACTCCATGTTTCAAAAGCTCCAAGACTGAAGCCTCACTATCAGACTGTTTAATGTCATATCTAGGACACTCGTTGGGGGAGTCTTACTCCTCTGCAAAGATGCAGTTGGTATATTCTACAAACCCAGCCAAATGGGCTTGAAGAAGATGGGGATTCATGTATTTCGTAAAAGTATTAATAAAATGCAAACAGCCTCGTCTAGAATTTGAACTGAAATCTTCGAGCCCACTCTCGAAGACGATAAACCTTACAAAACGTGCCTCAGGCGCATGAAAACTCTAAAAACTAAAAAAAATATGCATGTAATTTCAAAAGCATAAAGAATAACATTCATTTCACAAAAGGTTTGTTTTATTGCAGTTTATTGCCATAGCCTGGAATACTTAAAAATAGAACTCAACCTCATTCTTTTTTGGATACAAGCAAATAATCTAGAAAATGGATCTTACAAGGTTTTTTTTAGGTTATCAAACGCTTCAGGAAATTGAAGACAACAGTACAATATCATGTCGTTGAGGCTTAGAATATTCAATCCCCCAGAAGAGGTGTATTTTGTAAGTGTATCAAATTTCAGCATTGAATGACTCATAAGGAATTGATATACTCTTTCACTTCGTGCTAATGCCCCTCGGAAAGGCATGAACAAATGTTTTCCATTCAGCTATAGGTAAATAATAGGTGATTGTTGGTACAACAAGCAGTTTACAAGAAAGAAAACTGAATTTAAAGCAGCTCCCATTGGCATAATTTTTAGAGTGTTCGCCAATGGTCCGGGAGACCCGGGTTCAATCCCAGGTCAAGTCATACCAAAATCTCAAAAAATTATACTTGATGCCACCTTGCTTAATACTTAGCATTATAAGGTATGTATCAAAGATAAGGGGAACAATCCAGAAGAAAGAAGTAGTTCCTTCTTTTTGGTGTAGTAGCTTTTGAAAAGGGAGCGTTCAACTACGGTCGGCTAGCTTAAATTACTTATATATTATGTTGTACAGCAAGATGTCAATTTTTAAAGCGGAGTTTTAACAGATTTGAAGTTAGAGTTTTCCTTCTCCTATACCAGTTGTCAAACCTAAGTTAAAGAGCCCAGTCTGCTCTCCTATTCGTTCATGGCTGGATAGTGAATATTTGGACCCATGCCTTCCCTAAAGGGTATTAACGCTCTGTGAAATGCAAACAGGTTCATCCAGGATTTGATATCGGATCACCGTGTCCATTTCTAACGACGATACCCATTATACCACAGGCGCCTCCCAAGCCAGCTTTACTCCACTTACAAATTGTCCTTGTGTCACATTCTGTCTGTGGTGAAGTTCTTATGAAAATACATTCCAAAATTTACGCTGTTAAATTTACCACGTGTTCATTTCTATACGGGAAAGATAGTTCTATTTTACAAGCATATAAAGTTATACCAAAAATATTTTTTTCGGTAATATGAGATTTCCGTGTATTCAGGTACTACACTGTTATTCTAGGCATAAGTATGGATGCATGCGTCACATGTCCTTTCAGAAAGAAATAACATGCCTGTTTAGTATGAAATAACAGTAAACATCGGTGGCTCGAGTTTGAAACCGTTTCGTCGCAGCCATTTTTAGCAGGTTATCTCTCCTAGCCAATCGTAATTAATCTCTTAGCTAGTATATATGCGTGTTCGTAGACTGACCCTAGAGGTCCGATTCCGTTTCAGGTGTCTCGTTTTGTTACGTGTTCCCTAATCTGAGCGGAAAAATAAAAAGAAAGTGAATTTTCAAAGGAAAAGAGAAGTGGATATTTTGGAGGCATTGAAAAACGCACGTCTTGGACGCTTACACGTAGTCATTTGACTATTAGTTTTCAGTGGGGAGGGGAATTATAACGTGTGTGCGTGTGTATGTGTGTGGGGGTGGGTTATTGAAGATCAAACATTTGTACTTTGATTTTAGTAACTCGTGCTCTCGACAAGATTACGCGCGCACTCGATGGGTGGTCAACACATCACTTCCATTAAATCTGATAATTAGTAATTTTTTTTTACTTTATTTTTATCTTTTTTTATGAATTTTCTTTTGTTTTGTCTTTTTTACTCGGTTTCTTTTGTCTTTTAATTCGACTCCACAAGTTGAAAAAAAAACAAAGTTGCTTTGTCGGCTTGTTACAGAGTTTTGTAGACACAGAGAGGATAAAAAAAAAAAGGTCGAAGACGTATCCAGTGGTCGTTTTCTGCAATGTCTGTTAATTTGATGAATATACACTCTCTGACCTTCAGGAAATAGACATCTCATTTTATAAGAGAGACACGTCAAGAGTAAGTTTTGCCCGTAAACGTAGATATTTGGGATGGCAAGATTTTACAAGTATGAAATATCAGGTAATAATGTCCATACTAAAGTCTATAAAATTCTTAAGAAAAGTTGGCGACCATAGTCGAGGGTGACCCGAAGCTACTACACCAAGTCGCAGGGGAGGATACTACTCCTTTCCCTGGATTGCTTCACTTTGCCCTTGATCCTTACCTTATAATGCTGAGTGTTAAGCAAGGCGACATCAAGTACTATTTTTGAGTTTTTGGTATGATTCGACCTGAGACTGAACCCCGGTCTCCAGGGCCATTGATGAAAACTCGATCCACTTGTCCAATGAAAATAAACTTCGTAGTAAGCTTATTCTTGCACCAGAAAATCAACTCGGCAAGTCGGCTGGGACTGTAGAATACACTGACTGCATCTCCGCAGAGGGGTAAGATCTCCACCCCAATGAGTGTCCTGAATTTGACACTAAACAATCTGATGGCGAGGTTCCAGTCCTGAAGCTTTTAGGAATGTGAAGTACCCCTCCATTGCACATTGTTCCCAGGCCCACTCTGGTTCAGAGTGGTAGTACTAGTCAGAGTCCTGTCTATGCGTCAAATAGAAATGTTTGACACTTAAAATGTATGCAAACAAATGACTTACGTTAAATTGAATTGTTAGAAATAAGACTCTACAAACATTCAGCTGTGTGTAAACAAAAGACTGATTCGTACTTGAATCATTAGTGATACATAGCAATATTTGGAACCATTTAGATGTGGACAAATGAATGAGTACTGTTGAGTGGAATTATTAGTGTTAAATAGCAATACTTGAAATTCTTTAACTGTGTGCCTAAATTGAATTATTGGTATTACATTGCAATACTTGGAACCATTTGACTGAGTTCAAATGAATGAATAGTGTTGAATTGCATTACTTGAAACCACTTGACTGTCTGCAAACAAATGATTAATATTGAATAGAATTATAAATGTTAGATTGCAATAAGTGAAACCATTTAACTGTTTAGAAAGAATACCAATACTTGTATAACAAACAAATTAATTCTAACTCATTCAAAAATAAAATTGCCAAGAAACTGTTCGCTTAAAAATCATATATATATATATATATATATATATATATATATATATATATATATATATATGACTGATGTTAAATTGTTACTGTTACATAGCAATACTTGAAATCATTTAACTTTGTGCAAACAAATTATTAATAGCAAATAGAATTATTCGTACTTGACAGAAATATTTGAAACCATTTACATGTGTTTTAAAAAAAGAGCTCAGGCTCGTATAAAAATCTTGTCAAAACTTGTGTTTACAAATCATATATATTTAATATTTATATATAAAGTGGATTTAGGATTAAATAACCTACAATGGTTGATATGCCATAAAAGCCAACTAAACCAGACCAAAAAGAATCAACCTTGGAAATTACTGTTTCTGTAGTGGAAAAATAATAAAAGTTGATAATCTTATAAAAAGGTTTACATTCCTTGGAAAAACTTTTTAAAATTTTATTCGGCCAAGGATGAACTATTCTATACTACAAAATGGTTTCTTGGTTTCCGATTTGTATGTCAAGTTGCATTTCATTATAGACTTGCATATTGTTGTGTTCTGGTTAGTGAACACAAGTAGTAGCAATGATAAGACAAACCACAATATGTGAGGAAAATAGTTATATTTACAGGAAAGAGGATTTACAAGAGAGAGAGACTGTTAGTAATAAGAACATAGGATTAGTGATAGAATTATGATATACTTCAACAATAGGAACGGCTCTTCTGGTCTGACTCGTAGGCTTATCCTTCCCAGACTGATCTCCGTTACTGCCAAATATGGCAGATGGAACAGCTCCTTATGCTGAAAAGGTAGGTGATACGCAACGCATATAAAGTTATTATTTACGTATAGTTGAGGAGAAGAAGCTAGGCAGCAATTACACAAGAATGCTGCGAGCAATATTGAACAAGTCTTGGCGGCAACACCCCACAAGGCACCAACTATACGGCCACCTGCCTCCCATCACGAAAACTATCCAAGTCAGACGAACCAGACATTCAAGACACTGCTGGAGAAGCAGGGACGAGCTCATAAGTGATGTACTCCAATGGACCCCCACATATCGCCGAGCAAAAGCATGACGACCAGCTCGAACATACATACATACAGCAGCTATGTGAGGATACGGGATGTAGCCCTGAAGACCTGCCAGAGGCGATGAACGATAGGAAGAAGTGGCGAGAGAGGGTCAGGGATATCCGTGCAAACGGCATGACATGATGATGATGATGATGGATTCAAGATGGTGGCGGCAGTTGCGTTGGCCAATTGAGAACGCATGGCCATCATTCAACGGAAATCCTTTCAAATCATTCAAGTAAAAAGAAAGGAAAAAAGAGAATAAATTGGGAAGAAAGCAAAATTGGACAAGAGAGAAAAACATAGAATGTACATTAAGAAAACATTAAAGAAACGTTAAAAGGGATACGACGGCGCAACTTTACGCCTTATTTTAAACGAGTGCATCGTCGTATTTCTTTCCAGAAATGCTTCAAAAGTACGTTTAATATCAAAAGGACTATTTTAAAGAAAATTAACGTTTTATTTATAGTTCATTTCTGTTTATTAAATACAACTTCAGCCTCGATATCCACGAGATGCGCTCCGAAAGTAAAGCCTCTTATTCAATTACGCGGAAAGTATAATAAATATAGGGAATCCAACAACACTCTTGGATAGAGCAACAATCTTAACAACTGACTATACAATTTTGCCAATAAGGAGCATGAGCCAGCATTGGAAAGTGTGTTAGATCCCAAGGGGAATGTTTTGAAAAAAATCACTCTTTATTCACTACTTATTGATTGATTTTTTTAATGGCATGACAACCAATCAGGTATATTTATGCCAAAGGGTTAGAGAATTGTGTACATTGAACGTTTATCTCTACATTTTTTGTATAGGTTATTACGATTTTCGCACAAGGTCATATGATATCAAGAATTCCGATCAAATGCAAATAATTTGCAAACGGTTCCATTTGACCCCAGATGGCACCCAAACTGATACAAACACTCCGAGTCTGAGAATAATGACAATGAAAGAGTATTCCACACTCTCCAGATCTAGAGTCTCACCACCAGATGCAGTTTAGTGTTACACCCAGATCCTCTTTCTTAAGAAAGGGTCTTCAACGTATTCTCCTAGAATATAGAATTCGGTGATTTGCTGATCAAACCTGCGATCTAGTATTTGTGATTCCCCCAGTGTCCAACAAACCCATATTTCCCATTAATAATTGCCTTTATAATTTACTGTTTGGATTTAATGGCATATCAAACTTCGTAGATTATTTAATGCCAAAGCCATTCTTCTAGAAGAACAGGAGTGATGCTATTTACCCATCACAGGGAGGATAAGGGGATTCATAACTTTCCCAAGAGCGTTTGTTCGAAAGTGAACATAATAGCGCGACTGGAGTTTGAACTCGCTTGCTACGATTCCGCAGTCTGGAGCTTTAACCATTACACCACGAAGACACCCTCTTTTCTTTTGTTTCGTCTAGTTTTTTCTTCTGTTTTTTTAATGCAAATATTATTAAACACTGATAAGTTTAGATGAGTTTTGTGATTTAATATTCAATTAATTTATTTGGGAGGTGATTGGTAATTAAATGTGGTTACAAGAGGTACGGCATCAATTGAAACATTTGAGAACCCTTGATCTCAAAAATACCCAATAGATTATGGAAATTCTCAGCAAGTAAGAACATACAGATGCTACAAAAATCTACGAAGCTAAGAAGCATAAATAACTTATCCGTAGACGCTGCGGCTGCATTTCTCCGCCGTGATGTCTTTTTCTCGTAAAAGCGCTCGCCTTGCCTGATTCATTCTTATGGGTGAGGGAACTGGGTAGGAGATTGGTCAGAAGAAAATAACAAAATTGTTGGGGTTCTTTGTTTGCTTTTTTTTTTTTTTTTTGGCTTCTTTTTAAAGTTGAGGCATCCCTCCAATACAGTCATTGCTTCTTTCCTTTTTACCTTTGCTACTCTCTCTCTCTCTCTCTCTCTCTCTCTCTCTCTCTCTCTGTGAGAGGCATGTGTATATTTTCATTGACTGATCGATTTTTTGTAATAACCAACGATTATTATCCAGCTGACGCCGACTTCGAGGCCAAGAGTGGAGACGGCGGCAACTAATTACAGCCGCTGCAGAAAATCCCATTCAGGCTCGCTCAGCAGACTTGCCGAATCCAGAAAAACGCTAACTCGACGCCAATCTTTGATTAACTTCGCAAAGTATTATGTCGGCAAATATCGTCATTTCTCGCCTTCTTTCTCTTCTCCTTTTCTTCGGCTCAGGAATTTCACCTTTCTCGACATTTTAACTTACATTTTCCTTTCTTTCCGTTCTTTTGAATTTCAGTTCTTTTTATGTAATTTTTATTTAGATTTGATTCAGCTTTACTTAATTTTTTCTTCTACATTTCTTTGTTTACTAAACTATGTGTAGTCTGGCATAAGACTATCAGTTCTTCTTCATTTATTATTATCTTGTCTGTTTTAATTCCTATTACTTCTTTTCTTTTTTCTTCTGTTTCCGATATTTCTGAAAGAATTTCTGTTACGCCTGTTCTTCAGGTTTTTGAATTCTTTGTTATTTTCGTAAATCTACTTCAAGAACATTTTCGTCTATATTTGTAAATTATATGTCTGTCTGTGTTAGCACCTCATGTCTCTTGCTTTGTCTCATTCTATATCATCTAATGTCTCTTTCTGTATCTCATGCTATGATATCATCCCATGCATCTTTCCATGCATTTCTAGCTGTGTTATTATATCTTGTCTCTTTCAATCTTAGCTATTATCTCATGCCTCTTTCCATGCTTCTTTCCACGTTTTTATCCGTTTTGTCTACTCCTATCCCTTTCTTTGCCTCCATCCAACTCTCTCTCTCTCTCTCTCTCTCTCTCTCTCTCTCTCTCTCTGTATAATACTCTCATGTCTCTTTCCATGCTTCTTTCCACGTTTTTATCTGTTTTATCATCTCCAGTCCCTTTCTTTGCCTCCATCCAACACTCTCTCTCTCTCTCTCTCTCTCTCTCTCTCTCTCTCTGTATAATACTCTCATGTCTCTTTCCATGCTTCTTTCCACGTTTTTATCTGTTTTATCATCTCTAGTCCCTTTCTTTGCCTCCATCCAACTCTCTCTCTCTCTCTCTCTCTCTCTCTCTCTCTCTGTATAATACTCTCATGTCTCTTTCGATGCTTCTTTTCACGTTTTTATCTGTTTTATCATCTCCAGTCCCTTTCTTTGCCTCCATCCATCCAACTCTCTCTCTCTCTCTCTCTCTCTCTCTCTCTCTCTCTCTCTCTGTATAATACCCTCATGTCTCTTTCCATGCTTCTTTCCACGTTTTTATCTGTTTTATCATCTCCAGTCCCTTTCTTTGCCTCCAACTCTCTCTCTCTCTCTCTCTGTTTAATACTCTCATGTCTCTTTCCAAGCTTCTTTCCACGTTTTTATCTGTTTTATCATTCCAGTCCCCTTCTTTGCCTCCGGCTACGTCTCTATACGCGTTATTCTCTCATGTCTCTTTGATGCCTCTTTCTACGTTAATATTTAAGTTAATATTTTGTTTCTTCTAATCCTATTTTCCCTATCTCTATCAGTGTTATTCTCACATGTCTCTTTCCATCTTTCTTTCCACTTTTCTACTTGTGTTGTTATTTTACGTCTTTCTATGCCTCGATTATCGTATTTATCTCTGTTATCACGTCTCTTCCTTGACCTCTTTTCCTGTCTCTATCTGTGTTATTAACTTCTGTCTCTTTGCATGCTTTTTTCAAGGTTTCTGTCTTCCCCCATCTCAATATCTTTTATTATCTCATTTCTCTTTCCTTGACTCTCTTTGTTTCTTTTCTATCTGTGTCATTACCTCATTCGTCTTTCTATATCTCTTCCTGTGTCTCTTTTCTCTGCCCTCTCAGTTAGTTTTTAAGTCTTGTCCTTTTTTCCAAGTCCCTATCTATGTTATACTCTTATACAGACACATACACACTCATAAACTCCAAAATACACAAATACATACATATACAAATACAATTGCATAAACATCTACACAAATACACAACTATAACTAAACACATGATAGCACACATACGCATTCATATGCACCCATATGCACTCATACACTCAAATACACACATACACCCATGAGCATATACGTACATACGAGCGTGAATGTGGATAGCTTACGTAATAAATATACCTTTCAATATTTTTCCTTCACTTGAAGTCTAGGCTTCTGCCAGAAGCGTTTCGCATCTGCTCATGGAAAAGGTCACAATTACCAACGCATGCTTACACGCATGCGCACATTATCTGGTCGAAGGTAACGTGCCCCCTGTGTAGTTAATTTCACGGTCGTTGTCTTTTCCTCTTTTAGTTTTCTTCACCCGCTTACTCTGCGCGTCATTCAAAAAGCTGACCATTCAAACCCCCAACTCCTTCTCCCGAACCACACCCTCAATCGATATCGGAACTAAAGGAAATTTTCTTTTTTTTCTCTTTTTTTTTTTTTTTTTTCTGACGTACACTCTGACCCTCTGGACCCCACGGCCACAGAAATGGGTCCAGCTGGTCTTCATGGCTACACCATCGGAAGTACACAGACTGCTCCAGTCAGACAAAGCTGTTATCCACAGACTAATTTCCGGCATCCAGTCTTGACCAAGGAGTCGGTACTTCGTGTTTGTATTCATAACTCCTCTCTACCCCACATTCGTACGCACACCCCCTTATTGTTTCCACCCACCCTCAGCATTGCTTACACACCGACCAATATTTCCTAATTAGTCAATAGGAACGGCTTTGAACATTAACGATAATTTCCTCTCGTTGCTTTTGCCGTCGTTAGGCATTTTGAAAAGGTTAGGTTTTTATTTATTTACATTTTCTTTGTTACCGTTCGCTTTAAACTGGATCTTTTAACATCTCAACCTTTTCGACTTATTATTAATTCTTCAATTTTTCTACTTAATTTAGTATTATCATTTCTACAGCTACTACTACTTCTACTGCTACAAACAATGCTAATAGTACTACTACTATCGCTGCAAATTGATGCAAATGATAAAGTTATTATTATATTTCTTATGAGTTTTTCACACCAGTGTTAGATAATTGTCTTTCACTGGAGTCAAAGTGGCAGCAAATCACCTCAAGTCTTCAGGACTCTCCTCAATATTCTGGCCGATCTCAACAATGCTTTGATTCTGAATTGTCTCAATTCTTCCTTTAATCTCCAGTTCTTCTAGTCTTTTTTCCAAGGCTTTGGGTACTGTTCCATGTGCACCAACTATAGTTGATACTACCGTCACCCTCATGTTCTTGAGTTTTTTAATTCCCTAGCAAGATTGTAATATCTATCTATCTTTTTACTTGATTTTATTTTCACTCTGCAGTCTGCCGGAATGGTAATATCTGCTGAACAAGTTCCTTTTTTCTCGTTGATCAAAACTGGGTGTGTCCAGGATTAAATGATCTGTTCCCTGAAAATGTTAAGCATTATTATTTACTCCTTTGAGCTTTTCAAAGCAACGTTGCCTGATAGCTTCTTATTGAAGTTTTAGTGACAGCAAGTCTCTTCAAGTCTTCCGAACTGTTCTCAGTATTCTGGCCGATCTTAGTAATGGATGGTCTCATCTTGTCCTCTGATTTCTAAGTCTTCCAATCCCTTTAACAATCATTTGGGGATAGTTCCAAGTACACTAACTACAATTGGTATCACCGTCACCTTCATGTTCCATAGTTTCTTTAGCTCTCTTGCAAGGTCCATATATTTATCCTTCTTTTCACCTTCTTTTATTTTCACTCTGTGGTCTGCCGGGACTGTAAAGTCCACTATTCGACACTTTCTCTTTTTCTTCTTTTTTTTATAATTTGACTATCACAAGGTCTGATCGTCTGGTCGAGATTAGGTGATCCTTTTGTATCTCATATTATTATTATTATTATAATTGTTGTTGTTGTTGTTTTTACCCTTTTACTCTTTTTTCACACCAGCACTAACTGATGTTTTTTAATTGAAATCTGTGTAGAAGAAAGTCTCAGATCTTAGGACTCTTTTAAGTATCTGATCTGATTTGAGAAATACTGTTCTCTAAAAGATCTCGATTCAGCCGGTTCAACAAGTCTCGACAATTACTACTACTACTATAAACAATGGAAATAATAATGTTACAGTGTATTTTTTAGACCTACATCAGCTTTCACTGGAGTCTGAGTGACAGCAAGTCTCCTCAGTTCTCCGGAACTTTTTTCAGCATTCTAGCCAATCTCAACAATGCTGTAGTCTGAATTGTCTCAATTCTTCCTCCAATTTCTAGTTTCTCCTGTCTTTTTTCCAAACCCTGGGGGACTGTTCCAAACACACCAGCAATAATTCATATCTCTTTCACCCTTATCTTCCATAGCTTTTTTTTCTGTTGTTCTCTTGCCTGGTCTAAGAATTTGTTTATCATTTTGTTCTTTTTTTTATTTTCATTCTGTGGTCCACCGGGACGGCAATTTTGTTTTTGTTGTTGTTGTTGCAAGTTCTTCTAGTCTCCTAATGTCTCCAGGACTCTTCTTAGTATTCCGGATGATCTTAACAAGTTTTGATCGTCTCGATTCATCCTCCGATTTCCAACTCTTCTAACCTCCTTTGCAAGCCTTGGGGGATCGTTCCAAGCGCGCTAATTACACTTGGTATCATCATTCTTTTCATGTTTCAAAACTTTCTTAATTGTTTGTCAAGATCCGAATACTTGTCTCCCTTTCCGTTTTCTTTTATTTTCAGTCAATTATCCGCCAGATTGACAAAGTCCTCAATATGGCAATATTTTCTCTTTTAACTAATAATCACAAGGCCTGATCTTCTGGCTGGTATTAAGTTATCCTTTAGTTTCTATTTATTTATTTATTTATTTATTTTTTGCTGCCGTTGCTACTAGTGCTACCAATGCTAATCATTACGTTACTACTACTACTATTATTACAACTACTACTATTATTATTGTTAACTGGGCCATTGGCCTAATGAGTTCAGTGTTCGCCAATGGTCCAGGAGACCGAGGTTCAATCCCAAGTCGAGTCATACAAAAGACTCAAAAAAGCTACTTGATGCTGCCTTGCTTAACACTCAGCATTATAAGGTAAGGGTAAAATGGAGCAATCCAGGGAATGGAATAGCGCCCTCCCCTACACCTCGGTGTAGTAGCTATTGAAAAGGGAGGCTTCGGGTAACCCTCGAATAAGTCTCCAGGACTCTTTTCTGTATTCTGGCCGATCTTAATAATGCAGTAGTTTGGATGGTCTCCACTCATCCTCTAATATCCATGTCCTTCAGTCCCATGACTATACCAAGCGCAGCAATTACAGTTGGTATCACCGTCATGTTCATGTTCCATAGTTGTTTATTTTTCAGTTCACAAGCAAGGTCTAGGAACTTTTCCCTCGTTGTGCTTTCATTCAGTTTTACTCTGTGATCAGCCGGAACGTCAAAATTCACTATTCGGCAGGTTCTTTTTTTTTTTTTTTTTGACAATCATTATGTCTAATCATCGGGCCAAGGTTTGGTGATCTGTTTGTATTTCAAAATAACAAAGAAGTGTGTGTGTTTAATTTTTCAAGACGGATTCTGGTTTGTGCACATACCATTTGTTCGTATGGTCAAATTTCACCCTCTTGGATCACTATTCCCACCCAGTCATGTCTAGTCTTATACTCTTTTTGCAATAATTTATCGCACTTGCTTATTATGTGATTAATTGTTTCATCTCTATCACTTAACCGTCATCTATTATTTTGTTTCGTCATGTCTATTCTTGCATTGACTTAGTAGTTCTTTATCATATTTACCAACCCCTCTGCTCGGGCAGGATATGACACAAGATCATTTTTTAATCGGAGTTTAACAGGTTTGAATTCAGAGTTTTCCTTCTCCAAGACTAGCTGCCTCACCAAGGCTCAAGAACCCAGTCTGCGCTACTATTTACCTATAGCTGGAGGGAGAATAATTGGATTCATACCTTTCTTAAGGGTATTAGTGCTATGTGAAATGCAATCAGTCTCGTCAAAGATTTGAACTCGGGTCGCCGTGTTCATTTCCTACGACGATAACCATTACACCACGGATACCTCCAACTTAGTAGTTCTTTGTTATTGTTCTGTGCTGCTCTCAAAAGAGATTCGGTTTCTCTCTTAAGGTTTCTCTTTCTTAGCCACGTCCAAGCTTTCCCGCATGAGATTTCCCTTGTTTGTCGCTTGAAATATCCATATAGTTGTTATTCTTCACACCTTTGTTTTCTGGTTATTTTTGTCCTATTGATTCTTGTTCTGTCTGTATTGTCCCTTGTCGCTGTAATCAGTCTTCCTCTGCGCTTTTTTATGTAGTCTTCTAGTCGTTGTATTGATGCTACATTGAATGCTGGCGTATCCTCTTCCACCTTCTTTTCTTGACACATATTGTCTGTCTACATCATCTCCGGGATGTAAGGCTTTATGCATCGTCATGAGTTTACTTGTTCTCTGGTCCATTTGTTTAACTTTCTCCCTCGTCCACTTCAAGAATGGTCCCGAGTATCTTACAAGGCAGAAAGCCCAGGCGTTTATCCTTCCGATGAGATTTTTCTACTGTTCCTGCTACTCCAACAACCAATGCTAATAATAACGTTACAACTACGACCCTTATTATAATTATCATTATTATTATAGGAATTTTATATGCATGTGCAAGTATAAATAAATAAATACCAATGGTGCGTTTTGTTATATACTCTTTAATACACCTATTTATAAATACCCTCAGATTCTTTAACAATAACACACGCATATATGTGTTTGCATGGGTGTCTGTGAGAGATAGATCGAGAGAGAGAGAGAGAGAGAGAGAGAGAGAGGGAGTATGCGTGTGTGTGTGTGTGTGGTTGTGCGTGCGTGCGTGTGTGTGAGGATATATACGCCTTACGCAATAAAATACCTTTCGGGGTTTTCCATCATTTGCACGGGAGCCTTATTTGAAAAGCGTTTGGTATATACTGATGAAAAACCACAATCAAAATCATAAATATGTATACCAAACAAATATAAATACCAGAAGTATTTAAATGTACCAGCACTAAAACTGTATTTACCAAGGCACAAATGAACGATGAATGAAACGTTGATTTTTTTTTTCGAAATAGTCCTCTTGGCTTTCAGCTTATTCTAATGAGTATTCACTTTTCTGAAAGTCACAGTTCTGAAATTCACTTTTGAAATTTATCTTTTTGTAAGGATCTGAACATTTTTTTTGCTCATATCTAAATGGTTTCAAGTATTTCAATATAACAGTCCAAATTTAACATAAGATATTTGCTTGCACACAGTTTATTTTATTTGATCCAGAGATAGAAGCTAATCAGGTGCTACCTCTCAGGGTCAGAGTGGAACTGGGAGCAATGGCAATGAATGGGTACTTCACATTCCCCAAATCTCCAAGGCTGGAACGTTGCCATCGGGTTGTTTATCGTGATATCCTCGACACTCGCACGTAGCTAGGTTTGGTAAGTATAAAAGTTGTTTCATTTGTACAAACACATTTTTCTCCTAAAATTACTGAGTATCATAAGGTCTCACAATTTTTTTTTTTTTGTTTTCGTTTTTTTTTTTTTGTTATTTTTTGTTTGATTTTGTTTTGTTTTATTTTGTTTTTTTAATTTTTTTCTCCAAATTGGCAGAGGAGCGGGGTGACCTGGGTTCAATCCCAGTTCGAGTCATACCAAAGACTCAAAAAATAGTACTTGAAGCCTCCTTGCTTAACGCACATTATTATAAGGTAAGGATTAAGAGTAAAATGGCGCAATTCTGGGAAAGGAGTAGCGCCCTCCTCTACATCTTGGTGTAGAAGCTATCGAGAATGGAACCTCGGGTCACCCTCGACTAATATCGACAACTTTATTTACTCTTAGACGTCTATACATTTTACTTATATAGTTTACTAAACTGTTCACACGATTTCATTTAGATTTTGGATCAATTTTTTTTCTTTTGATAACAGTTTCAGTTTCGATTTTCCCAGATCACAACTAGTGGGGTGCATTATTTTTCTGGAAAGTAAAAGAAAACAAAACGAGATGGATACAAGAAAGACAAAGATAATGTCCACCATCCGTATCGCTCTTTATAAAATGCTGATAATTTTATGTTAGTCTCTTAAAAGTTTAGTTTGCTTTTCTTTTATGGCATATCAACCATAATAGGTTATTTAAAGCCAAATCCTCTTAATACATATATATTAAATATATATGATTTGATTGGGTTAGGTTTAATGGCATATCAACCATAGTAGGTTATTTAAAGCCAAATCCTCTGGGTATATATATATTAAATATATATGATTTGATTGGGTTAGGTTTTATGGCATATCAACCATAGTAGGTTATTTAAAGCCAAATCCTCTTGGTACATATATATTAGATATATATGATTTGATTTGGTTCGGTTTTATGGCATGTCAACCATTGTTGGTTATTTAATGCCAAATCCTCTTAGTACATAAATATTAAATATATATGATTTGGTTTAGTTTGGTTTTATGGCATATCAACCATAGTAGTGTGTTTAAAGTCAAATTCTCTTAGTACATATATATTAAATATATATGATTTTTAAACACGTTTTATTGATAATATTTTTAAGTGATTCTGTGTTCATCTTTCTTGCTCACAGTTATATAGTTTCAAGTATTACTGATTGATACGAATAATTCTATTTACTTTAAATCATCCGTTTGCACACAACAAAATAGTTCCAAGTACCGCTAATAGAATAGTCACAATTTAACAACAGTCATTTGTTTGCACTCATTTAAATCGATATAGATTAGTTTATCGGTAGTTTTATTTTTTAATAATTTAGAACAAATTTGTTTGCACACTATTATTGCTATTATGTCTACATATTTAATTGTTTTCAATTATTGCTATCTAAACATAAAATTAATTCTATTCAGTATGAATCATTTATTTGCAGACTGTGAAGTGGTTACAAGTATTGCTATTTAACACTAATTATTCTTTTGAGCATTACTCATTCATTTGCACACAGGTAAAATGTTTCAAGTATTCTTATGTATCACTAACAATTCAATTAATCCCTCATTGGTTAACACATAGCTTAATGATCAAACAGTTCTATTCCCAACAATTCAATTTAGCATAAATCATATGTTTGCACACAGTTTGAATGTCAAACAGTTCTATTTGACTCATAGATAGGACCCTATTTGATGCTACTACACAGGGCCAGAGTGAACCTGGGAGCAGTGCCAATGAAGGATTACTCCGCATTTCTCAAAGGTACGGCATTAATGAAGCCTCACCATCAGATTGATTTGTGTCATATCCAGAACACTCGTTGGGGGAGTTTTACCCGTCTGCAGAGATACACTTGGTGTATTTTACCGCCCTAGCTGACTGGGCCCAATCTCTCTGGGCATTTAATATTCATGGCTACGCTAAGGAGCGAGGATATGTATTGCTAAATTTTTGGCACCATTATATCCAAGATCACATTTTACTTGCATTACAGCAATATCTACCATTTGAAATTTTATTTTCTTGCTTTATAATTACTAAATTTTATTGCCAGGTAAGGAAGATATGCTCCTGGAAGGCTCCCCGTGATGTAATAATTAACGTGTTGGATTGTGAACTCTAGTCGTGCTATTACTTTCACTTTTGAACTAATTCCCTTTGGAAAAGCATGAACCCCTACCCTAAGTACCATTACTACTGTCCTTCTCCAAGGATGGTTTTGGCATTAAATAACCCACAAAGGTTTGTATGTAATTAAATAAAGAAATCGAACTAAAACATCAGGTGCTCTTGAAGTTCAAATTTCTAAAAATGTTGTTTTTCGTTTACTTTTTGTGGGGAGGCAGTCTTTTAGGGGTGTTTTTTGTTGTTGTTTTTTTTTTATTTTGGTGGGGATGTGTTTTTATTCTCTAGTGACTTTAGGTTTGTGCATACGTCATAGTATGCAGGGTGCAGTTCAACTTATTTTGCACAATTTCCAGGAGATTACATTTCCCGCCCAGTCAAGTCTGGTTTTGTAAACATTCCCAACTAAACTGCGTGTCCATATCGCCATTTTTTTTTCTTTTGTAATATCTGTACAGTTGTTTTATTATTTTTGGCTATTTTGGGCGGAGATTTCATCAGCTTGCCATTTCTACTTTAACGTTTGATTGTCGTGATTAACCTTTCATCATTCTGCTTTGTCTTGTCGTCAAGTCTTTTCAATGGTGAATGGAAAAAATTCTCAGTACTCAATTGTCTTTCATTTTACTCTTTTCAATTTAACATACAAATTTTAGGCTTTAGGCTATGTCATCGACTTTCTTGTTTCCATTTAAGGCTCATTAGAGACAGTTCTAGTTCTCATCTAATGACAGGTACAACTGTCACTTTCATGCAATACATTTTTCCTCTTGTCTCGTTAGATCTATTTAGTGGGTCTCAAACATGCGGGTACCATGTGACCGGCGCACTATTTACCTAAAACCTACGGTAGAACCATTTTTAACCAATGTTCTGCTTAAATCTTATAAGCAAAATAAAGTTGGCGACCGTAGTCGAGGGTGACCCAAAGGCTCCCTTTTCAATAGCTACTACGCCGAAATGTAGGGGAAGGCATTACTCCATTCCCTGGAATTATCCACTTTACTCTTGATCCTTACCTTATAATACTGAGTGTTAAACAAGGCGGCATCAAGTACAATTTTTGAGTCCTTGGTATGAGTTGACCTGGGATTGAACCCCAGTCTCCCGGACCATTGGCGAACACTAATTCACCAAATATCCCTTCATACCAATAAGTCTTGGTAGCGTTTTTTAGCAAGGTCTATGACAAAGTTTCAGAAATTGTTTGGATCATTCCGAAAAAGATTTGCCCAGTTAGCTGGGGCTGTAGAATTCACCGTCTGCTTCACTGCAGAGGAGTAAGACTCCCCCCCTAACAAGTGTCCTGGATATGACACTAAACAATCTGATGATGAGGTTCTAGTGATGCTGGAGCTTTGAGGAATGCAGAGTAACCCTTCATTGCCATTGCTCCCAGGTCGACTCAGACCCAGTGTGGTAGCATGTGATAAGGTCCTATCTATGGGTCAAATAGAACTAAATTATATACTTACGCTTAACTGAATTGCTTGAAATAAGACAGTTTTGACATTTAAAATGCGTACTTATGCTAAGCTGAATTGTTTGAAATATAACTGTTTTTTGTTTTTTTTTTAACATTGAAACTATGTAATCATGCTAAACTGAATGTTTGAAATTGAATTTTTTTAGCACGCTAAACTGAATTGTTTGAAATAGGACTGTTTCGACATTTAACTGTGTGTGAATAAAAATCTATTCTTATACTAAACTGAATTGTTTGAAACAGATCTGTTTTATGCATAAAAATGAATTCGGCATTAATAACTTACAATGGTTGATGTGTCATAAAACCGAACCAAATCCGAAAGAGATTTTAAGCTCTATTGTCCAGATTATTCGATTTCTTTTATTCTCCAAAATGAAACTACTTCTTTTGCCAATAAGATAAAAAGAAATTAAAAAAATGACTCTTATCAGATCGGATAGATGTTTGAAAGTGAAAAAGATTGGTAATGAGTTAAAATTATTCTACCAATTTCGAATCAGAGTTATTAACCTGAAAAAAATGGTTTCATTATTTTCTTGGCCTAAAAAATAAAAACCATTAATTTTTAGGAATTCAGTGAATGGATTTTGGTCTAGGAAGAATATTCTTGATATACTGCAGTTCCCTGGTCTGAGTCTTTGTCTTTCCTGTTTTCCAAAAGTACAAAACCAGCTCTGTGGTGACTATTTGGAAATTGTTGAGAACATGCAAAAGGCCATGAAAAATATGAAAACTGCTAGAGACTGTTTTAAGGAGGGGGCCGTCTTTATCGTCGGTATGTGTCTTCCCCAGAGGACTATTTTGAAAGCGATAAACTTTATTTGTAATTAAGTTGATAATAGGTCTTGTTTTTTGTTTTGATTTCGGTTTTTTTTTTTGTGGGAGGCTTTTGTTTTTAGGGGTTTTTTTTTGTTTTTTTTTACTCAATCAGATTGCATCACTTCATAGAACGATCTTGTTATTGGAATCGTTCTAATCGGAATTTCCTCATTTTTTTCTCTCTCTTATCGTTATCTTATTTGTTGTTCTTTTTTTGTTTTACTGACTTCCTTTCTTCTTGAGTAAATTCTTTCTTTTTCTTTCTTCGTTTAGCATCCTTTTTCATTCCTCTTCCTCTCTCCCTCTCTCTCTCTCTCTCTCTCTCACCCTCTCTCTCTCACCCTCTCTCTTTCTACCTTTCTTTTTTCTCTATCTCTATCTCTATCTTTCTATCACTCTCTTTTTCTTTCTCTGGTTCTCCCTTTCTCTCTCACTCTCACTCTCTCTCTTTTTGTTTGTCTCTCTTTATTTTTTCTTTTTACATATATATATTTCTCTTTCTTTCTTTTTCTCTATCTCTTTTACTGTCTTTTTTCTCTCTTTCTTTCTCTCTCTCTCTTTCTTTTTTTCTCTCTCTCTCTCTCTTTCTTTCAAATCCTCTCGCTTTCTATCTTTCTTTTTCTCTATCTCTTTCTTTTAACCACTCTCTCTTTCTTTCTCTTGTTCTCTCTTTTCTCTCTCTCTCTCTCTCTCTCTCTTTGTTTCTCTTTATTTTTCTCTTTAAATTTTTCTTTCTTTCTTTTTCTTTATATCTTTCACTTTCTTTCTTTCTTTCTTTTTCTCTATTTCTTTCTTTCTATCACCCTCTTTTTCTTTCTCTAGTTCTCTCTTTCTCTATATCTCTTTTTCTTTTTTTTTCTTTTTTTTCTTTACACACACACACACTGACACACACACACACATATATATATATATATATATATTTCTTTTTCTCTCTTTCGTTCTCTTTTTTCTCACTCTTATTTTCTTTCTTTCTTTTTTCTTTTTTCTTTCTTTCTGTTTCTTTCTTTCTTTCTTTCTTTATTTATTTTTTCTTTGTCTCTCTCTTTCCTTCTCTCTCTCTCTCTCTCTCTCTCTCTCTCTCTGATCGAAAATAATCGAATCGAATCGATCGGTTCGAAAACACTGGAGCAGTAAATTTTTTTTTTAGCTCTCCTCTTTCCGCCACAATTTGAAGCTGTATGAAAAGGGCAAATTGCTTGTGTGGCGCCTTTTTGGCTTTTGAACTCTTGCTTCGATCAGCGTACAATGCCATCTCTATCAACCAATATCAAGAAAGATCTTTATTTGGGTGAAAAACAGAGAGCTACGTGCACAAACGCACATAAAATAATCAGCGTATTTACCCGACCCTCAAAACTATGCCACGTGACCGTCGAAGAAAAAAAAAAGACAGAAAACAGGTTTTGTCTCTGCATTTTGAAAATAAGAGATAACGATTTCAGTCTGCTTGAGGAATCGATTTATGGATCAGAAACTGAATTAAAATTTGAGAAATTAACGCTTTCCTTTCATCAACATGTTGACTTGTACAATTTGATGAGCTGTACACCTCGCAGAAACTTACATTTTAAATATATGAGTGCAGAAAAGTGCTTCAAATGTATTTTCTGGCCCAATCGGCTGAGGCTGTAGAATACACCGACTGCATCTCTGCAGAGAGGTAAGACTTCACCAATGAGTGTCCTGAATAGGATACTAAACAATTTAATGTCGAGGCTGGAGCTTTGGGAAAGGCGGAGTACCCTTTAATTACCATCGCTCCCTGGTCCACTCTGCCACGGAGTGGTAGCACCTGATAGGGTCCTATCTATGGATCAAATAGAACTAAATTGTGAGCTTATGCTAAACTGAATTATTTAAAGTAGAACTGTTTTGACATTTAAACTGTGTACTTATGCTAAATTGAATTGTTTGAAATAGAACTGTTTTTACATTTAACTGTGAGTAAATAAATGACTGATGTTTAATTGAATTGTTAGTGATACATAGTAATAAAAGTAAAGTTGGTGACCTCATTCGAGGGGGGCCAAAAGGCTCCCTTTTCAATAGCTACTACACCAATGTGTAGGGGAGGGCGCTACCCCATTCCCTAAATTGCTCCACTTTACTCTTGATCCTTACCTTATCATGCGGAATGTTAAGCAAGCCGGCATCAAGCACCATTTTTTGAGTCTTTAGTATGACTCGACCTAGGATTGAACACCAGTCTCATGGACCACTTGCGAACACTCTATTCATTAGGTCAACTTTGCTGACTTAACTGAATAGCCTGAAATAGAAATGTTTTTGACATTTAAACCGTGTACTCATGCTAAACTGAATTGTTTGAAATAGAACTGTTTATATGAATGAAAAATGGATTCGGCTTTAAATAACCTACAAAGGTTGATATGCTATAAAACCAAACCAAAACAAATGTATTTTCATTGTATAATCGTGGTGTAATGGTTATCGTCGTAGGAAATGGACACGGCGACAAGAGTTCAAATCCTGGACAAGACTGATTGCATTTCACATAGCACTAATACACTTGAGAAAGGTATAAATCCAATTATTCTCCCTCCAGCTATGGGTAAATAGTAGGGCAGACTGATTTCTTCAGCCTTGGTGAAGCAACTAGTCTAGGAGAAGGAAAACTCTGAATTCATACCTGTTAAACTCTGCTTAAAAATTGACCTTGTGTCATATCCTGCCCCAGCGGAGGAGTTGGTAAATATATATAATAGACAATGCCTTTTGAAGATTAGGTATTTACCCAATCCTTCCCCTGAGGGCAGGATGTGACATAAGATCATTTTTTTAATCTGATTGATTGATTGATTGGTCAGTTTTTACGGGTTGTTAACCTGTTTAGGTTTATGTTATGATCAAAGATTAGGTAATCGATAAAGTTCATAATTTTGTTTTTTTATGTTCTTGTTTCATAATACATTGTTTTGTTTTGTTTTTTGGCACACGGTTCTATCAAATACTAATAGTTATTAAACAATTCTGTAATATAATGGCCGAGGGATTTCGTTTTATATATCATGCCTTTCGGTTTAGTTAGGCTGAGAACCTTTCGCTTAGCGCATGGGTTAGTTAGGTGCAACATTAGCGCAGGTGTTCACGCGCGCCCGGGGAGGATGTGTCATTCAGAGATGTCAAAATAAAAATCCCAGATAGGAATGTGACCGGGGGGGATGTGAATGACGTCATGCACCGGAAGCGTGCGCGGATGATTTTGGAGATTTGAGAAAAAGCAGTTAGTTGAGTTTAGCGTCCGAAGAAGACGGTTGACTTTCGGAGCTCGCCAAGGCCTTGCGGCGGATGCCGCCCGTGGTGGTGGTGGACGGGGGAGACGGAAAAGTCGTCATAGAAAGATTGTGCCTCTCTCTTCCTCATGTCGAAAAAACTTTTAACTCAAAGGTAATAAAACGTTTCATACCTGAACTAAGAGGTCGTAAATGTATTTTGTATTTTCGGGATTTCTATGAGTATGAACATTCTATGTACATTTCACGTAGCCATATCATGGCTATGTAACAATTCTATTTAACCTATAAATAAGTATCAAACAAGTACTACCATTCTGGGTCAGAGTGGAACAGAAAGTAACGGTTATACAGTAATCCACACTCCCAAATTCTCCAGAACTACAGTTTCACCATTAGATGAAGTTTAGTGTTACACCCAGGATATCCCTTTTTATGGGATTCTTATCCTTCTGAAGAACTACTGTCAACAAGTTCTCATCCCAAGACTACTCTACATAGCTGAGGTAGGTAGACAACCGATAGATTCAAGCCTCTCTCAATGGCCTTAACACAATGTGAAATGCCAACACTCTCGCTCAGGATTTGAACTCGGGTCGTTGATTCTATTTCCTACGACGTAATTAATTCTAAGCGCCCCTCCATTAGAAGATTGTATAATGCTTTACACATAGTATCTTTCAACGATTCTTGCTCGTGTGAAAGTATTTTGTTAGCGCCAAAACGAATATATCTATGATACAGCTGAATTCTTGTGACTTATCCGTTTCAAAATTACAAAACCAGCTCTGTGTTGCTCATTTGGTAATTGTTGAGAACACACAACAAATCATGAAATATATGAAAACTGTTGGAGATCGCATTTAATTTTAATTTGAGGAACTAACATCGTCCTGTCTTCAGTTTTATTTGTTTTCATGTAAAATCTGACATTAAAAAATTCGTTCTTTATTAAATACATACTGGAATTTTTTAAAAATATCCAATGATTTTTGGAAGTTTTTTTTATTCTTTTTTCTTTTTAATGTTCTGCATTATTTCATCGAGATTGATATTTATAAACAGGCGGTGACAGACAGTAAAAGAAATGAGAGAATGCGAGGTGCCCGTGGTGTAATGGTTATCGTCGTAGGAAATGAACACGGCGACTCGAGTTCAAATCCTGGACGAGACTGATCGCATTTCACATAGCACTAATACCCTTGGGAAAGGTATGAATCCAATTATTCTCCCTCCAGCAATGGGTAAATAGTAGGACAGACTGGGTTCTTAAGCCTTGGTGAGGCAACTAGTCTACGAGAAGGAAAACTCTGAATTCAAAACCTGTTAAACTCCGCTTAAAAATTAACCTTGTGTCATATCCTGCCCGAGCGGAGGGGTTGGTAAATAGGATAAATGAGAGAGAGAGAGAGAGAGAGAGAGCGTTTTCGACAACAAGACTAAACACGTGGTGACAAGAAAAAAATTAAAAGTGAAAGAAGATCATAATAAAAAGAAAGGGCAAATGAAATAAGAAAACTAAGAATAAAAAAAAATACAGGTAAAAAATGAAAAGACGAAAGAAATTTGTAGGAATGAACGAAAAAACGGAGACTGAGAATGTAAACAATCGAGTAAGAATTTAATTAAAAAAGAAAAAAGAAAAACTTAGGAAGAAGAAAGGCTGTGAATGAAAAAACCGAGACTGAACTAGAAGACAGAGTAGTCTCTTAAGCCTTATAAGGACCATTGCCCGTGGTGTGATGGTTATCGTCGCAGGAATTGGACACGGCGACACGAGTTCAAATCCTGGACTGATTGCATTTCACATAGCACTAATACCCTTGGGAAAGGTATGAATCCAATTATTCTCCCTCCAGCTATGGGTAAATAGTAGGGCAGACTAGGTTCTTCAGCCTTGGTGAGGCAACTAGTCTAGGAGAATGAAAACTCTGAATTCAAATCTGTTAAACTCCGCTTAAAAAAATGACCTTGTGTCATATCCTGCCCGAGCGGAGGGGTTGGGTAAATATGATAAGGACCATTGATCTTAAAAAAGGAAACACTCTTAATTGCGAACTATGGGTTGCTGTCATTAAGGCTATCCGAAGTTGTGATTAATTTCATTTTTGAATTCAAGGTTGTCGCTTTCCTAGACTGTTTCCCCACCCAGTTACGATTATCAGCCAGTCAAAGAATGGATGGATTTAGTGCCTTTCTGAAGAGCATTATAAGAGAAGGCAAGTTGCGTTTTGTTGAATTAGAACATGCCTTGCCGTTTACATTTTCGAAAATGATAGGCATTGCACCATTCATATTTCTATACATACACACTTCCATACATACATACATACATATATATATATATATACAATTCGGCCGGAGATTTTGTTAAATCTTGTGAACTCATGTTGTGTGGTCCCTCCATTGGGTATTTGATGTCTTGTAGAATTTGACACCCACAAATCTCGATCAAGTGTTTCTTTAGAGACGGAACCATAAAATACCGGAGTTTTCAGGTAAACTGATAGGACTTTTGTGATACATTTGTGCCTTTTTTAACAACCACTTTTAAATGGCTATCGTTTTGTTTGTTTGTTTGTTTGTTTGTTTGTTTGTTTTTATGTCTTCCTCGGATAATCGTCATCATTAACTTGATTAACTCACTAACATAGATGCCAGGGAAAAAAAACGAAAATCTTGCACACACACACATATACACACACACATAGATAGATAGATAGATAGATATTTGAAGTATGTGTAAAAATTATCAAAACTAAAGTTCTGTTTACCCACACGAAAAAAGGAACAATGAATAAAAGGTAATTTTTTTTCTGAATAGTTCACGTGACATTCAACAAATTTATTTCTGCGAATTTATCACTTGTGTATTTGAATTTGAAAATGTTAAGATTAAGAAAATTTAATACATCAATCTTTTAATTCTTTCAAATCACACTTCACACACATATATATATATATATATGTATGTATATATATATATATATATATATATATATATATATATATATATATATAATCAGTAAAGCCACCGTTAACCGTTAGATAATATCTAAAACAGTTGTAAAACCAATAAAATCATTATTGGACTAAAAAAACATATTTCTCTATACACAGCACATTGGCCCAGTCAGTTGGGAAAGCAGAATACACCGACTGCATCTCTGCAGGGGAATAAGACTCCACCAATGATACTAAACAATATGATGATGAGGTTCAAAAAATGCTATAGTTTTGGGGAATACGGAGTACCCCTTTATTGCCATCGCTTCCAGATCCACTCTGACGCGGAGTGGTAGCACTTGATAGGGTCCTATCTATGGCTCAAATAGAACTAAACTGTGTAATTACTCTAAACTGAATTGTTTGAAATTAACTGTTTTGACATTTAAACTGTGTACTTATGGTAAACTGAATTTTTTTTTATAGAACTGTTTTAACATTTATCTGTGTGCAAACAAAAAACTACTCTTATACTAAACTGAAGTGTTTAAAACTCTTTTCAAAATGACTTAATTCGGCGTTAAATGACCCGAAAAGGGTTGATATGCCATAAAAAAGAACAACCAACCAACTAACCAATCAACCATACCACAGATTTTTCTATAAATTTCAGATGTTTGGCTCTTCTTATCGACTGAAAATTTGATGACAGAGTGCTGTTCAAAAGTGGAACACAGTGTTTGATTTGCCACTATTTTGAAAAGCCGCAAAATAAGTATTTTTATGAGATTGAAATAATTAAAATAATCAAAATAATCAAAATAATTTTGCTACCAATCAGAAATTGCGAAGTTCACAGTTACGGTAAAAAAATTCTGCCAAAAATTTTTTTCTTTCAAAAAATTACTCTTATTACGCAATGAACCTTATATATATATATATATATATATATATATATATATATATATATATTGTATTTTATATATAAATATTTCTGATGTTATTGTCTATATTTTCAAGCTCGTTGTTAAAACAATATTTTCGGTGAGGGTAGGTTCATAAGTTTTTCTTTTTCTTTTTCTTGGAAGGACCTGATTCAAACTCAAAAGTACGAAAATGACATATCCAAGTTATATTTTTTTAAGAACTTTGTTTTATTATGAGCAGCTCTTACATTAAGTGCATAGGTCAAGAATTACCATTCTAGGTGTTGATCTCTGCCTTTGCCGACTGGCATTCTGTCAGGAGTTTAAATATTCATTTTTGGGCGTCTTGAAATGGGAATTGATAATTACTCGAAAATGTTCCTCTTGAACACTGCAAAAGGCTACCATTTCATTAACTTCCTTTTTCTTTTAGTGTTTAGTTTTGCTCAGTCGTCTGTCATTCAAGAACTGTTTGTATTCATCAATCACACAAGCGACGGTACCCGGCTGTTTCATAAGTTACCAAGGAGCTCGTTTAACTCCACAAGTCTAACATGATACGAAGCTCGGGTAAATATTGTTGTGGATTATATCTACTGCGTTTGTACAGGAATGTAGCAGTGGTATAGATGTCAATGGTGAAAGGAATTATCAATAAAATAAACAATCAACAAAAAGATAACACACAAGGGAAGTTTGAATTGAAACAGACGTTGTCTTACACACACACATATATATATATATATGTATATATGTGTGTGTGTGTGTGCGTGCGTGCGTGAGGAGGCGTAATTTCGTTAATGAGCAACAGCTTACAAAAAATGTGTTGCGTGATGGTTTGGTTTCATTGTTTTAATGGCATATCAACCGTTGTTAGTTACTTAATGCCAAAGCTATCCTTCTAGAAAAACAGGAGTGGCACTATTTGACCCATAGCTAGGAAGATAATACAAGGGTATTTGGCCGAAAGGGAACGTAATAGGGCGACTGGAGTTCGAACTCGCTTACTACGAATCCGCAGTCCAGCGCTTTAACCATTACACCACGAGGAGTTATTCATTCATATCAATACTCATAGCAGGATGGAAATAAATTTATATTCCTAAAGTGACCGGAATTTAGTTTTTTTTAAGGAATTCTTGCTCTGTGATGTCATTTACATTGAGCTCTTTACCAGGAATATTTAAATATTCGAAGTTTGAATAATTTAATTGTCCTGACAAAATTATTCCCTACTATAGATTTACTGGACTGAAGAATATATATATATATATATATATATATATATATATATATATATATATATATATCATTTACATACACTTGAGGTGATCGTAGACCCAATAGGACATTCACAGACACAAAACTGGAATTAAACAAAATTAAAGCAACCTATCAAAACAACCTTTAGTATAAACGAAACAACCGGAATTTACCTGAAGGGGACGTAAAAGTCCGAAACACGTGTAGCACACAAGTATGTTAAATAATTTTTTTTTAAAAAGCTAGATATCAATTTTTTTTAAATTTGTGATCCTATTCGTTGTAATATATATACACACACACATGTGTGTATGCGTGCGTATAAGTGTGTGATATTAGTCCGAAATTGAACGTAACAGCACGACTGGAGCGCGAACTCGCTAACTACGATGTAGAAGTCCGGAACGTTAGCCACTACGCAATGGGGACTCCTCTTGAGGCTGTACTTGTCTCTGTCTCCCTCCTGACAGGACTTGATATAAGATCTTTTTAAAAGTGGGGGTTTTAGGGAAGAGGAGAGATCAGGAGATATCGTGGCCTGTTGGACGTATGCTTGCCGTTGGCTCACTTAGTGCAATGTGAACCAGATGAGCCTGCTGGACTTGGACACACTAGATGTTACGTGAGTCCGGCACGTGTTGCTGTTTATAGCTTAAACTAGACCAGAGTAGTCTTGTGATTTGTAGAGCTATCAATGTAGTTTGCCTAGCCGAAAGTATCGCAGCTAATTCTGGGGCTATTCGTCATTGATCTTGGTCTTGGTCCCCATCCAGCACGATTGCAACACAGTGGGCACGAACCAGGAACTGAGTATTAAAATTCTCCGTGTTAAGATCAAATGAGAATTTCTCATTTCGCAGTAGTAAGTGCTGATAGTTAAAATATAAATTTCTTCCTTATACAACATAGCAATGTAATTTCAACATTCATGGGTTTTATAAGCAACATAGATAACAATTTCATAAATATTATGGCTATCAGTTTTAAAACATCACTGACATCAGTTTTATAAATAATAGAGTTTTCAGTTTTTATATTTGCCCAATCAGCTGGGACTGTAGAATACACTGGCTGCACCTCTGCAGAGGGGTAAGACTGTCCTGGATATGACACTAAACAATCTGATGGTGAGGTTCCAGCAGTGCTGGAGCTTTGGGGAATGCCGAGTACCCCTTCACTGCCATCGCTCCCTGGTCCACTCTGGCCCGGAGTGGTAGCACCTGAGAGGGCTCTATCTATGGGTTAAATAGAACTAACAGTATACTTATGCTAAAATGAATTGTTTGAGTAAACTGAATAGCTTGAAATAGAAATGTTTTTGACAATTAAACTGTACTTACATTTAAACTGCGTGCTTTTGCTTAACTGAATTATTTGAAATAGAACTGTTTTTCGACATTAAAACTGTATTTACACTTAACTGAATTGTTACATATAACTGCTTGAATAGTTTGAAATGAAAATTTTTTTTGACAATTAAACTGTGTACTAATGCTAAAGTGAATTGTTTTAAATAGAACAGATTATTTACATAAAAATGGATTTGGCGTCAAATAACCTATAAAAGTTGATATGCCATAAAACCCAACAAACCAAACCATTAATTTTTATAAGTATCACAAATTTGTTTTCTAAATACAAGCAGATATAATGTAAGCACTTCATGTTCTTCGAAAGGAAATGCGTCAAACTCTGTCTTCACTGCAGTCCGAATTTTTTCTCACTCATTAAACGTTTGCGGTAAAAAATGGCATTATAGGATACACGTAAGGGTTTGTCACAGTAATGGTTTATTGTTGATATTGTTGGGATATTCTGAAGTTTTGTAAACTGATTCTTTTTCTTTTTCTTACCCCATTCACTCGTTGTCTTCTTTTTATCTGTCGAAGCTGTTAGGATATTAGGGATAGAAGAAAAAAGACAGCAGCACCTTTATTTTGGGGCTTTATAACTGTTTTATGTTGAAGAATGTTTTCTTTAACCAGGAGAAATAGTCAACTCCTTCAGACAAGACGTTTGAAGAACGTAATAGGATTATCTTAGGCAAATCATAAGTTGAGGGTCCGTCATGTGTATCAGTGTTCAGTGGGTACGTTCGACAGAGGCTGCTACTAGTATGAGATACACAATACGCTGATAAGTTTGGAATTCACCAGGCACGTGCGTTCCCTACGAGCATCAGAGAGAAAAAGGTCCGTTCATTCGAGGCGTTCTCGGGGTAAGTAAGAGAGAGTTTCTCTTTGGCGTCAGGAAGCCCCTCTTTTTTAGGCATGCGTCGATTTCACTTGCTGTCACGGGCTTCCTGGGAAACTGTTACTTTTGTATTTTATTTATTTTATTATTTTTTATGCTATTGTCTTTTTTTTATTTATTTTTAATCCCTACTGTACCCAAATACGACAAACATACGAAGACAACTGTCAATCGTTCGGTACTATAGCCACAATTACAAGGTGAGTTGAAATGATGAGGTCGATCAAAATATGTTCAAAATGGTTGAGTCAAAACAAAGATGATCAATCAAGTAGTGGTTAAGTTAAAAAAAAAAAGAAGAAATTACTTTGCCTTCTTTGATTACGGATTTTTTTTTTGGCGGGGGGAGTATCCCTTTATTGCCATCTCTCCCAGGTCCACTCTGGCCCAGAGTGGTAACACCTGATAGGGTCCTATCTATGGGTCAAATAGAACTAAACTGTGTACTTATGCTAAGCTGAATTGTTTGAAATAGAACTGTTTATTTGTATAAAATGGATTCGGTATTAAATAACCTACAAAGGTTGATATACCATAAAACCCAAATAAACTTAGAAAGAGAGAAAAAGTATCTGGTGTGTAGTGTTCTCTCTCTCTCTCTCTCTCTCTCTCTCTCTCTCTCTCTCTCTCTCTCTCTCTCTCTCTCTCCATTCGTCTTTAACCGACTTGGCTTTATGCACAGAGCTGGTGGATGTAAGTTTTTGCTGGTCACCAACACTGGTGTGTCTATGTGTAAGAGTCCATTGAAGAATGACACCTATCTGATCCTCTTTACTTCTCTAGTAGTGTCAACTTGTGTTCTTCTGACTTGGATAGTTTGCGAGATGGGCGGTAAGTGGACGTACAGTTTTTGTTTATTGTTTTCAGGATTTGTTCAAAATAGCACGCAGTATCCTTTTGTCGTTTTTGTTGTTGTTTTTTTTTTGTTTGTTTGTTTGTTTGGGGGGGGGGTTGTGGTAAGAATAGAATAGTATTTACACAGCTACTGCTTGGAAGAATTTCCGTATTATTTTATCAGAGAGATCAGATTTTCATATCGTCATTGATTTATTGATAGATGACGGCATAGCTTTCAGTAGACGAGATATTGCCACCGATATGTATGAATAAAAAGTAAAGTTGGCGACCATAGTCGAGGGTGACCCGAAGGCTCCCTTTTCGATAGCTAGGGGAGGGCGCTACTCCTTCCCAGGATTGCTCTACTTTACCCTTGATCCGTACCTTATAATGCTGAGTGTTAAGCAAGGAGGCATCAAGTACCATTTTTTGAGTTTTTGGTATGACTCGACCTGGGATTGAACCCAGGTCTCCCGGGCCATTGGCGAACACTCTAATTGCTAGGCCAATGTCCGGTAAAAGTACAATTTTAAAAAGAATTCAATAAAATATTGAAACAAAGTTAGGATTACGATGAAACATTTATAAATAAATCAAGTTTCGGCTTTAAATAACCCATAAGGAGTCGATATGCCGTTGAGTAAATAAACCAGACCTTCACAAAGCAGACGTAGAAAAAAGCTTTTGTCTCGCTAATTGTCGCCATCCAAAACAATACTGTTGATATGTATTTCAAGTTTCTACTGCAGCAGCAGACAATGTGTAAACAATCAAACGTGTGAAGAGCTTTCAGCTGGGTTTTTCCCTCTGCGCAATTAATCAAGTCATAGCGTCCTCTACAGCCTTTTTTCAACGTGTACAATTGTGCAAATAACATGTGCATCATTCGAACAAATGTTTTGAAACCCGATTAACAATAGAATATAAGTTACTTACAAATTTGCATGTACTTTTGAACCGATCAATCTATATATTTATATATTTATCGACAAAGGACATCGAGACGAGGTTAACGAAAGCATGGACAGCTATCAATAGGCTATCGATTATATGGAAATCAGACCTAACCGATAAAATGAAACGCAGTTTCTTCAAGGCAGTGGTCACATCGATACTGCTATATGGCTGCACTACATGGACGCTAACAAAACGGCTGGAGAAGAAGCTAGACGGCAATTACACAATAATGCTACGTGCAATCTTGAACAAGTCCTGGCGGCAACACCCCACAAGACACCAACTGTACGGCCACCTGCCCCTATCACGAAAACTATTCAAGTTAGACGAACCAGACATGCAGGACACTGCTGGAGAAGCAGGGACGAACTCATAAGAGATGTACTCTTATGGACCCCACACATGGCCGTGCAAAAGCAGGACGACCAGCACGAACATACATTCAACAGCTATGTGAGGATACGGGATGTTGTCCTGAAGACCTACCTAGGGCGATGAACGATTGGGAGGAGTGGCGAGAGAGGGTCAGGGATATCCGTGCTACCAGCGCGATATGATGATGATGATATATATACACTAACATACTGGTCGATAGATGTATTGAACTCTTAGAAATTTACCTTCGAAAAACTAACACTACATTGCCTTTACCTGTCTCTAAATTAAATAAAACCAGTACCCTTTGTACGTCATATTGTTATTTCCAACACAGCAACCCGTTTTATTGACAGAAATTTGGTTTACCTATGGGTTCCCCTCTTAGTTCTGTTCTTGCTTGCGTTTAACTTGAATTCCTTGAATCTGGTCCTTTTATCCCCAGCGATGTTAGTTATTTCAGATACATCGATGACATTTTACTTATTGACCCACAAGATCTTAATTTAAATAGGATCACTGACAGACTAAATGATAAAGAACCTTCTAAAAAGTTTACATATGAACTTGAATCCAACAACACTCCACCTTTTTTGGATGTCAAATTAGAATTCAGGGTTTGCCATAAACCCACCAGTAAAAAGAACCACACAGTTCTATTCGCACCACAACAATATTATTAAAAGAGGAATTATCATAGGTTTTTACTTCAGGGCCCTTCCTATATGTTCCCCAAAATATCTAAATGATGAATTTAATTACAAAGAAAATTTACCCCGAACCTGTTTATACCCTTTGCTAAATCTAAAGCCCTTAAAACTCCCAAGACAAATCAATCTCAAACTCCCATCAATTCACTCTCTGATAAAATTAGACTCCCCCTTACACACATTAATGTACCGAACAATTCTTCCACGAACATTATAGGAAATAACTTAAATAAACTTTGCACTAAAACTATCACTTAATCTTCTCAAACTATCAGCAATTTACAACTCTTGAGTCTTCGACGCTTTATCATTTCTGACGCCAGTGTTTATTGTATTCTGTGCAAAGACTGTAAGTAAAAATATATTGGCGAAACTTCGAAAAATACCAAAAAAACGTATGCACGAACATAGGAGAGATATTAGAGTAGAAAGTCTTAATAATGCACTTCTTCAACACATATCTAAAACTGATCACAACTTCGGTTTTAATGTAGCCAAAATGTTAGCCTATATCCATAACAAAAGATTGAAACAAATTTTTGAAGCCGGTGTTATTTCGCTTTGTCGGTCTCTTAATAATCAACCGAGATTTTTCAACGTTTTACCTTATCTTAGAAAATTGGTCTTAAACAGCTACAATGTATTCAAACTTTAATTATTTTCCATACACATTTTTCACACTCTCTTCCCACACCATTAAACTATCACAATTGTCCGACCCACCGTATTATACGTCTGATCCTACTTTTTTTCTTTTAAATCCCTTTCCTTGGTATATGTATATCTATCTGTTCATTCAATTATTTTTGTTAATTCCATTTTTTTTTTATTTACCGACCTTTCTCCCGCTCCTTCTACAGTTTTTCTGCATTTTAATCTATAGACATTTAATTCACATATGTTTGATTTTCTTATGATTCAACCATATTCAGTTATTTACGTATGATACGTCCGTATGTTTTCTACTTCCTCCAACATTTTTCTTCTTTCCTCCATCACTCCATTCCTTTTCTTACCTCCCTTTCTCCACTCTCTTCTCTTCCTTTTTCTCTCTCTACTCTGTTTTGTTCTGTTCTTTTAGTTTCTTTTCTTTTCTTTCTCTTCCTTCTCTTATCTTTCTTTCCCCTTCCCTTTCTTCTTTTTTCTTCTTCTTCTCATTCTTCGATTCTTTTTCTTTTCTTTTCTTTGTTTCCTCCTCTTATTCCTTTCTCTTTTAAACCCGTTTTATCTCTTAATGGTTCCATCATTACCTTGCTCAGTCACGTGATATTTTTGAAATATGAACGCTGACTTATTGATCGGACGGTTAACACCTCCACTTCTCTGTATATATAATCTCCTTTATTTTGTTTTTTGTTTTTGTTTTGTTTTGATTTTTTGGTTTTTTGTATTTTATTAAGCATCGATGATCTAACGACACTTAAAAACATCTTTTCTAAATCCTGATAATGGTTTATTGAAACCGAAACGTTGTAACATCGATTTTCTTTCATATTAATTTCTTCACTTTGTATAAGCCGGCCTTCGGGTCATTGACCTTATGGTGGGAGGCAGAGACAAATACCTATGTAATACAAAATATCCGGCCCCGCCACATAATGTCAGTGAGGATACGGCGTTTTTGTAGCAGTTAGATGCTTATGAGGGTAGAATTGCAGGTCCAATTGCTCCAGCTTATGAATTCAAAGTTTTTTCTTCTCCTATGCTGGTTGACTTACTAAGGTTAAAGAGTCCAGTCTGTTTTAATGTTTAGCCATGTAGCCCAGTCGGCTGGGGCTATATCATACGCCGGCTGCATCTGGATATGACATTAAACTATCTGATGGTGAGGCTCCTCCCCTGAAGCTTTAGGGAATGTGGAGTAAACCATATAGCATTATGCAAACAAATAACCGATGTTAAATTAAATTACTTGCAGTGCATAACAATATTTGCAACTATTTGTGTGTAAACGAATAAAAAATGCCGCATAGAATTACTAGTGTTATATAGCAATATGGTCCATTGGCCTAATGAGTTGAATGTTGGCCAATGGTCCGGGAGACCAGGGTTCAATCCCAGGTCGAGGCATACCAAAGACTCAAAAAATGGTACTTGATGCTGCCTTGCTTAGCACTCAGAATTATAAGATGAGGATTCAAGGTAAAGTGGAGCAATCCAGGGAAAGGAGTTGTGCCCTCCCTTACACCTAGATGTAGTAACTATCGAAAAGGGAACCTTCGGGTCACCCTCGACTAAGGTCGCCAACTTTACTTTACTTTTATATAACAATACTTGAAACCATTTAATTGTGTGCAACTATTCGTGTTCGCGATACTTGAAGCCATTTAACTGTAAAAAAGAAATGAGCTCTAGCTCTTTTAAAAATTATGTTACCTATAAACTATTCATTTGCAAATCATATATATTTAATATAAATGTACGAACAGGATTTAGCATTAAATAACCTGCGAAAGTTGAGACTCCATGAAAAACAACCAACCATCTATTTCGCCATGTCTGAGTACCTCAGTTGGTGTAGTGGTTTGTAAGGTAAATTAAATGACCATTGTTAGTGAGTACGATTCTCACTAAATACTTTACACTTCAGGCCTTGTGCTGCAACTAAGCTCAGCTTAGTAAATTACTATTTAGCCATATTTTGGGGTGGAGAGAAGAGAGAAATTCATATTCTTTCTTATGGGAATTAATATGACTGTGAAAAGCAAACAACTTCGTCTAGGGTTTGAACATGGCTCGTTGAGTTCATTTTCGGAGACAATCGTTTTTCTAGATAGGAAAAAAAAACCGGTGTACAAAAAAGTTATCTTATTTTCTCTGGTCTTCAGTAGAAAATAGAAACTTCAGATTCAACCTCTTTTTATAATTTTAAGAAAGACCTGAAACTATTAGTCATGAAACAAAACTAAGAAAGTGATATTCTTATTTTCTTTTTGGTTTTATGCTGCTCTGCTGGCCAGCGATCGAGCATTTAGAGTAAACAAATGCTTTTTAAGTGTTTATTTACTCTCAGTTGCTTATATACATATATATGCACGAGTGTGTGTGTGTGTGTGTGTTGTCTGACCCTATTTCCTCTTTCTCTGCTAACAAGCGTTTCATTCATTAAACGCTTTTTAAACAATTGTTTAATCTCGGCTGTTTATGTATGTATCGTCTTTTCTTTGGTATGATTCGACCTATATATATATATATATATATATATAGGTCGAATCCTATTAAAGACTCAAAAAGTGGTACTTGATGGGTCCTTGCTTAAAACAGACCATTATTTGGTATGGATCTAGGGAAAGTGGAGCAATCCAGGGGAGAGAATAGCACCCTCCCCTACACCTTGGTATAGTAGCTATTGAAAAAGGAACCATTCGGTCGCCTTCGACTACGATTAGCCTACTGATAATTTATATATATATATATATATATATATATATATATATATATATATATATATATTAAACTGAGTTCTGGGACAGCCTCAGAGAGATAAGTAAAAAACAATGCATTTTGGCGTTTGATCTGTTCTACCAGCCAGTAATGAGCACTTTTCTGATTTTTTTAAAATAATTTTTTTTTAAATGTGTTTATTCTTATATGCATGTATGTATTTTGTATGTGTGTATGTGTGTGTATGTGTGTATGTGTGACCCCTTTTTCATACTTCGTTGAAGGGCTTCATATGCATGAAAGTATAGCAATAATGCATATATCTCTTTGCTCTGCTTTCTATATCCACTTAACTACCTACAAGTCTATCTTTTGATGATTAACTTCTCATTGTCTCCTTTCGTTTCAAAACAAAGTCAGAACTTGTCAGATTTTATGAAGTGTCGTAACCGTAAAAAGTCAGTCTTGTTAAGTCGAATTGAGCAACAGGACATTATGAATGGACCGACATTTGCTTTCAACACACACACACACACACACACACATATATATATATATATATATATATATATATATATATATATGTATTGTCGTTCATGCTCTGATGACACCACCACTACATTTTCGCAGCATAGTTAAAGACACCTTCTAATTTCGTTGCTATGTTTTACCATGAAAGAAAGCTGACGGATATCATTTTTTTCGTTTTTTTTTTTTTTTTTTTTTTTTCTCAGATGTAAACCACGCCAATGTCAGCTCATCAAAAAAATTTTTTTTTTAAATGAAGCGCTGTCTATTTCCATTTTCCCTCGTTTCTTTTTATCTCACTCATCCAAAATGCTCCTTTTTTCTTTTCTTCTTTTCCTTCTTTTCTTCTTTTCCTTCTTTCTTTTCTTTTGATCTTCTTTTTTTTTTTTTTCATTATACTTTCTTCCTCTATTTTTTTGATACTTTCTTTAGAGAAAAGAACGATTTTTAAAGGCTTTATTTGAGACGCCAACAAAAATAGATAGATAGATAGATAGATATAATGTAGCTTCCTGTATTTATGAATAAAGGATGCTCAATATTAGTGAGAGATCGTGTGTGTGTATGTGTGTGTGTGTGTGTGTGTGTGTGTGTTCCCAAAAAGGTTTAACACTGAAGATACTTGAGATCTTAAATGTCATTTTTTTTAAAGGCAGATGAAAACATGTGCACAGTCAAGAAACTCATATAATGAATTGACGATGTCTAGAAGTCTAGACGAACCTTTTTTTGATTATGAAATAAGCCTCGATTATTATCAACAGTAGTTTTTGATGAAACACTAGAATATGCAAGAGCACCTGACTCCATAGTTAACAGATCTAATTATCTTCAACTTTTTTCTTGTTTTCAAGTTTGAAAATAGTGCGTATAATTAAGCTTCTCCGAGACAACTAGGAGCCGAGTTCGAATCTCACCTTGTTCATTATATCCCCATCTCTTCCTATCAGAACTTAAATCTTACTTCCAGTAACCACGTTTGATTGTTGATACTTTGTTTCATGTCTTTTTGCCTTCTAGAGTTTCTATTATCGACACTCGCTAAAAAGACATCGAAAGCAGCCATTAAATTCCATGTCGCGCCACATCCTATAAATACAATTTATATAGTAATTACTAGAAAAAAGAGAAGCTGTGGTTAACATAACAGTTATCATTGTCGGAAATAGAATCAGTGACCCGAGTTCAAATCCCTAGACGAGGCTGTTTGGCGTTCAGTTCGCTCAATGCCACCTAGGAAAAGGTATGAATCCAACTGTTTTCTTTCAGCGCTGAGTAAATAGTAGGGCTTGCAAGGTTATTTTGCTTTGATTAGATAACCAGTCTAGGCGAAGGAAAACTCTGTATTCAGACCAGCTTTACTCAACTTAAAATTGACATTGAGTTATATCCTGTTCAGGTTTTATTTGGTTTCTTTGCCTGCATATCAACCTTTGTATATATCCTGTTCAGAGGGGTTGTGCAAATAAATAAACAAAAGTACTATATGATTAACATTTAACAGTTACGTACCTTGGGAAATAACGATTTTCAATTAAATCTGTTTAGGGCTCTATTTGGCGGATTTTGACAATAAAATGCTTTGGCAAAAAGGCTCACAACAATGTGCCGTCTTTGCTAATTAGATTCTGTCAAGGATAATAAGAGGCAAATAAAAATGAGAATCCCTTTGTAAATAATCCCAACATTAATGGCTCATCACTAATTCGAATGATAAAGACAACAGTGACATTTTGGACAATAAGAATGCTGTAAATGCTTTGAGAAGATTTGTTGTCATTTGATCCCCTGCATTGACTTCAGATTATGTATAGGAAAATATGAATACGAATAAATTTATGTACTCTTGATTGAAAATGTCAAATATTTCACTAGATGCCGGTCTTAAACTAAAGCTACGCTATTTTTGCCGTATTTCAGCAAAATATTCAGGGATTGTGTGTGTCATACCTGAAAAGGTGTTGAATGATATTCTCTCAAAATTATCTTAATTTTTTACTCCAAAAATTAAAGTACTTCTAACGTTAATAAAACGTTTAACAATCCCAAGGTAATGCCATGATTTCTAAGGGTAGTCGCTTAGTAAAAGTATTTGAACACGGGTTTTATCACCAATTTAACTGCAGCATACTTAAAAGTGATATTCTCATCGACATAAAAGTGCTGATATATTAAGAAGTTCCAAGATCGGATGGAGGTTGTAGTTGCATGGATCCAGATGGAGTTAATAATATGAAAAATTTCATAGAGTTTTGTATAGAAATGAGTGATACATAAGAGGTTTATTGAGTAAACATTTTTGATTTGGGTTTAGCTGACACGCCTTAGCAGCCACGTAACCATTAAGAGACATTTCTCAAATTATAAACCATTTGCATATGACGTCAGCAGCATATGATGAAAACGTTCATCTGAAAAATTCACTAGCTTCCTTCAAAACCCCATGTTTCTGGATTTCATGCGCAACACTATGGCCACTTACGCACCTGCTTTGGTTTGGTTTCTATGTTTAATGGCATATCAACCTTCGTGAGTTATCTAATGCTGAAACCGTCCTTGTAAAGGAAAAGTAAGTTTAAAAAAATAAAGTTACCGATCGTAGTCGAGGGCAACCAGTCGGCTCCCTTTTCAATAGCTTCAACACCGAGGTGTAGGGGATGGCGCTACTCCTTTCCCTGGATTACTCCACTTTACCCTTGATACTTACCTTATATTGCTGAGTGTTAAAAAAGAAGGTATCAAGTACCATTTTTAAAGTCTTTGGTATGACGCGACCTGGGACTGAACCATGATCTCCCGGACCATTGGCAAAGACTCTACCCGAGTGGTACTAATTAACCCATATTAGGGGGATAAGCGGGTTCATACTTATGTGCTTGATGATGACCAAGGATGGTGGAAAGTGGAACTAAAGTGGGAGGAGTTTTAGACCGTTTTACACAAATTTAATTCTTATTTCCGATATCTCCCACACGAACTGGAAAACCCTACTGTAAACATTCCTGATCTGTCATATGTATGTCTAAAAAAGTACACACACACACACACACACACACACACACACACACATATATATATATATATATATATATAGGAGAGTTCAAAATTTTGTTCTGACCTTGAGAGATAAATTCAGACTAGAACGCTTGATCTAGATACTTTAAGAGAATTGGTGGAATGCATTCTGCACAAAAGTACTCGAGAATTAGCACTTGACATCAGTACACCCCAATCCACAATTTTTGACTGTTTGAAAAAAGATAGAAAAAAGTTAGAAAGCTGAGCGTTTCGGGTCCTAATACCCTTACTGAAAAGAATAAGGAAGACTGCACACCAATAGCGACAAGTCTTCTTTCAAGGAAGAGAAATAACCTGTTTCTCAAGAATACCATTATAGGTGACGAAAAGTAAGTCTTTTGTAACAATGTTCAACGCAAAACGCAATGAATTGACAACGATAAATCTCAGTAGGCAAACCAAAAGACGGAATTTCTTGAAAGAAAATTTATGCTGTGTGTACGATTGGATCATTGCGGTGTTATTCATTTTGAGTTTTTAAATTGCAATCAGACACTCAATGCAGACATATTCTCAAGAGCTGCAAAGTGAGCATGAAAGTTTTGTAAGATTACGCCTCGTCTCGCATTTGTTAATAAGAGCAACGTTTTGATTCTCTTTATTACGCAAAACAAAATTCAGTAAAAATCACGCAGGAAAAAAAATTAGATTTAGGCTGGTCTGTTCCACTCTGTCCACTATATTCCCCAGACTTTGCCCCAAATGATTTCAATCTTCTTCCTTCTCTACAAAATGCTTTGAATGACAAAAACTTTTTTTCAAGAAGATCAAACGAAAATGTTTGGGGAAAACTTCTTGAGCTAGAAGCCAGCTGAATTTTACTTGAGAGGAATCAACTAACTACCTGATAAATGGCAAAAGGTGATTAAAACAATTGTGAATATACGACTGACTGAAATTAATCCTTAATTAAATTATTTATGAATAAATTATATTTTACTTAAATATATGTTTTATATGTATATATGTACACACACACACACACACGTATATATATATATATATACTGAAGATTTAGATCTTTAAAAAACCATATTTAAAATTACAAGTGCAGAGCTGAATGACATGTAATGAAGAGAGGGTGTGTAGCTTTGTATTTACCGGAATATGAGCACTTTTATTATTATTATATATATATATATATGTGTGTGTGTGTGTGTGTGTGTGTGTGTGTGTGTGTGTGTGTGTGTGTGTGTGTGTAAGTAAAGAAAAAGTAAAGAAAAATACAGATAAATTGATATGAAAAAATCTTTATAGCTAAAATATCAATTAGTTCCACCAACGCGTTTCGACATGGATTATTTAATATATGAAATTATGAAAATTTCAGGTAGAAAGTGTTTTTGTTTTTTTGTTTGTTTTTTTTTTCTCATCTTCAGGGTTGGAATTATGAATCCATAATTCATAATTACCATCCTGTAGATGACAAAAAACACTTTCTACCAGAAATTTTCATAATTCCATATATTAAATAATCCATGTCAAAACGCGTTAGTGGAACTAATTAATATTTTACCAATGATAATTTTTTTCTTATCCATTTATATGCACTTTTATTTCCGTTTTCTTCATACAAAATATCTGTATGATTAAACCAGATACCTTACACAAATAAATATACGTATATTGAATATTTAATCTTTTTATGTAAAATTTGACATTCTAATGATGACATGTGCGCGGCTGAGTAATTTATAAAATAAAGTGATCAGGATGAAATGTCTTGCCGAGTCAACACCAAATAAGAAAAAATAACTATGAAGTCAGTCTCAATATTTTTTAAGCAACACATTTTGTGAAACACAAGATAATTGATACATTTCCTGACATTTTTGCATTTTTTTCTGCTTTACTAAACTGGAAATTTATCTCGGAACTAATATTTAAAGACGTGGAAAAGAAAATAAATCAGATGGCCAATCTTCATGACGTGATAAAAGCTGTTTTAGAGATTCTTTGAATAATGAAAAACTCATTGAAATAAGTGCGTCGAATGCCAGGTGGACTAATTTGAAGTGAATTAACGTTTCGTTTGATTGTTCGTTTCTCTCTTGGTAAATACAGCTTGTTTCTCTGCGTTATCTGAAATCACCTCATATGGAGATGAACTACAGAGTGTCTCAAAATAGATGCAAACCATTAATATGATAATGATTTATTACTGAGACGTTTTTCTATGTGAGCTGGTGTGAACTTATGCTTGATCTGGATTCTATATGGGTACAGCAGTTGATGCAACTTTAAGATTCTTTGTTACGATGTACAGGCAAACATCTTTGGAGAGACTTTTTTCAGACTCCTTCCGACAGAATCTCACACTGCATCCACATTGTCAGGATTACTTACAGTCAACTTCCTGCTAGATCTGGGATTTCCTGCCTTCTTGTTGAGCTTGTTTACTGACCTGTGGCTTGAAATTTGAGTACCAAACGATAAATTTAACTTTTGGGGGGATAATTGTTAAAGTTAAACCTCCTAAGAAATTTTGCTTACACCGTTTTAAATGATTTTGTCTCCAAATAAGTGACATAAAATATTTTTCCTCTCTTGTCGAAAGCATTGTGATCGAGGATTAATAGTTGTTATCGTATAGTATTTTCAAATCTGAAACAAAAAAGAACACAACATTATTATCTGTAGAGTTATTAGCAGTCACATGGGTCCCGTGTATATTAAGACACCCTGTACATATCTACGTCTATAAAATCAGAGATACAATAACAAATTTCCGTCTTCTTGCTTGACTGCAAATATGACCTCTGTCTTTATTTTGCTTATTTTATTTTTTGCGGTATTTATTTGTTTGTCTGCAGCACTTTTATTTATTTATTTATTTAATCATTTATTTATTTATTCATTTATTTTGCTGTCCTCCCTTTTCCTTTAAGTCGCTTGGCCAATGTACATTATATATATATATATATATATATATATATATATATATATATATATATATATACTTGTTTAATTAACTCGCCATCTAAAGGAACCTATTCCTCAAAAGTTTGTCATCCGTTTCACGTCCCTACCCCATTGCGAGCGCTCTTATTTCAGAAGGCGAGCGAGAAACATTTGATAAATTCTATTTCGTTACCAATGTCATCATATCAAATCTCAGTCAGTCAGGATTTTTTTAAATGGAGGGTGGCTTCAGACTGGGGGTTAAGATGGCAGGGAAAAAAAGAGCAGCAAAATATCAAGAAACACGTAAAAGAAATAGTCAACATAAGCGTCAGAGAGTCTAAAAGATGTGTCGGAAAATATGCATAAATATCTCGAGAGCTAGAAGACAGCATCGTAATCACTTGTCTCAACGTGTCCATTTTCCTTTCCTTTTCTTTTTTTCTTTTTTTACCCGTAATTTTTAATATCTTTTATATCCAGGTAGTTTTATCAACGGTGAGCAATTTCTGAATTGAGAAGTATGAAAGAGAGAAGGAAGTGAAAAGAAAGAGGCAGAAAAGAATGACAAAAGTAATGAAAAAAAAAACGCAGTTGAGAAGTAAAAAAGGGGGTTAAACAAAACGAACGACGGAAATACAAAAAAAAGGCCTGAATTGATAAAGGAAAGAAGAAAGAAAGTTAGAAATGAATGAAAGAAAAAGCGAAGAAATCTTTTTTTAAAAAAATGAATTCATGAATGAAAGAAAGAAGAAAAATAAAGAAAATTTCAAGAAATAAATGAATGAAACAAAGATTGAAAATAAAAAAGGAAAAAAAAACTAGAAGGAAATCAAAGAAGAAAAAGAAACTGAATTGAATAAATAGAAAGATGAGAAAAACAAAGAGAGAAAAACAAAAGCAAAAAAAGAAAGGATAGAAAGTTGAGGTTAAGGGCAAATGAATGAAAGAAAGAAGGAATGAAAAAAAGAGGGAATATAAAATTGAATGAAACTGGTAACGAAGAAAGAAAAAAGAAAAGAAAAAGAAAAGAATAAAATATAAATGAATGAAATACAAGTATTTCTTACATTAAAAGCTTTTTTACCTACTTTTATTTAAAGCTCACTTCATGTTCACATCTAGAGGCAATCGATGACTTAAGGATAGTAGGAATTTACTAAGCTTTATGATTAGATGCAGCACAAGTCCGTATAAATAGGACACTCCAATGAGACTCAAAGTCACTAGTGATGTTTGCTTGCCTAGCTTGTTAACCATAACACCACCCGAAGCACCCTTGACTTTACGATTGTATTATTTCACTCTTTTCAAATACTTTTTTAACCAATAGGATCTCTTAACATTCAGAATAGTCCCAGTGACTGCACGTCTCTTCAGCTTTCCTGGATTCTTCTCAATATTCTAGCCGATTTTATTAGTTTTGTAGTCTGGACGGTCACAACCTTTCCTGTTCTGTTAGCCTTCTTTCCAGATTCTTCGGAATTGTTCTGAGGACTTCAACTATTATTGGCATCATAGCCACCTTCCATTTCTGTAGGTTTTTCAGCTTCATGGCAAAGTCTAGACATATAATATATTATCTTTTGGCAATGACATATAGTTGAAAAGATATTATTATTATTATTATTCGATGAAAAAATTTCGCACCAATTTTAACTGGTGATCTTTCTCTGAAGTCTAAATAACAAATCCCCTCATGTCTCTAGGACTCTTCTAAGTATTCGAGCCGATTTTACTATTGGCAGCTTCACGTCTACTAACCTTATATCTCTAAAACCATCCAAATAAGAACAAGATTTGCGGGACATTGTTCCGAGGACTTCAACTATTATTGGCATCATAGCCACCTTCCATTTCTGTAGGTTTTTCAGCTTCATGGCAAAGTCTAGGAAATTATCGAGTTAATCGCTTTCCTTTACTTTTTATTCTGGGACGGATAAGTTTACTTGTAAACAAGTTGTTTTCTTTTTATAAATTAAATCTAAATCTGCATTTTCTAGCTGAGATTGGGGGTCCATTTTTGTTCCAGAAGAATAGGTGTATCGCTTTTTCCGAGACAAATTCTGAGTTGTGCATGAATCACTTGCTTCTATGGTCAAATTCTAGCTTTTTGCATATTTTCCAGTTGATTACCATCTTTCCTTCTGTGCAAGTTTTCTATTATTATCATTTTACTCTCTTGAGAGTTTTTCTCACCACCGTTAGCCAATGGTCTTCCACTGGACATCGAGTGAAAGTAGGTCTCCTCAAGTCTTCAGGACTCATCTCAGTATCCTGGCAGATCTTAATACTCTCGCTTGGATGGTTTCCACTCGTCCTGTTATTTCCTATTCCTCCAGTCCCATTATCAATCCATTGGTGACTGTTCCATGAGCACCAATTACTATTGGTTTCACCGTCACTTCCATGTTCCAAAGTCTTTTCAGTTCTCTTGCAAGATTATTATTATTATTTTACTCCTGGAGAGTTTTTTTACATTACCGTTAGCTGATGGTTTATCACTGGAGTTTGAGTGAGAGCAAGTTTCCTCAAGTCTCCAGGACTTTTCTCAGTACTCTAGCCAATCTCAACAATGCTGTAGTTTGGATGATCTCCACTCATCCTCTTATTTTCAAATCCTCCAGGACTTGTACCATTCCTTTGATGACTGTATCAAACGCGCCAATTACAATTGGTTTCACCGTCACTTTCATGTTCCATAATTTTTCAGTTATTATTATTGTTAATATCATTATTATTATTGTTATTCAATTTTCAGCTTTCAATTTGCTTTCTTACAATTATTCACCTGGTCTTTATCCAAGACTTAGAGTTAAGAAGGTAGTGATTTTATGTATTCAAATTTATAATTTTTGCTACCTCTTTTGACCGTTATTTTTCTGATTACAATGATAATACTCTGCTAAAGAAATGAGCAGTTCCACAGTGCAATTTTTTTTTTTGTATTCTATATAGGCTGGAACTACCAGGTATCTTGTTAAAGTGTTTACCTCTCTCATTCATAATCATACCCAAGGCACCCACTATTACTACTACGGTGGTTGTTTTAAGATTCCAACTTTTTTCCTATTTCTTTTTCCATGTGTTTCTATTTACTTGTTTTATTATATTCTTTGACTGATATATTCTTATCTTTTGGCAATGACATATAATTGAAAAGACATTATCATTATTATTATCATTATCATTCGATGAAAATTTTTGCACCAATTATAACTGGTGATCTTTCTCTGAAGTCTAAATAACAAATCCCCTCATGTCTCTAGGACTCTTCTAAGTATTCGAGACGATTTTACTAGCAGCTTCACATTCACTAACCTTATATCTCTAAAACCACTCAAAAAGAAGAACAAGATTTTCGGGACACTGATGGAGAAGCAAGGACCAACTCATAAGTGACCTTCTCTTCTCATGGACGTACCAGCGTAGGCTGATCAACAAGAATCTACCGACAAAAGCTCTGTACAGACACATGAAGTTGTCTGGAAGACCTGCCGGGAGCGATGGACAATAGAGACGATAGGGATGATAGGGAGAATTGGCGCGAGAGTCAGGGAAATCTGCGTTAAAAGAGTGACATGATGATGATGATGATGATGATGGTTGAGATAGTATTGATTCTCCCTCCAGTCCTCCCAATCTATTCTCCTGGCCTTACGGGACTGTTCCAAGGCCTTCAACTACAATGGGTATCTACGACATCTTCCACAGTTTTTTCAGCTCTCTGGCAAAATCCAGATATTTGTCAATTTTTTCACTTTTTATTTTATTTCTCCTCTATGGTTAGCATGAACGATAAAATCCACAAAACTGGGTGGTCCGTTTGAATTTCCAAGTCTCTGAGAATTTCATTCGTGAAATTTTCAAGGACAGATTCTGATGTATCCATATATCATCTGTCAGTATGGCCAATTTTTAATCTCTTGCATAATCCAACGGTAATCCCAGTCGGCTACGGCTGTAGAATACACCGACTGCATATCTTCAGAGGGGTAAAACTCCCCCAACGAGTGTCCTGATATGACATTAAATAATCTAATAGTGAGGCTCCAGTAAGGCTAGGGCTTTGGGGAATACGGACTATCCCTTCATTGCCATCGCTCCCAGGTTCACTCTGGCCCGATGTGGTAGCACCTGATAGGGTCCTTTTTGTGGAACAAATTGAACTGTTTGAGATAAATAAATAAATATAACTGTTTGAGATAAAATAAATGATATGCCTAATTGAATTGTTTGAAATAGAACTGCTTAATCATTTGACTTTGTGTAAACAAATGACTGACTTCTACTTGAATTGTTAGTTTTACATACCAATTCTTGAAATCATTTAAATTTGTTGACTCGTGCTAAACTGAATTTTTGGAAATAGAACTGTTTGATCATTTAACAGTGTGTATCATTAAAATAAGATTATGAATCATATGTTTGATATATATGAATAAATAGGATTTGGCATAAAATAACCAACAATGGTTGATATGCCATAAAACCAAACCAAACCAAACCAAACCAAACAATACAACTGCACCTTTCTTCAGGAGTTATATTAGCAGATACAAGTATTGAGATTCTAACTTTTTTGAAGTGTTATTTTCAGCTAGATCTCAAAGCCGATGAGCTGCTGGTAAAATTCGGTATGTGGGCGGAAATTAAACCATATCTCGGCGTGCTGATCAAAACTGGTTTATGCATTTAAAGGATATTTACTTCCCCCAGGAAAGTTTTCGAGTGAAACGATTTCAAAAACACAGAGTAGGCTAGAACCCTATCACCAAACTCCAACATTTTTATAAATATACCATATGAGAAATTTCCAAAGACTTTCAGATAAAATTCTCGATACAAACAAATAACTCCAAATGAAATTTATAAATTTACCAACATCTTCGCACGAGTAGGATATGACATAAGGTCAATTTTTAAGCGGAGTTTAACCGGATAAATTCGGAGTTTTCCTTCTCATAGATGGGTTGCTCTACCCTGGTTAATGATTCCATTTCTGGAGGAAGAATTTGTGGATTCATACCTTTCCCAAGGATATTAGTGCTATGTGAAATGCAAACAGCCGCGTTCATGATTTGAACTCAGGTCAGCGCATCCATTTCCTTGGAAAGTAACCATTATAGCACGAGATCTTCCGTCTAATCTTAATGGAATATAAGGGAATGAATCGGGTCGAAAATATGAGGCAAAAATAAACTAAAGTATGAAAGAGAAAATTACCAAGGGGAAAATTATAAAAGAGAAGGTAGTTAGGAAATTGAAAAAGAAACTATAAGAATAAAATAAAGAAGAAACACTCTGAAAGAAATGAATAAGAAACTGAAGGAATGAAATGAACAAGAAACGATATGAAAGAAATGAATAAGAAACTGAAAGAATGAAAAGAAGAAGAAACAGTATGAAAGAAATGTATAAGAAAATGAAGGAATATAAATAAAGATGAAACAGTATAAAAAAAGGATCAGAAATTGAAGGAATAAAAGAAAGAAACAATATGAAAAAAAGAACAGAAACTGAGGGATTGAAATTTTTAAAAAAGCCAAAGGGTCGAAAAGAAATAAAAGATTAAAAATCTGAAAGAAAATTCTAAAGAATAAAAAAAGTAAAAACTAGAAAAAAAAAAATACAGACTTCGAAATAGGAAATATAAAGATGATTGAAAAGGAAGAGAATTCGAAAAAAATATTAACTTGTAGAAAATAAAAAAACAAGGAAAAAGAAAAGCCCCAAATGTGTCGAAAAACTGGAAGAAGAAGAAGAAGAAGAAGAAGAAGAAGAAGAAGAAGAAGAAGAAGAAGAAGAAGAAGAAGAAGAGGAAGAAGAAGAAGAGGAAGAAGAAGAAGAAGAAGATGACCAACAACAATAACAACAACAACCACAAAAAACAAGGAAAAGAAGTAAAAGACATTGTCAATGCTTAAATTGAAAGAGAGGAAAAGGAGAAGGAGAAAACGTTGGTTAGAAGAAGAAGAAGAAGAAGAAGAAGAAGAAGAAGAAGAAGAAGAAGAAGAAGACGAAGAAGAAGAAATTTAGAATGAGAGGGGTAAGAAAATAACAGCAGAAGAATACAAAGAGGAGGAAAAACGGTGAATAGACAATCAGATTCAAGAAAGACAAATATAAAAATAACAACAACAATGATAATAATGAAAACAATAATAATAATAATAATAATAATAAGAAGAAGAAGAAGAAGAAGAAGAAGAAGAAGAAGAAGAAGAAGAAGAAGAAGAAGAAGAAACGAAACGAAACTAACCGTGGAAAGAAGAGTGGACGACAAAGGCCTTCGTCAATAACAATTATGATGTGATATCAGTCTCACCCCAACAAACCACTGAACAAAAAAAAAAAAAAAAAGAAAATGGAATCGAGAGGCACACAAAAAAGTTAATTGTTGAAATATTAACCTCTTCCGTCACTCCTCACCGTCAGCCACTACCCACCACTTCTCCACCCGACATCCCACTGATCTACGTACACACACTTTTCCAAGACCGGGTCCTTTTTACTTCCGGTGGAGTGAGCCACTTTTGCTGTCACTTCACGTATCGTGCAATCAGGACATACCTGACAAATAACTCAGGTGTTCATTTCTTTAAATAAAGCGGACTCCACCGTTTATTCCTTTGCCCATAACATTTTTATGATATATATATATATATATATATATATATATATATATATATATATATAGTATATATATATATATATTATATATATATATAGTATACATATATATATATATATATATATATAGTCCTTCTTTCTGCATTAATAAACCAATGTCATTGACTGATATGTGACACCGCGTACCGGGGGTAGAGCGAACCTTGGTTGAATGAGCAAATTCTGAATATTGTCTTCTCCACGGCTTTGTGGAAAATTCAAGTTTCCTTTTTTCGCATCTTTCAAAGAATTTCACCAACATTGACTTTTTTTTAACACAATTATTTCGGGGGTTTGATGTTAAGGATATATATCTATATCTTAATACGCACAAAGCCGTATCGATTTACACTCATACAGGGTGTTAACTAATCGTTGTGAGGACTTAAAGCTCGAAATGGTTTCTTCAAAAGAAGGGGAAAAAACTTAATACAAAATGAGTTTACTTCTTTTTTTTTTTTTCATGGTGGAGTGATTTCGAGATATATGTGAAATATCCGGCAAGACATTTAAAATGCTGGGTAACATAACAGATGAAAAGATTGATTAATCTGTTCAAATTCTCTTAATTTTGGGGTAGAATATCCAGTTATATATATATATATCATCATCATCATCATCATATCGTGCTGGCAGCACGGATATCCCTGACCCTCTCTCGCCACTCCTCCCTATCGTTCATCGCCCTAGGTAGGTCTTCAGGACAACAACCTGTATCCTCACATAGCGGCTGAATGTACGTTCGTGCTGGTCGTCCTGCTTTTGCGCGGCCGTGTGTGGGGATCCATAAGAGTACATCTCTTATGAGTTCATCTCTGCTTCTCCAGCAATGTCCTGCATGTCTGGTTCGCCTAACTTGAATAGTTTTCGTGATAGGGGGCAGGTGGCCGTATATATATATTTATATGCCTGTGCGTGCGTGCGTGTTTCATCGCTAAATAATGCGAAGTCAGTTATAGGGATTTTATTGGTTGGTTGGTTGGTTGGTTAGTTTTATAAGATGTCAGCCGTTTTGGGGTTATTTAAAGATAAAGTCAATTTTTTGAGAAACTTTGTGACTTCATGTAATTAATAATCATTTTTTGTAAGATAAGAGCACAGTGTTCGCCAATGGTCCGGGAGACTCAAAAAAATGGTGCTAGATACCTCCTTGCTTAGCACTCAGCAATATAAGGTACGTATCGAGGGTAAAGTGGAGCAATCTGGGGTAATGAGTAGCGCCCTCCCCTATACTTATTGAAAAGGGAGCCTTCTGGTTGCCCTTGACTACGGTCGCCAACTTGACTTTTTTACTTATATGGTTTCAATTATTCTAATCTGATACTCATAATTTGCATACAGTTAAATGATTTCAAGGGTTCTTGCTCATTACTTTTAATTTTCAAACAGATTAATTTGACTCATAGATGGAACCCAAACAGACACTATCACACAGGATTCTAGCAGACCTGGAAGTAATGGTAATGATGGAGAGCTCCACTTCTCGAACGATTATTATGAAGCTTTCATCTTCAGTTGCAACATCCTGTTGGCAAACATGAGAAAGTTCGTAAAAAAGTCAACTCTAAATTCTTGTCTTTACACTACTTGGCGGGCAAGGTGATTTACTGGAAATCGTGCAAGAAATTGAAATTCGGAGCATAAAATTCATAAACTTCTCTGAGATTTTGAGATACAAACAGATCACCTAATCTCGGTCAGACGACCAAACCTTGTAATAATCAACAAAAAAGACAACTTGCCGAATTGTGGACTTTGTTGTCCCATCTGACTACTGATTAAAATTAAAAGAAAGCAAAAAAAAAAACACAAGTACCTGGACCTTGCTAGGGAATTGAAAAAAACTGTGGAACAGGAAAGTGACGGTTATACCAATTATAATTGGTGCTCTTGGAACAGTCACCAAAAGATTGATAAAAGGACTGAGGACTTGGAAATCGGAGGACGAGTGGAGACCATCCAAACTACAGCATTACTGAGATCGGCCATCGAAACATGAGGAGACTTGCTGTCACTAGAACTTCAGTGAGAAACCTTCGGCTAACGCTGGTGTTGAAAACTCGAAAAGGAGTAAATAATAATAATAATAATAAACAAAAAAAGACAACTTGCCGAATTGTATATTTTGCTGTCTCGGCTGACCCCAGAGTAAAGTTGAAAGAAAACGAAAAGAAGGATAAGTACCCGGACCTTGCTAGAGAATTGAAAAAAATGTACAACATGAAAATAACGGTTATACCAGTTGTAATTGGTGCGCTTGATACAGTCACCAAAGGATTAATAAAAGGGCTAGTGAACATATAAATAAGAGGACGAGTGGAGACCATCCAAACTACAGCATTGCTGAGATCAGTAGAATACAGAGAAGAGACCTAGAGACTTGGGGAGATTTGCGGTCACTCGAATTCCAGTAAAAGACCATCAGCTAGCGCTGATGTAAAAAAAAACTCTCAAGGGATAAAAATGATAATAATTTTATATAAATCAAGCCTAGCTTAGCAATTGACGACTCGGGTGTTTAAATTTCTAGTGCTGAAAACTTGTATAGCAAAAGAAATGTGCACTAATGAATCCGAAGTTTTTCCTTATTCTTGATTGGTTCCCGTAACAAGGCAAAAGAGCCCACTCTACTCCAACTGTTGTAACTATAGCTTGAGAGGAAAAAAGATGGATTCATGCCTTTCCAAAGGACATTAGCAAAAAGTAAAATACAAACAGTCCCGTCCAGAGGTTGAACTTGACTTACCGTGGGGAATGAAGTTCAGCGTGAATAAATTTTATCATCCAGCTTCAAACTGGACTGGAATTGCTTTATTCCTTATATCAGGGAATTTTAACAGTTTTGCTTTAATAACAATTTCGCTTTGGTTTGACGTTTTTTGAGGGCTTGTAAATTAGTCTGTAAATTGCTTTATTCTCTGCGATGAAGTCTTCGTGGCGTAATAGCTAAGGTGCTGGAATGCGGTTTTGAAGTAAACGAGTTCGAACTCCACTTTCGCTTTTACGTTCACTTTCGAACTAATACCCTTTGAAAAGGGATGAACCTCTTATCCCTCCAACGATGGGTTAAATAGTATCACTGATCTTCTTCTACAAGGCTTGATTTGGTATCAAATTACCCGTGAAGGTTGATATGCCATCAAGGAAACGAATCGGCTTTGTTCCATATATAAGAAAATCTAAGTGTATTGCTCTTGCAAAAAATCGCTTTGATGTTCCTTTTTTGGCTGGGTTATGTCTGCATACAAGCATAAAGATGTAGATTGATAGATATTAAGATGCTAAATGAAATTTTTAATGATGACAAATTGAAAACAAAACGGACGCTAAAAGGTTTTCAGAAAAGTTAATAACAACTTTCAAATAAATGCTGAATTCGCGCAAAGTCTCCGTGAAATAAATGAAAAGGAATGTTAGAAAAGAGTTAGAGCCAGAAACTGATTTGTTAAGAATAAACAAAACACTCAATTGCAATTTTGATTGGCATGATTTTCTTTGTTGTTTGAGAAAAAAGCACTCTGAGGCCGCCAGCCAATAAAATGCATCATTGAGTCAGGGAGTTTCAGGAGTTGCCAGTTTATGAAGATCGTCTGAAACGAGGACTGAGTCAGCCTCTTACGGACTAAGCACTGTTTGCAGACATGTTGGCTAAATCTACAATAACGCTTGTACTTTTTTTTCTTTTGCTATTGTCATTTTAAAGATGGCAACAAAACAGAAGAAATTAATCTCTTGAATATAAAGCGCTTGCCATAGAGCAATGACTTAAAAGATCTCACGGGTCATTTTCTAGAACAGTATGGTAAGATTAATTTTAATCAAGGTTCGCCAATATTAATGCAATAACCATAGAAAACTACTGCAGGTGCCATAATTTGTTGGTTGGTTTCTTTGTGTAAAAGTAAAAGTAAAGTTGGCGACCATAGTCGAGGGTGACCCGAAGGCTCCCTTTTCGATAGCTACTACAGCAAGGTGTAGGGGAGGGCGCTACTCCTTTACCTGGATTTCTCTACTTTACCCTCGATCCGTACCTTATTATGCTGAGGGTTAAGCAAGGAGGCATCAAGTACCATTTTTAAAGTCTTTGGTATGACTCGATCTGGGATTGAACCCAGGTCTCCAGGCGCATTGGCGAACACTCTAACCATTATGCCAATGTCCGGTTTTTCTTTGTTTAATGCAATATTAACCTTGCTGGGTTATCTAATGCCAAACTAATCCTTATAGAAGAAAAGTAGTGGTAGTATTTAACATGTAAGAGAGGGAGGTAGAATATTCATATCTTTCCCAAAAGTTATTATTCCGAATATAAACGTAATTGAACAACTAAATGGATATGGACGGTTGGTTGAAAAGTGCATCGGAGTGAAATCATCTAGACGTTGCCGGTTCAATCCCGACTACAGGTAGATAACAAGGAATACTTACTATAGCTCAACACTTGTATCCGGGTACAAGTGACTCATGCTTAACGGAATTAGAATAATCTACGCCCTGAATTAAATAAAGTGCTCGGTTCGTAGTTTTCTGTGGGATCCCGCTTTCGACATGAACACATGAAGAAGGCTGAAGAGCGCATAGGCCGAAACGTTGTAAATATATCAATGAAGATGTAGACAATATTTCGAATCACCATTATAAGAGTTACAGGACGGGTTAGTCCATGTGGCTAAATAGCTAAAGTGTCTTGGATTTCGCGAGTTCGAATTCCAGCCACTTTCGAACAAATACCCATAGGAAATGTATGAAACCTCCTTATCAGCCGAGCTGTGAGTTAGATAGTACCACTGCTGTTCTTCGACAAGGAAAGGGAGCAGGTGCTGCTAGGCGGGTAAGAACCCCTGGTATCATGGGGTTAACTTTAAGCAGGTCCCAGGTGCAAACGTTTAGCGGGCCTCTGGAAGCTAGTTGTATCTGAAATGAAATATGTGGTCAACGATGGTCAGTAAAATAGCGCTGAAATCAAATTATAAGGCTTAACAGCGCTTAGTGAGAGTTAATATATTTCAACTACTAAATAAGAGAATATGTTCAAAGTGAGATTCCGACTTGATCCCCCATGGAAAATTTATTCAATTCCTTCATCCAACTCCAGTCATGCTATTACATTTACTTTGGAATAAATCATCATCATTATCATGTCGCGCTATCAGCATGGATATTCCTTTCTCGCCACGCCTCTCTATCGTCTATTGCTTTCGGGTAGATTCTAAGGGCTACATCCCGTATCGGCACAGAGCTGCTGTATGTAGGTTCGAGCTGGACGTCCTTCCTTTGTTCGTCCATGGGAAGGGGTCTACAGGAGTACTTTGAGGAAAGGTATAAACCTACCTCTACAGTGTTGGAATATGATACAAGATCGGATTAAAATTTTAAAAAAAAAAACAAGTCCCGCGGAAAGCTTGCTTGCTGAGGGGTGGGAGAAAAAATTGTTTATGTCCGTTCGGCATTCTCCTTCAAGAGCGCATTAGGCGCCTGGCAATAAACCAAGTTCTTATTTCTTTTTAGGCAAAGGGCAGATGCTACCTGCAGAGAATGCCTCCAAATACAGCTGAGTAGCTTACTGACCATCTGGTCAGCATAACAAGTGGGCCATCACCATTTTCACTGGGTGAAAATTCTGGATGAAGTTTTTGTTTACTGTATTTGGGAAAGGCATGGATCCATTTTTCTCCCTCTCCCCTAACTATGAGTAAATAATAGGGCAGACTGGACACTGTCCTTGGTTGGGTGACTGATCTAGAAGAAAGAAAATTAAATGTACGTTAAACTCCGTTTTAAAATTAGCCTTTTGTCACATCCTGCTCGCACGGGGGTTGATAAACACACACACACACACACACATACATACACACACACATGTGTCACGTGATAGCCCACGGAGACGAAGAGGTAAGACTAATACTATCCTCCCGTGTTGAATTAGCAGTATCTAGCAGTCAAAAAAGTGACTGTTAAGAGAGAATGTGGGTCACAGAAGGGATAAACAGATGTTGGTACTTGATGACCTCACCCAGGTCGCCGGACACCAAGGGGGAGAAGAGAGAAGCCAAATGATTGGCTGGGACCTCAAAACGGAAGTGGGGACCCCTTCCCCTCAGCGGAAATAGATAGTAAGAAAATTTAGTTTTTGAGCAGGGTTCGTAGCGGGCGGACGAACCATAGCCATTTTACTCCGGGTGGAAGACAAAAGAATTACTGAGACTCGAAGGACCCCAGGCTCTTCAAGCCAGTGTAAAAAAAATAGAACAAGAAGAAAAGATTCTCCAGTGGAACCCCGTCGAAAAAAAAAATAAGATAAGTAACTTTGGGGCCATTTTCCTTTATACCCAAATTTCGTTTACCACTCTCTCTCTCTCTCAATTTGAAGAAAGATAAAAGTCAAGAAAAGACATTTATATTCGTGGACTGTCCAATTATTATATGTTTTGACACCTTGAAAGGTGTATATAACTGTAGTAAATGAATTCATGTATTTTTATGTTATCATGTTGTCTATGTTGTTATTTCATGCTTCTTTTTAGCTTCTATTCGCCTTATGTTATCTTGCTTAGAATTGTCCTATTAATTCCTTAAAAATATCACACGGGAAACCCGAGTTGCCGACTACTACAATATAATATTATTACGACTAAAACCTATAGGCTCATTATCTTCCATTGTCTCGCGGAAGGAAGAAAGCAGCCTGGTGGGTGTGTGATAGTGTGAAATTTGGAACCCCTTGCCAGCGGCGGTCTGTCTGGTCCTAAATTAATCCCTCAGGTAATATGCCAGTTCTTATATGCCTGAGAGAAAAACTCTGAACGAGGACTTATTCTATAGGGGATCAAGTGCCAACCTGCCCCGTCTTCACACGTGCGAAAATAAAGTCCCGTTTTGGGATTTTTAGTCAATTTCGCGTCACACATTCCTTGTAACCACGTTTTATTAAAAATCACAACCAATAATTTAATGTTTAGCTTTTTATTCAGCTATTCTTTGTGGCGAACGAGATGCCGTAAGTGCGGTTACTTCGACAACACTGACAGAGACAGTCTAGTCGGTTGGGGATGTAGAATACACTGACTGCATTACTGCAGACGGGTAAGATCCTATCTCCAATGAGTGTCCTGGATATGATATTGATCAATCTGATGGTGAGGCTAGAGCAATGCTGGAGCTTTTGGGAATGCAGACTAATTCTTCATTGCCATCACTCTCAGGTCCACTCTGATATACAAGAAGTGTACATACTGATAAATCATCATGATCAAGTCGTGCTAATAGCACTCTCTTTCACCATTTACTCCTATCAGTCAGATCATTTGGATGGTATCTAGTATCTGCACCCAGCTGATGAATGTAAGTCATTGTTGGTCGGTCAATACTGGTGTGCTCAGGTGTGGGAGTCCATCAGAAAACGTGTTTGTTTCAGCAGTACTCTGCATGTCTTGTCTGTCTTGCTTGGATGGTTTGGGAGTGGAATGACCGGATAGGATCCTATCGATAGGTCAAATAGAAGTGTATGACATTTAAAATATGTACAAACAAATGCTGTATGCTAAATTTAATGGTTAGAAATTGAACTGTTTCATCATTTAGTTGTGTGTAAACAAATGATTTATGTTTAATTGAATTGTTAGTAATACCTAGCAATACTTTGAACCATTTCACTGTGTGCCAACGAATTGGTAATGTTGAATAGAATAATTAGTGTTAAACAGCAAGACTTGTAACCACGTCACTGTGTGCAAACAAATGATTAATAGTGAATAGAATAAGTGTTAGATTGAAATAATTGAAACCACTTAATTATCTAGAAACAATAGCAATACTAGTGTGCGAACAAATTAGTTCTAATTCATCTAAAAATGCAATTACCGACAAACTAATCTCTTACATATCCTGTATATCTATTTAAATGTGTGCAAACAAATGACTGACATTAAACTGTTACCGCAACATAGCCACATTTGAAACCATTTGACTGTGCGAAAACAAATGATTAATAGTAAATAGAATTACTCGTGTGGGATAGCAATACTTAAAGCCATTTAATAGTGTTAAAAAAAGTGAGCTTATGAACGTTTAAAACTTATCAAGAAAATGTGTTTACAAATGATATCTATTTAATATAAAGATAATTTGGCATTAAATAACCTACAATGATTGATATGCCATAAAACCAAAACAAAGAAAAACTAACAGAGACTTTAGATAGTTTCTAAACTGCCAAACTAAACCATCTCGTTCGGCAAAAAAAAAAACTGAATAAAAAGCAAAACACTGGATTATAGTCTGTTATTTTTAATAACACATGCCAACAAGATAATTTCCTGCTTAAATATGTATCATTTATATATATATATATATATGTGTGTGTGTGTGTGTGTAAGCGAGTTCGAACCCCAGTCGTGCTGTTACGTTCACTTTCGGAGAAATACCTTTGGGAAACGTATGAACCCCCTTATCCTCCCAGCTATGGGTTAAATAGTATCACTACTGTTCTAAAAAGGATGGCTTTGGCATTAAATAACCGTGACACGATGGGTGGCATTCGCCTCTGTGGGTGTGGGTGTGGGTGCCAGTCAGAGGATCCCTTTGTCTGTTTTGGCGCGAAACCCACACAAAGGGCTTGCGCGCGAGATTTCCCACGAGACCGGAAGAAGACGAGGAAAGGATAGGTGCCAAGGCAGAACAGAGAAGTAGACAGACCAGGGCAGTCGGCAGAAGAGAACAGGGGCAAGGGCCTGTGGACGCTGAGGCCTGGTTGGCCAACGTAGGAGAATGAGTCAGTGTTCCTAGTGGTTTTGCAGGAATTTCGCTTGAATACAGGCTCGCGCTCGCCCACAGATGCACAGAAAGTTACACAAAAGTGTCACAAACTTCTCCCTTCTTGCGCTAAGTCCGTGTTTGTTTGTTCTCTTTTCTCCCACTCTCTCGGCTGTGTATGTTGTGTTTTGTATGTCCTTAAAGAAATGTGAATAACCCCCGGCCGGAGATGAGAAAAACCACCAGACGATCTGATGGCCATGAGTGGTTTAGGAGGTTGAGATAGTGCGGGTCGGCTAGCGGTGCATTGTCACATAACTTACAAAGGTTGATATGTCATTAAACAAAGAAACCAAACCAGTGACAATCAAATTTATACCAGAGGAAGTGAAGATAAGATAGTGACTATCGATAAGAAGGGACGTGGCTAAAACAAAGGTGCCTCTTTTTGAGGATTGAAGAATATTCTAATCGTTTTTTAAAAATGTTTTATTACACACATGCTTTTAAATATAATATCTAAATTCTGTACCAACCACAAGATCTTTATATATATACATATATATATATGGTGCTATATATATACATATATATATATATATATATATATATATATATATAATACTATATTGTTTTAGTAAATACCAAAGGGTGGTTATATTCTCGTCACGACCCACTCCACTCATAAATAGAACATACTGGATATTGAATGAATTGGCAGTCGTCATTCATCAACATCGTTTAAAATGCGTATTCATCCAGCTGTGTAAATACTTTTGTGATTCTGGCTTTTCCCTTTTTTTATCTATCAGTATAACTTTTGAAAGGTTCATTGTAAGTAATGTTCCTCACTTAAATTTACAGACAATCGGTCCACTTTTCAAAGTGAAGTACACCCAGCTTCCATTATACTTATCGGTATTGGTAATTATGTGTCATAACATAAATATCTATCCATAATACAAATATATTAACATATGTATACGTATAGATAAACACTGCCTAGAGTTGCGTGCGCGCTATTAGACACAAGCCAAATCTTTGAAGTTTGTGAGCGACTAGAAAGGTTACTCGGCGGTGCCCAGGCGGAGGGAATGACATCTCATAGTAATTCAATTATTTGTTTATTTTGTTCTATTTTATTATTTTTTTTCTTTTTTTATCTGTTTATTTTTACTTAAAAGTGAATCTATATGGAAATATTGTTTCGTCTCGTTACTGAATAAATCCCAAAAACGAATAAAGGATCGAATGCAGCAATTATTAAGAAAATGCAAATAATGATTTTTTATTAATGGGAAATTAAGAAACTTATGTAATTTTTTGAGGAAAAACAAAACATAAGAAATAATTATGCAATTGTAATGAAAATGAAATATAAACTTTTTAAAAAATATTTTCAAAAATTTTTAGATAATTTATAGGCGGTTTTCAAAAAAAAATCTAATTTCCCAATACTTCTTTTATTTACATGTGCATGTATTTACCCAACCCCTCTGCACAAACAGGATGTGACACAAGGTCAATTCTTTAATTGGGTTTAACAGGTTTGAATTGAGGGTTTTCCTTCTCCTAGACCGGTCGCCATACAAACGTCAAAGAGCCTAGTCTTTCCTACTATTTGCCCATTGCTGGAAGGACAATGATTGGATTCATACCTTTTCTAAGGGTATTAGCGCTATGTGAAATGCAAACAAAAGGGGCATGTAAAATGTGCTTAGTTAGAAATTGCACAAACTCCCCCAAAACTTTTCTAATCCAAACCAATGTAGTTTATAAATTTACATGACCATTTCGAGAGTGTCTCTTGGAAAATAACTTAAAAGTTAATACCTACATTGGCCATACAACAGTGACACTCTCTCGTCGCCTTACCTATCATCTCTCAGACACAAGTGCCCTAAAACAGCATCTAATGACAAAGTATAACAACGATACTGACAAACTCAAATCCTCCGATATAAAAAAAAAAAAAAAGATCCTCATTAATAATACAAAAATCATATATAAAAATAACAATAAAAATCGCCTACAAATCTTCGAACCAATAAACATAAAAGATTAAAAAAAACCACAATAAATAAAATAGCATTCAACACAGGCATTAACATATTAATCATATTCACTAACTTACCCTAGCTCTCCTCCTAACAGAATAAGCCAACTACATATTATTAAAAAAAAAAACCTTCCAAATAAATATAAAAACTCACGACGACAATCAAACACAACCCCTGAGGGCGACCAGCAAAACGGTCGAAAGCGCTTGGGCTAACATGGGACATTTTCTTCACTACCTCGACCCAGACATAAAGAAAATAATAATAAAATTTTTAACGTCTTCACTTGTAGATAGTTTATGCTTTGATATAGGAATGTGTTCATATATACAGGCTAAGGTAGTAATTATACATCAGTTAAATCTATTGTCCAAAAATGTTTACGTATTATGTAATATCATTGACAGCGAATTAATTCTGTCCCACCCAATACATACATACATGTACGTATGTATATAAACATATTTCCCAGATGTTAACAGTTGCTCTACAAGCGCCACCAACATTTTTATTGATATATAACATAAATAGACAAAACGGAAATATTAATAAACAGCATTATTTTCATTTTCTTTTCCCAAATTTTATGTATAAAGAGAAAATTTCGAAAACATTGTTTTTTTCTTTCTGAATTCTTTCGCCGGATTTGTCATTCTTTTTTTAATGCAATATTAATGTACTACTTACCTGTGTCGGTTTTGATTTGATTTCGAACGTGAGAAGGGTAAGGGAGATAATTGTGGGAATGTGTGTAAGATTTCTGAAAAAATGTCCACGTTGGGATACCCAAAAAGTATAAATAACTCGACTTTCAGAAGCCAAATAGACTTGGAATTAACTTTATTTTCATTCATGGGCTGAACTAGGGGTAACTTGTCATAGAAAATTTTACGCAAAAGTATTTTATTTTCCTAATAATTAGATTACAAACGTACTAATAGGTTTAATATCATAATGATCATTATCTATTTAGCTCAAATATATTGTTACAACTATGTCAGAAAATCCCCTCTAAACAGGCTTAGGTAGTAATGATGTATCAGTTAAATTTATCGTTCTTATAAACCAAAACCAATATAGCTTATAAATGTTCGTGCACATTTCGAAAGTATCTCTCAAAAAATGACATAGAAGTTAATACCTACATTGGCGATACAACAACTATACTCTCTCGTTTACTTATCTACCACCTCTCAGGCATAAGTGCCAAAAAACTACAGTTAATGACAAAGTATTACGAAGACACAGACAAAATGAAATCCTTTGGTATAAGAAAGATCCTCATTAATGATGCAAAAATCATATATAAAAATAACAATAAAAATCGCCTATAAACAAAAAAACTAGACTTAGACACAGTTAAACTTAATTGTTTGAAACTTTTATCAAATTGACTTGATTACGCATTAAATGACCCGAAAAAAGGTTGATACGCTGTAAAACAAAATAACTAACCAACCAAATCATACTAAAGAAAATAAAAATAACCAAGTGTTGAGGAAAAGAATTATCGAAAGATCAGTCTATGAACATTTTTAACGCTGCTTTAAGTTCAAACTCCAGTTGAGTTATTACGTTCACTTTCAGAAAGGTATGAAGTTCATCATCTACACTCAGCTGTTGTTTAAATAATATCACTTCTGTCTTTTTACAAGGGTGACTTTGGCATTAAATAACCCCAAAAGGTTGACATACAACTAAACCAAAGAAACCGAAGCATCTTCTTCAAAATCTTTACGCGATTTCGACAACGCACCTAAATGAAAGCAGATACAATGTCTATATACTAAATTGTGAAACCAATTGTGAAAGTATTTGTTAATATTTATCATTACAAATAAATTTTATCTCTTATCATTGAGGGTTTCCGGACTATTGTCTTCATCTTCATTGTTATTTCCACAACGTTTCAGCCGATATGTTTTCCGGCCTTCTTCAGGTGTTTGTCGAACTCGGGAACCTATACGGATCATCGAACTACGTCCTTTATTGAATCCACGAAGGTCGACTGTTCTGATTCCGTTAGCCATAACTGGGTACGAGTGTTAAGTATTCCTGTATTGTTATTCGCCTACAGCCAATCATCTGGAGGTTGCAGGTTCAACCTCCAGATGATTATCTCCTCAGAAGCTTAGAGAACCAACGCCTATGACTGTTACGCTATGTGTCCTGTTGGACAGTTTACAGTGAATTTTTGGGACTTATAAACTTAATGTTCTTACTTGACTAGGTTTACTGCTATTATGGATGATTTTTTACCTGTGTTCATGTTTAGATTTTTTTGTGTGGAAATAACAATGAAGATGAAGACAATAGTCCGAAAACCCTCTATGATAAAAATCATCAAGCTTCGTCTCAGAAATTTTGATGGTCCACCACCGAAGTCTTCAACTGACCCGGCTTTCAGATTGTTCTTCTATAGTTTCCAAATGGTGACCAGAGAGCTAAGTTTGAATGTTGAAGGAGAGAAAATAGTTGCAAAGGATTAACCTGTTTGTATTACTGTAACATACCCATATATGAATATGTGAAATGTACATAGAATGTTCATAACATATATACATAGAACATAGGAATCCCGAAACACGAAAAACACGTAACGACTTCTTAGTTCAGGTACGAAACCTTTTATTACCTTTGAGTTAAAGGTTTCGACATAAGGAACAGAGATACACATTCTTTCTATTCTGGCTTTTTCATCTGCCCTCCCCACGCCCCATCTCGTGCGGCGCCCGTAGCGTGCTAATTCGTCTGCTCATCAGCGAGCCCCAAAAGTCGACCCTTCTCGTTCGCTGTCTAGTTCTCATCTCAACTGACTTTTTCAAAAAGTCAGTTAGTTGAGATTAACACCTGCGTTAATGTTGCACCTAAGTAACACATGCGCTGAGCCGAAAGGTTCTCAGCCTAACTAAACCCAAAGGCATAAAAGGAAATCCCTTGGCCATTACGACAATAATATTCCTTTTGGTTAAAATTCGTTCATCATGAGTACGTATATCAAGAACGCTATGATACTGATTTTCTTTTTGTGGCAACAAAATGATGACAGATTTTTTTTTCTCTGGTTGGTAACACTGATTAAAAATCAATTTATAAATGTTAATTCTTCTCCACATTCTCACCGTCAAACATTGATCAGACCTAATGAGAATCGTCACTTTTCAAGCATTTTCACTTCGTGAAGTGACCTTTATCTCCCACGGTTTTTCGACCATCCAAAATGACCTGCACCACTTTAAAAATTATACGAAGGATAGAATTTAATCTCCACAAGCCTGTATTAACTGGTTGAATATTTCTATCTGAATTTCAAGAAGTTTGATACATTACATTAGATTTTATTTTCTCTCCCGATGTCTTGACATCTACTCGTACGTTTTCCTTTTTTAACCACCCCATTTCTGTTTATTTGCATCAAATTTTAGTCTCAGCTGCCTGGGAACAACCAACATCTTTTGTCACACTCCTCTGTAGATTGCTTTCTGGAATGATTTTTTCGACCCTTTCAATTGTTTCAATCGACAACTCTTTTGTCGAAGCCATGTTTCCTTTCAATTAGGTATGCTAAACTGCTTTAAAGGATTGTTTTTTTAACTGTAGGTTCTGCTTGTGTTGTTTTAACTATGCAAATTAAAAGATCTTTTATTCAATCTTTTCCTCAAAACCAGGTTATTTTATTTTCTTTAGCATAACTTGTTTGGGTGGTTGTTTTGTTTTACGGAATATCAACTCTTTTCGGATCATTTAACGCATTTAAGTCATTTTGATAAAAGTTTCATACTCTTCAGTTTAGCATAAGTATAGTTTTTGTTTACTTACAGTTAGATGTCAGAACAGTTCTATTTCAAACAATTCAGTTTAGTATAAGTATAATTTTTTGTTTAACGCTGTTAAATGTCAAAACAGTTCTTTTTCAAACAATTCAGTTTAGCGTAAATATAGAGTTTAAAAACACAGTTAAATGTAAAAACAGTATTATTTCAAACAATTCAGTTTAGCATAATTACACAGTTTAGTTCCGTTTGACCCATTGATAGGACTCTATCAGGAGCTACCACTTCGTGCCAGAGTGGACCTGGGAGCGATGGAAATAAAAGGGTACTCTGCATTCCCTAAAGCTCCAGCATCAATGGAACCTCAAAATCATATTGTTTAGTATCATATCCAGAATACTCGTTGGGAGGTGAGGTCTTACTTCTCAGCAGAGAAGCAGATGGTATATTCTGCGGCCCTAGCCAACTGGGCAAAGGATGACTTGGGAAAAATTATACCATTAATTTAAATGATTTAACCTGATTTGTTTAAAGTATACTTTATGAAGCCAGAATGGTCAGCTTTAAAAGAAAACGTTTAGTATCTTATCTGTAACTAGTTGATTTAGCGCTAAATAACAAACCGAAGTCAACATCCTCCAAATGTGGTAATTCCATAACTTTTATCAGAAGTTTCTTTGTTTTAATGGCATATGAACCATCATAGGTTAGTTAATGCCAAAGCAACCCTTGTAAAGGAACAATCATCATCACCATCATGTCGCACCGCCAGCATGGATGTTCCTGATCCTCTCCCGCCACCCGTCTCTATCGTCCATCACTCCAGGTAGGTCTTCAAGGCTACATACTGTATCAGTACAGAGCTGTCGTATATAGGTTCTAGCTAGTCGTCCAGTCTTTGCTCGTCCATGTGAAAGGGTCCACAGGAGTATGTCGCTTATGTGTTCGTCCCTACTTCTCTAGTAGTGTCCTGCATGTCTGGTTCGTCGAACTTGGATAGTTTTTGTCATGGGTGGTAGGTGGCCGTACAGCTGCTGCTTTGTGGGGTACTTCCTCCAGGACTTGTTCAATATTGCTCTCAGCATTCTTGTGTAATTACCGTCAAGTTTTTCTCCGTACGTTTAGTTGGCGTCATAACTGTGGGAATAAGGGGATTTATACCTTTCCCAAGGTTATTATTCTGAAAGTGAAGGTAATAGCACGACTGGAGTTCGAACTCACTTACTACGATGTCACTGTCCAATACATTAGCTACTACACTAAATACTTGGTTTGGTAATATTTAACCTATAGCTGGATGAGTGTACGAGGATTCATACCTTTCCAAGGTTATTTATCTGAAAGTGAGGGTAATATCACGACTGGAATTCGAACTCGCTTACTACGAGATCGCAGTCCAACACGAAGACTCACACGCCCTACTGTGTGCGTATATATATATATATATATATATATATATATATATATGTATTCGTGTGTGTTTCGTTTTAATATCACTCCTAAAGAAGGACTCTCAGCAGACACGCCTTCTTACGGTTGCTTTCATAACAAAAGTGACGTTACAACACTCATTAACTACAATTCTGAATTGACTTACTCGTTTGTATTTTTTTATTTTTTTCCTTCTCAACTAAAGCAGTCGGCGGCGAAATGTACCGCTTTTGTAAAGTTTATTGAAGTCTCCGACATTTCGGCGATTGCTAAGTCTTACTTCAAAGATCGGGTTTCATTGCCCGCCACTGTATTGCTTCATTCTCTTTGGGCTTTTCACAGAACGTCTGAGTTATTTGTCAAAGTGTTCAATCTTCAAATTTGTTTTCATTATTGGACATGTCCTGACACATTTAGGGTGGGTCTCTGGTTCCAAGTCATAAGGTTGAGGCCAGTTGTAAGGTGAGAAATTCATTGAACTTGTGTGAATATCAATAACTCGATATACATATATATATATATATATATATATTGTGCAATTCATTGCAGATTTGTGAAAGAAAGAATAGGGAAGAAGTAACTTTTATACTAGTGATTGCTCGGCAGATTTAAACAATATCGACGAAACATAAGTTCTTGTATCCAAGTTATGCAAGACTGACAGTCTAGAATAGATTATTTTTAACCTCTTTACGTACTGGATTAAGTGATCGATCTTAATGGCATGCCAACTTGTCTAGGTTTATTTTATATTCATAGGTTTGAAAATTGCATACATTGTCGACACTTTGTGAGTAGTTTCTTATGTTTTTGCTCACGGTTATATGATATCAAGTATTCCTACGTAACACAAATATATTGCAAACAGATCTATTTGCACCGCAGATGGGACCCTAATACATACTATCACTGGTCAGGCCAAGTCGGCTGGGGCTGTAGGATACACCGACTGCATCTTTGCAGAGTAAGACTCCACCAACGAGTGTCCTTTGTGACATTAAATAATCTGATTGTGAGACTACATTAATGCTGGAGCTTTGGTGAATGCAGAGTATTCCTTCATTGCCATTACTCTCAGGTTCACTCTGGCCCAGTGTGATAGCACTTGATAGGGTCATATCTATGGGTCAAATAGAAGAGTTTGATATTTAAACTGAGTAAAAAAACCAAATGACATGCTAAATTGAATTGTTAGAAATAGAACTGTATGACAATTTAACTGTGTGTAAAAAAATGTCTGATCTGAATTGTTAATGATGCATAGCAATATTGGAACCATTTACCAGTGTGGTAAAGGAATGAATCGTGTTGAATAGAATAATTAGTGTTAGATAGCAATACTTGCTTTAACTCTGTGCAAAAAAAATGAACTTAGGTACGTTTAAAAATGTTATCAACAAAATGTGTTCATAAATCATACATATTTAATATATATGTGTATAAAGAGTTACGGACATTAAATAACCTACAATTGTTGGTATGCCATCAAACCCAACCAAACCAAATCATATGGATGTAATATATATATATAAAGACGATTCGGAATTAAATAACCTACAATGGTAGATTTGCCGTAAAACCGAAGAGGATAAGACGTTTAGTTGGATAGTGATTTTGGGTGAAATCATCTAGAAGTTTCAGGTTCAATCCCAACAGCAGGTAAGAATAACAAGGAATACTTACTATGAATTAAAATTTCTACCTGATCATGGTTAACAGAACTGGAACCGTCTAACCTCGTAGATTAAATAAAAGATTCAGTTCGAGGTTCTGTGTTGTTCTTCACCTGAAGAAGGACATATCACCCAAAACGTGAGTATAACAATAAAGATGAAATTAATAGTCCGAATATTCTAAGTGATAAAAGATGTGGGATGTATTTCTGTTATACCCTCTACAAATAATTTTTCAAACAGGTTTATTTGACCCATAAATGTGACCCAAACATGCACACCACACCAGGTCAGAGTGGACCTGGGAATAATGGCAACAAAATGGTACTTGAGACTCCTCAAAGCGCCAGAACTAATGCCTAACGACCGGACACAGTTTACTGACATATTCGGAACACTGTTGCTTTTGTAATACGCTTTCTTTGAATAACTTTTCTAAATTTTATATGTTACGTCGTGCTTCGTGTATGTATCTCTGGAATCTCATTGGTTATCATGAATGAAAGTCAAAATTGAAATAGTGTAAAAAAAGATCGTAAGATAACCAAATCATCCAATAACAGATTTATTTGTTGTATACCTTTTTTCAACCGCACATTTCATGGCTGGAGATTTTGTTTTTCTTCGCAAAGAATAGAAATAATTGCAGTTTTTATGCTTTTAATACACGGAAATTCCACCTATTGAACTGAAGTCAATTTCTTTATTACTCATCGCATGAATACGGCAACAGAGAATATCTCTTTGTTCCATTGTATTTAACTTTAGGCAAGGAAACTGTCGGGACAAAGGAACCGGAAATGTAGCAATCGTTTTTAATGGAGTACAAATAGGTATAATCGTGTTACGTCAGCAAAACTGACATTGAATCTTGTCTCATGAGCACCATTGTGGAAAAAAATGTTCGTTTTTGTTATTTAATGTATTTGACATTATTTCACTTCCGAAATTATTGTTGTGGTAATAGTAAAATTAATCTATATTTTACTAATCTTTCCGTGACTGGTAAAATAATGTTTAACTGGAAAAGGAATAAAGGAACAGCAGCCCAACGTATTGCAATGCCAGTCTCATTTATTGTATATATAAAACATTGGAAAGAATATTTCTATATACGCGCGTGCGTGTGTGTGTGTGTGTGTGTGTGTGTGTGTGTGTGTGTGTGTGTGTGTTCAACCTCTCAACCACAGGCAAGGTGTGAACAAAAGTCAGTTACAAGCGGAGTACAGCTAGTTTGAATTCAAACTTTTCTTTCTCTTACACTAGTTGCCCACCCAAGGATAAAGAACCCAGTAAGCCCTTCTATTTACCTAATATATTGAAGGAAAATATATGGACACATGCCTTTCCCTAGGGCATTAGAGCAAAGTCAAACGCTTAGAACCTTGTTCAGAATTTGAACCCGAGACACACATTCCATTTCCTACGACAATAACCGCTGCATTAAGTGTGCCTCTCTTATATATATATATATATATAAAAGAGAAGAGAGAGAAAGAGAAGAAACAGAAAGAGGAGGAGGAATAGGAGAAACGGAAACAGGAAGTGGATGAATGGAAAGAGGAGGGACAGAGTGAGAGAAGTAGGAGAAGAAAAAACGGAAAGAGGAGGAGTGGAAAGAGAAGGAGAAACAAGAGGAGAAGAAGAAAGATATACAGAAAGAGGAGGAGAAGGAGCAATAAGAAGATAAGGAGAAGAAAAAACAGAAGGAAGTGAAGATGAAATTGCTGAAAAACCAGAAGGTGCTGAACAGACAACGTTAGATGAAAATAGAGAAGAACGGGATGAAAAATCATTCAAGGATAAAAAGAAAGAAGAAAGTGAAAAAGACGAAAAGCAAGAGGGAAAAGAAATAAATGGAGATGATGATAGAAGGAAAAAAAGAAGTACTTCGAAAGTAGCAAGAAGTACTAGCATACAAGATCTTGATGACTCTAACACTAACAGGTATATATATATATATATATATATATATATATATATATATATATATATATATGTGTGTGTGTGTGTGTGTGTGTGTGTGTGTGTATAACTAAAAGAAAGTTGGCAACCGTCGTTGGGAGCGACCCACTGGCTCCCATTTCAATACCTACTACAACAAGGTTTAGAGATGGGCGCTACACGCAAGTTGGTGTCAAGTACCATTTTTTGAGTCTTTGATATGACTCGACCTGGGATTGAACTCCAGTCTCCCGGTTATTGGCGTGTACTATATATATATATATATATATATTGATTTAATTCCTGATAATTTATATCCCTGTTCTTTATTTGCAGTGCATTTCCACCATAAAACCATAAGTATTCTATTTGTATTATGAGTAAAAAGAAATTATCAGTCGTATAATTATAGACATAAACTATTCTGGACTACTGATAATTCTGAGGGTTTTTTTTCTTATTTGCTATGAATTTGGATGGAAAGTCCTTTGCAATTAGCAATTCTGCCTTGTCTGCAAGGCTTAGAAATCGCTGATTGTATCCTCCGCTGAAGTGTAACACCCTCCAAAAAAGGGAGATGTCCTCTGTGGGAGATTAAACTGCGTCTGAAGGTGAGGCTCCAGTTTTTGAGATCTTAGGAGTGTGATGTCCCCCTTGATTACCATTGGCTCTGTATATGTCAGCTAAAGTAATTTGGTATGGCACTCGCTGAGAGAAAAAAAATTGCATACTCTTGGTCCTGCCCTCTTACAAAAACATTGTATTCTGGTTATAACGTTAAATTATTACTGATGGAGAAGATCTAGTTCTGAGGAGTGTAGAGTATAGCTTCGTTGCCATAGCTCCTATATCCTTTCTGATCCGTAGAGATAGTACCTGTTAGAGTCAGGGGTGACCACGTGGTGTGATGGTTAAAGCGATGGACTGCGGAATCGTAGTAAGCGAGTTTGAACTCCAGTCACGCTATTATGTTCACTTTCGGACAAATACACTTGGGAAAGGTATGAACCCCCTTATCCTCCCAGCTATGGGTTAAATAGTACCACTACTGTTCTAGTATGATGACTTTGACATTAAATAACCTACAAATGTTGATATGCCATTAAACAAAACAACCAAATCAAACCAACCTGTTAGAGTCTCATCTACAAGCCAGATAAGTTTGTTTAAAAGATTCCTCATATTCAGTAGTACCGTGTGCAAAAAGGACTCTTAAGAAACAAAAATGTTTGTTGGTTGGTTGATTGAATGGTATCTAATGACATATCAGCCATTTTTTTATTATCTAATTCCGAATCCTCTTTGGTTTGTAAGGGAATAGTTTGTTGGTAAATTCATATTTAACGAATTTCTACTCATTTGTTAGCGCACTGTCAATTAGTTTCTAGTATTGCTATCTTATACTAATAACTCATATTAATATAAATCATTTGTTGGTTGGTTGGTTGGTTGTTTTGTTTTACGGCGTATCAACCTTTTTCGGGTTATTTATTGCCGAATCAAATTTCAAACAATTCAATTTAGTATAAGTATAATTCTTTTGTTAACAAACAATTAAATGTCAAAACAGTTCAGTTAAATATCAAAAACGGTTCTATTTCAAGCAATTCAGTTTAGCACAAGTACACAGTTTAGTTCTATTTGACTCATAGATAGGACTTTTCAGGTGTTACCATTCCGGGCCAGATTTGGCCTGGGAGCGATGGCAGTGAAGCAATACTCCACATTCCCCAAAGCTCCAGCATTACTGGAACCTAATTATCAGATTGTTTAGTGTCATATCCAGGACACTTGCTAGGGGAGTCTTACCCCTCTGCAGAGAAGCAGTCGGTGTATTCTATAATCCCAGACAACTAGGAAATAAGCATTTGTTTGCGCAAAGTTGAGTGTTTTCAAGTATTTCTGTCTACCACTACCAATTCTAATTAATATTAACCATTTGTTTATATACAGTTCGGTATTTTCAAGTATTTCTTTTCAAAATAAGTAATTCTATTTATCAATTGTTGTGTATTATATAAATAATTTGCACTTCGGTGTATGGTTTCAAATCACTAATAATAATAATAATGATAAAGTAAAGTTGGCGACCGTAGTCAAGGGCGACCAGAAGGCCCCCTTTTCAATAGCTACTACACCGAGGTGTAGAGGAGGGCGCTACTCCTTTCCCTGGATTGCTCCACTTTACCCTCGATACGTACCTTATATTGCTAAGTGTTAAGAAAGGAGGTATCAAGTACCATTTTAAAATTTTTTTGTATGACACGACCTGGGATTGAACCAGGTCTCCCGGATCATTGGCTAACACTCTACCCACTGGGCCAATGAGCCGATAATAATAATAATAATACTTACTGAATTATTGAACAGTTAATTTGACCCATAGATGTTACCCTAATAGGTACCATCTATCCAAGACAAAGTGGACATGAGAGTAATGGTAAGGAAGAGATAATCGCCGTTGCTGAAACTCTTAGACAGAAGCCTCACAGTCAGATACAATTTAGTATCAAATTCTTGTTTTTCTTAACACGATTGACACTCAACCACACAAAGATGTAAATATGAACTTACCAGGAATGCAGTTCCATGTCCTCTAGGCATGAAAAAAACCTAGATAGATTGACTTGCTGTTAAAATTAATCAAACAATCAATCAATTTGTGGCAGAGATCACGGTATACACTGCTGATTAGACCTAAGGAGCTCGAAACAGCTGTCCACTGTTTCCGTACGTCACATGCAATGCTTGCCAGATTTTCTGATCATGGTAGTTCAATTTATAATAAATATATCATTTATATTATACTAACAATTTTTTTTCATCATACAATGAGTGAAACCACGTGCTATACCCTGCCCATCATCAGCCGCCGACCAGGGGTGATAACATTTTCGGTAGCTCAAGATGGTCGAAACTGTGTTATCACCCCAGGTTGGTGGCTGATGAGGGAAGGGTATCACACGAGCTTTCACACGTTGTATGATGAAAAAGAAATTATTTGTATAATGTAAATGATATATTTATTATTTAAAAAAAACAATATTTCATTTATCGTCCTAGAGTAGGAGTTCGGTAAGTCCAGTTCAAATCATAGACGAGGGTGTTTAAGTTTAGCTTCGTAAGAAAGGCATGAATCCATCTCTTCCCACTCAATCGTAGGGCAGGCTGAACTTACAAGCCTTTATTTGACTAACAGTCAGTAAGAATGAAAACACTTGAAATCAAACCAAAAAAAGACTGTAACTTTGTTGGTCGTTTAGACGTTGGAAATCGCGTCCGACTTGTAAAAATCTCTGCCACATTGACACAGGATTCCAAGTTCAAGTAGAACCGATGGTGAAGGCTGATGGATGTCACGGTGAGGTAGAAACCTGCCATCGAAAAAATAGAGACAATGAAAGATGTCTAACGGTAACCATATTACAACAGTAACACTGGCATAAATCACTGAAGATCCTTGTTTTTCTTCTGTAAAAATCATTAATAATACAATTACACATACTATCACTGGCAAAGATTATGGAATTAGCACAATTAGAGTAGGTTCCCTTCAGCTTTTTATTAAGCGGTTAATAAATGGCCAGCAATATGTTGGATTCAAAAACTATATATATATATATATACGTTTGTGTGTGTGCGCGCGTGTGTGTATGTGTGTGTGTGTGCGTAGAGTAATGTTTATCGTCGTAAAAAAAGGACACGGTGACCTGAGTTCAAATATTGGGTGAGGCAGTTTGCAGTTCACAAAACACTAATACTCTTGAGAAAGGTGTGCAATTCTCCTGATAGCTCTGGGTGAATTGTAGCGGAAACGGAGCTCTCTAAGCTCGGTATGGCAACCTGTCTAGAAGAAGGAAAACTCACTTCAAATCTTTTGAATTCTGCTTGAAAATAGACTTTGTGTCGCATTCTGCTTGTGCAGATGGGTTGGTAAATATATATAGATAGATAGATACGCACACACACATGCACACGCACACACGTACACGAATATATATATATATATATATATATATATATATATATATATGTGTGTGTGTGTGTGTGTGTGTGTGTGTGTAAGTAAATAATGAAAAGGAATCTGAGAGTGTTGAGAAAAGTGAAAGAAAGTAATCCAAAAGTGATGATTTATTACGAAGAATAGTCGATTTTGGATTCAAAAACTATATATATATATATATATATGTGTGTGTGTGTGTGTGTGTGTGTGTGTGTGTGTGTGTGTGTGTGTGTGTGTGTGTTTCGATTTTAATGAAACTTCATCAGGACCTTTCAGATGATGAAGCAGGTTTTAACGTCAACTTTCCTTCGTAATAAATTCATCACTTTTGGATTACATTTTTGCAATTTTCTTCATATATATATATATATATATATAAGAAAGTAAGAATTGCGATAAAACAACAAAAGAATATAGTCAGATTTTAACCAATTTGGGTTAACTATGTCTACTGTAATGCCCACTTGCAGATATTCAGATGTTGTTAACGCTAAACTTACTGTTCATGTTTCTCTCAATCGATGGTACATCAAAAGTATGGTAATAAATCTAAATGTAGACGAGAAGCATCCGAGCAGACTTGTAATTTGTCGAGTCCCGGAAAAAGTCCTTTAAAAAAACTTTCGAGTTCAAAACCTTCCTTAAATTAAAATTATTTTACAAAATATATCACAAAGGAATAAAAATATAAACAATAAAGAGACAGACATTAGAATAGAACGGATCCATCTGACTTCCCATCGAGTCATTTGACATGAAGTCATTTTATTGTGCGTTTTTTATATAAGAAAATTAATCAGTTTAAATGTCCTCAGAGTTATCAAAGTCTGAGTCAACAGACACTAATGCTTAAATTATTTTTAATTGAAAAAAAAATCGTTCACTGACAACATTTTTTTCAATTTGATTTCATTTTTCCAGCCAAACGAGCTGACTTACCTGACATTCCACAGTTGACAATTTCGATTTGAGGTTAAACCAGTACTTTTTCAGCAAATTATTCCTTAATTTAACAAAGGCTATAATGCAAGTATTTTTTTAGATTATAATCAAACAAAGCTTTATTTGAATTTAGAATGTATAATTTTTCTCTCTATAAAACAGGAAATTTAAAATTAAATTATGTAAAACAGGACATTTAAGATTGAAATTAATAGAGAAATCAAGAACGTTTTTCGGATAATATCGACGGCTAAAATCGACGTAAAATCGTGAGGTAGTTTTGCAAAATCTATTTAAAGACTCAAAATATTTAAGACAGGCAGCATCATTTATTATAATTAAATTAGTGATTAAGTTTACACAGCACATGGTCAAATGTATTTTACATAGCAAACAATATCTCATGTACTTCATATAGCAAAATATATTTGATGCATTTTAAATAGAAAACTATAAAGTTGTTCGGAATATAATGTCTGATATTAGAATAAACTTTTATTTTTGAATTAATGAATGAAAACAGTGTTTTAATCAATCAAAATATGATCCATGAATATCTATGCGTTTCTGCTATCGATTAATAAGAGAATTTATACCTGAATAATAAAAATTCGAAAGTTTTGATAGCAAGAAATCTATAAATGCAGTTTCTATTTTTCCTTTGGAACGGAATTTTTTAAAAATATAAAAAGGGTTTAGATGCTTGAAAAATGGTAGTCAGTGAGAGAAAGATCAAGAGAATATGGTGGATGTTATAAAGTCACTTATTCTAGGTCAGTGAGCTTCAAAATATATCCAATATTACTTGTAGCAACTTTTGACCGAACATTGTTATGAAACAAACTTATGACTAAGCTTGAACTCAAGCAAAAAAAAAAAAAAAAAAAAACATATCATTTTTTTTATATTTATGATGAGGGACATATAACTTTCAAAATCAAATTCCCAAAAAGGGACAGAAAATTAATAAAAAGGATGCATTAATCATTAGAAAAGAGAATTTTTTCATACAACTACAATTGAAATATGTTAGAACTGTATTTAAACAGTTTATAATAAAATTGGACAGTATTTTCCAAACAATATATAATACGCTTTATACAGCTAAAAATGTATAATGCACTTTATGCAGCAATCGATGTATAATGCATATAACGAATTATATTTAATGTACGTAATGCAACAAATTATATATAATCTATTTTATATAGCAAAATGTATTTCACGCATTTTACATGGCAGATACATTTAATACTCTTTAGAAAGGAAATATAATTAATACACTTTATATGCAAAATACACACTGTATGTAGCAAAATATATCCAATGTTACTTCATTACACTTCCCTTTATTAACACTAGAGAAATAATTAACTGGCAACAATGTTTGCTACAAAATAATGAGAAAATAATGATTAATTGTCAATTTCGTCGCTACTACGAGATTAAACTTCCGAATGGTCCGGGAAACCGGATTTCAATCCTAGGTCGAGTCATACCAAAGACTCAAAAGATGGTACTTGATGCCGCCTTGCTTAATACTCAGCATTATAAGGTAAGGATCAAGAGTTAAGTGGAGCAATCCAGGGAATGGAGTAGCACCTTCCCCTACACCTCGGTGTCGTAGCTACTGAAAAGGGAGCCTTCCGGTCACCCTCGAATAAGATCACCAACTTTACTTATATATATATATATATATATATATATATATATATATATATATTCTTTGGTTTCTTTGTTTTTAATGATGCATCAAAATTTGTGGCTTATTTGTTGTCAAAGTCATCCTCGTAGAAGAACAGCAGCAGGGGGTATAAAGGGTTCATTCCTTTCCCAAGGGTATTAGTCGAAAGTGAACGTAATAGCACCTCTGGAATTTGAACATTCTTACTATAATATTGCAGTCCAGCACTTTAGGCACACTTCTACAGGGTTTCTTTCCTGAATACGTTATATTAGTGAGAATGATGTGCATTTTCTCAACCATCAAATGGTCCTACAGTGTATAGTAAAATAGCCTTCAGCCTGATTGTTGCACCTCCTAAATTTAAATATAACAAGGTACGTGTATTATAATGAGAACCAAAACACATAGATATATCTAACCAGAGCCTCCGCCACCATCAACATTCGACCTGCGGTCAATTTCTCGGCAGGATGCAACAGGTTTGAATTTAGAGTTTTTCCCTCTCCTAAACCGGTTAACAAAGGTTATAGAGTTCAGTTCGCCCTACTATTTAGATTCATGCCTTTCGCAAAGTAATTTGAACTATGTGAAATGCAAACACCCAAGTACAGAATTCGAACTCGGGTCACTGGATCCATTTCATTCGATGATAACCGTTAACCCATAAGCACCTCCAAAAATCAATTGTAGTGACGCAGACTATCACGGTTTTGGTTTTTTTTATATGATTCAATTTCCTGGTAAAATCTTTTTTTGGAACTTACCTAATAAATGTGGTTTGCTATTATCTGCGTACCCTTGCTTGCCGTGGATAATGACGAATGATATCTTTCCTCACCGACGACCATTAAGTTACTCGCGCTTCCCAATCAAAATACCGAGCTGAATTGAGACAGGCAGACCTGTAGGAGTGGATCAGGTTAAATTTCAGAAATTAGCCGACTAAAAGCGTGAGTTTTGTCTTTCAAGCAACCACGCTCATTAACTTTGCAAAACCACTTCCTAAATCCTGAAGTTTATCTCTTTGAAGAGCATATAAAGGAAATAAGAATATGCACGTACCTGTCATCTAATCAACTCCTCTCAATTCACATATCTCATTTTATAAAAACAAAGCCACCAATACACACACACACACACACACACACTCACACATATATATATATATATATATATATATATATATATATAAACATCAATAAAAGAATCGGAAATAGAAGGTGCTTTTCAAAGAAAGAAACTGTGTTTTCAGGTATAGCTTAATGATTAATGCGCAGAATAGAATTGTCTGAGGATCCATTTCTGGGACCGTTTTAAAAGTGTCGACTTCGGGCGACACAAGGAAAAGGTGTGGTGGGAGAAAGTGGAAAACATAATTGTCTTAAGCAAAATTTTCAGCTCTGAGAATCGGTATTCAATTTTTAGCTTTTACTTTGACTAGAACATCGACCTCTCACACCATTATCAATATACGTCTGAATTTCGTACGTATATAATCATTATCAATCTCGAATGAAGTCATGATGTTTTCATATCTACTCGGTTTAAGTACCTTCATTGTTGTTGGTGTAGTCACAATGTTTTGGCTGTTGTACCCTCCGACCTTCTGGTATATGTAGGGGTTAGTCAACGTCTAAGAACTTCAAATGAACAAATCTTCCATTAAATCTGCTGAAGTCGACTGCTCTAATTTCGATGACTATTCTTAAAGAAAATTTTCAATCAGTTAATTCTTCCTTGTGGTATTACTTGTCAGTGTCTCCCTTTGAACCCTATTATTTTGCACTACCCAGCCTAAGAATTGAACTCACAATCACCAGTTTACAAGAAACTCTCAGGCGTGCTTTCATCCATCGGACAATTGTCTTAGGGATTGATTCGAAATTCGCAGATGCTTACCAAGTACATTGGATCCTTGAAGAAGAACGGAAGGCACAACAGACAAAACGTTAGGACTATAATTACAACAGTTGGTTGATTGGGTGGTTGGTTTTTTTTCTTTGTTTAATGGCATGTCAACTTTTGAGGGTTATTAAATGCCAAAGAAACGCTTATTGAAAAACAGTAGCACTACTATTTAACCTATAGATGAGAGATCAGGAAGTTCCTACCTTTCCCAAAGGTTATAAGCGAATGTAATTGCGTGACTGGAATTCTAACTCGCTTACCACGATGTCACAGCTAAATACGTTAGCCTGTACACCACAGATACTTCCCCTAACAACAAAGATAAGAGATATAATAATAACAGAGATAAGACATGCATCTAATCATGTTTGGTGATTCAGAATATTAAATTTAGGGAAAATGTTTTTGTAGACTGTTAAATATAAAATCAGATTTTTTCCTATTCTTCTGAAGACATATTCAGAACCAGTCAAAGAGATTAAAAAGGGGCAAACTCATATAGCTATTTAGAAGAAAAAATGCCCAATTAGTAATTTCATTTGAGGTCGGGGCGCTATTCAAAATTATGGGACAAAAAAAATGCTATTTAGAAGAAATGCACGACTAGTAATTTCATTTGGGGTCAGAACGCTATTCAAAATTATTGGACAAAAATGCCCTTTAGAAGAAGAAATGCCCGACTAGTAATCTCATTTGAGGTCGGGGCGCTATTCAGAATTATGGGACAAAAAAATACAATTTAAAAGAAATGCTCGAGTAGTAATCTCATTTGGGGTCAAGGCCCTATTCAAAATTCTGCGACAAAAATGCTATTTAGCATAAGAAATGCCCGACTTGTAATTTCATTTAGGGTCAGGGCGCTATTCAAAATTATAGGATTAAAATGCTATTTAAATGAAGAAATACCCGACTAATAATTTCATTTGAGGTCAGGGCGCTATTCAAAATTCTTAATGACCTCGTAAATATTAGGTAATAAAAAACAGAGTATGCTATGTTAAATTAGTTGTATATTCTGGCCTCTCGCCTATGGCTATTGAATACGCCAACTAATGATCTTTCACTGGCGTCTGAGTGACAGCAAGTCACCTCAAGTATCCAGGTCTCTCCTCGGTATTCTGGTCGATCTCAGTCATGCAGTTGTTTTGGATAGTCTCCACTCGTCCTTTTATTTCCAAGTCCTCCAGTCCCTTTATTGATCCTTTGGTGACTGTATCAAGAGCGCCAATTCACAGGGGCTTTTTTTTCAATTCCCTTGTAAGGTCGAGGTATCTATTCTTTTTATTTTCTTTTAATTTTACTCAGTGGTCAGCTGGAAGAGCCAAGTCCACAATTCTGCAAGTTCTTTTTTTTTCATTGTTATAAGGTCTGGTCGTTATTATTATTATTACTCCTCTAGAGTTTTTCACATCAGTATTAGCTGATGGTTTTTCACTGGAGTTTGAGTGACAGCAAGTCTCCTCAAGTCTCCAGGACTCGTCTCAGTATTTTGGCCGTCCTCAGCAATGCTGTCGTTTCGACAGTCTCCACCCGTCCGCTAACTTCCAAGTCCTCCAGGCCCTTTAATAATCCTTTAGTTACTGTGCCTAACGCACCAATCACAATTGGCACAATCGTTACTTTCATGTTCCACAGTTTCTTCAATTCTCTAGCAAGGTCGAGGTACTTTATTATTATTATTATTATTATTATCAAATAGGAAGTTACTTGAAGCCATATCATTATTTGCAAACTATTTTTATCAAAAATTATTTGAAAAGATAATTGTTTATAGTCGACAAAGTTTTTGATATTCAAATTAAAACGTATGTTTTAGATTAAATCGAATGAGCTGATTCTGAATTTACCCTTAGAATTGATCTAGCACGTCGGAATTTTATAAAATGTAAATCAAATGCTACAAGTCGACCAGTAAACGGATTTCTTTCAACTCTTTTATATTGAACTCATTTTCATGAAGAACTTCGTAAAGCAATTATATACGATCTAACTTCTTAAAAGTAATGTTATACGATCTTTGTAGATTCTATTAACTAAAAATAAAATTTAGCGCATAGAAAAATGAAGACAATTAAAATAAGTGATATCTGACAAGTTCAGACTTAAACTGAATTCACGCAAGTGGAATGGGCTTCGTTTACATTGATTGTACTGATCTTTCTTGGGTTTCGTCAAACTGAAAACATTGCCGATTTAATAAACAACGAAAAATAAGATGGCATTGTATTCTTAAATCCTTTTTTCACTAAATCTAGACGAGATAAAGGATGAGTATGGAGAAAGATCTCAATAAGATATTTTGCCAGTAGAAACTAGATGCTGTGAGTGCTTAAACTTAAATATGATCAGTGATTAAATGGGAGACCAGTACCTCGTAAAAGCCCAAGATTAAATGCCTCAAACAAGTTTGAGCGATATTTATCAGTACTAAAGCAGAATATATTGAAGGTACGTATTCCATTACTCAACCAGAGACGTATTTTCTAATTGAAATTTCTTTTTCATCTAATATAATTTGTGAATAGGAGAATATGATCTAATAAAGTATCTACATTGTTTGAGTTCTCAATTTTTCTGTCTAATATTACGATATACGTACCATGTAATGTTGCATACGGAGTAATATTATGTACATAACATTTAAATCAGTATAGTTTCCCTGTCGACTGGGACTGTAGAATACAAAGACAGCCTCTATGCAGAGGGGTAAAACTCCCTCAATGAGTGTCTTCGATATGATACTACACAATCTGATGGTGAGGTTCCAGTAATGCTGGAGAATGTGGAGTACTCCTTCATTGCTATCACTCCCAGGTCTACTTTAGCCCGAAGTGGTAGCACCTGATAGGCTCCGATTTATGGGTCAAATAGAACTAAACTGCGTATTTATGTTAAACTGAATTACTTGAAATAGAACTGTTTTGATATTTTAACTGTGTACTTATGCTAAAATGGACTGCTTGAAAGAGAACTGCTTTTGAATTTGAAACTGTACATATGCTAAACTGAATTGTTTGAAATGAAACTGTTTTGACGTTTAACTGTGTGTGGACAAAAACTATACTTATACTAAACGGAATTGTTTGAATTAGAACTGTTTGACAAAAGTGAATAGCTTGAAATAGAAATGTTTTTGACAATTAAACTGTGTACTAATGCTAAACAGAATTGTTTGAAATAGAACTGATTATTCGTATAAAGATGGATTTGGTGTTAAATAACCAACAAGGGTTGTTATATCATAAAACCCTAACAACAACAACAAATCTGTGTAACTTAAAACGGACAGGATTGTTAAATTCTGACTTTTGATTTGAATTCAGCGATCTGAATTTAATTGGGGATGTCCTTGTAGTGTAATGGTTAAAGCGATGGACTGCCGAATCGTTGTAAGCAAATTCAAACTTCCGTAGCCCTATTACGTTCTCTTGGGAAAGGTATGAACCCCCCTTATCCTCTTAGCTATGGATTAAATAGTATCACAACTATTCTTCTTGAAGGATGGCTTTGGTATTAAATAACCACTGAAAGTTAATATGCAAGAAACCAAAGCCGACTGAATTCAGCTAAAAAAAGAACAATTTCCTTTAGTTGCAGTCGAAAAGATTTTGTTTTTCAGTGTTATTATCAAATAGGAATAATTTATATACAACTACAAGGGTGAAATCCATGTAATGTTGTGGCTAACGTGCTGGACTGCCAAATCGTAGTAATTGGTTTTGTTTGGTTTGGTTTGGTTTTATGGCATATCAACCATTGTAGGTTATTTAATGCCACATAAATATAAATAATTCTATTTCAAACAATTCAGTTTAGCATACGTACGCCGTTTAATTGTCATAACAGTCACATCTCAAACAATTCAGTTTAGCACAAGCACACAGTTTAGTTCTATTTGACTCATAGACAGAACCCTATCAGGCGCTACAGCTAGTGTAGATCTGGGAGCGATGGCAATAAAGGGGTACTCCACATTCCTCAAAGCTCCAATATTATTGAAGCCACACCATCAGATCGTTTAGTGTCATATCAGGACACTCGTTGGGGGAGTCTTACCCGTCTGAAGAGAAGCAGTTGGTGTATTCTACAGTCCCAGACAACTTGGAAATATTCATTTGCAAAGCCTGACCATCAGATTGTTTAGTGTCATATCAGGATACTCGTTTGGGGAGTCTTATCCGTCTGAAGAGATGCAGTCGGTGTATTTTACAGTCCCAGATAAATTGGAAATATTCATTTGCAAAGCCTGACCATCAGATTGTTTTGTGTCATATCAGGATACTCGTTTGGGGAATCTTATCCGTCTGAAGAGAAAGAGTTGGTGTATTCTACAGTCCGGTTAGAGTGACCTGGAAGCAATGGTAATGAAGGGGTAATCTACATTCCCCAAATGTCTAAGGGTGGAGTTTCATCATCAGATTGCTTAATGTATTATCCTGAACACTTGTTGGGTCAGGCCTTACTCGTCTGCAAAGATGCAATTGGTGTATTCTACAATCCCAGCTGACTGGAATTTCTTCTTTCTTGGAGACCATCGTAAAAGCTTACAGAAAAAAAGGCTGTCTTTGGTATCAGGTGACCTAATAAATGTTGATATGACATACTTTTGAGAAGTATTGCAGCAAATGATTTTACTAAAGATAAAAAATAGAAAAAAAACAATTTGTGTTAAAACACATAAAAATCACGAATACATCATTATTAAAGAACTGAAACTTTTATACTTGTCAGCTTGTAGAATTAAAATTGCTCGAAAGACAGATATGACTTTTCGGGTTATTAATTTTTATACGTAAGTTTATTTCTCAGTTGTCTCGCAGTAAATTGGAAAGTTTCTTCTTTATGAGTTGTTTCGACAGCCATTAAATTCAATGTTGAGTCATATCTTATTTAAGAAATAGAATAAGCAATGGTAAACACTTGTTTTAAACCCTACAGCTTATCAATTAGAATATTCTATAAATGAATTGAATAAACCTAATCACCGCGTCTATTTTGATCTTCACTGATAGATAGGACCCTCTATAGTTGTTCCACTCCGGGCCAGGGAGAACTTGGAAACGATGGAAATGAATGGGTACTTCGTACTCTCCAAAGCTCTAGCATTACTAGAGCCTCACCACTAGATTTGTTTAATGTCATATCTAGGACACTCGCTCTGGGGAGGGCCTTGCCCCTCGGTAAAGAGGCAGTAGGTGTTTTCTACAGACTTAGCCGACTCGGCTGTATGAATTAGGGTGAATGAAAACGGACAACCAACATTATTATTAAATTGCAAATGAGATCGTAATTTTTTTCACGCTTTAAAATAGAATTTTAATACTGTTGTACAATCAAAAATCATGCTTCAATGCACCATTTTTTTGTGCTAAAGTTACACATACATGAAAGAAAACCGATTTCAATAGTCATTTTCTAAACTTCTTTTTAGTTTTGCACTTCAGAATTATGAGGCAACTGGTGAGAATCGAACTCAAAAACAATGGTATGCTAGATTGGCTTATTAACCATTACACTACACTTCTGTTCATTCTCAGTGGTATTTTGGCCCCCTCATTTTAACGACCGTCATTTTGTTGGTCGCATTTTGGTGATGTATTTTTTTTTTCAATTGGTATTTTAAAAGAAAAAAAATCTTTTATAGTTCTGTGCCACATTCTTTGGCAAAATTCAGAGTATCAGTTCATGAGCCAAATTTTCAATTTCCCAGATTATCTTGATATAGTATTAGAATATAGCAGGATGGTTTAAAATGTGAATTTTTAAGCGGGGTACAACTCTTTTATCAGAATTTGAGATGTTGTGGATCGGTCTCTCGGAAAACCATTTTGATTTTTCTTAATTTTCTCTATTTCTGGCTCGATGCAGCTGAGTAGAAGAGCATAGTAAATCTTAGCCGCAATGGAAGTAAGGGTTATACCTGGGTAATTCTTGGCAAATCTGCGGTTACATTTCTAGGGAAAAGGGAGGGTGCAGCCATTTGTTCATCTGGCTATTGTGTTCTGGTTATATACGAAGTGGTAGTATCGGAGCAGTATGTCATCAAATTTTCTTATTTTCCATACTTTTGGAGGTATTTCATCAAAAATGGCAACTTTTCTGTTTTTAATTTTTGTTAGTACTACGTCGAGTTCTTGCATAAACTGTCCTAGTTTGATGTCTAGTTGATTATTAATATTTTTCGTGATAGGCTTATCCTTAAACCTTAGGTGATTTTCCAAATAGATTCTTGAAATGTTCTTTCGACAAGAGTATTCGTTATTCTTGGCTGGCAGATTTTAGTTTAACTCGAAAGGGGCTCTACTTTTTACTCACTTCCTTTACTGTCTGCCACGCTATTCGAGATTGTTTATCTCTTACCGAGTTTCTAATCTTATTGAACTGATCTTGAATGTATTCTGTTTGATTTTTTGAGTATGTGTTAGTTCACTTTGCACCTTCTAGAGTTTTTGAGCATTGGCATTAGTTGGGTTCCTTTTATTACACAGGGATGCTGTTGTCACGTTATCATGTTTTTTTTTAACTGCAAATGTCTCCCACAGAACTCTATGTTTGGCTCTTAGTTTGGTTGGTATGGATTCTGCTGCTGCCGCTGCTGCTGCTGCTGCTGCTGCTGCTGCTGCTGCTTCCATGAGAGCATTGACGAAGTTCTCAAATTCGTCATTCGGGGTAAGTGTTTCGGATATCTCCTGAATTGCATCGAATTTGTTTCTTTGTGTTAATGTATATTTATCGCTAATATCTCTATTGTTAAGACATGTTGTGCAGTCATAGTGTGTGGTTTTTTTTTGTTTGCGTCGCATTCCCGCGTAGGCTCAAACGTATCTTTGCCGTGACAAATCGATGATCGGAAGACACACCTTCAAAAGAGAAATAATGCCTCACAATTCAAAGCGCTATAAATCTATCTATTATTCATGAGGATATAGTCTATCTGTGCTTTAGCATTAATGTGTAAATGTAGGTTCATAGTTTTTTCCCTTTTCTTATTAAGACATGTTAGTCTAAAAAGCTCGATGGTAATTGCACAAGAATACTACGAGCTATATTGAACAAATCCTGGAAGCAACATCCCTCAAAACAGCAGCTGTACGGCCACCTACCTCCTATGTCTAAAATCGTCCAAATTAGATTACAGAGACATACAGGACACTACTGGAGAAGTAAGGACGGACTCAAAAGCGACGTTCTTCTATGGACCCCTTCAAACGGACGGGCAAGTGTTGGACGACCAGCTAGAACTGACCTGCAACAGCTCTGTCCGGACACAGGATGTAGTCAAGAAGACTTGCCGGAAGCGATGGATGATAGAGACGAATGGAGAGAGAGAGAGAGAGAGAGAGAGAAAGAGAGAGAGAGTCAAGGAAATCTGTGCTAGAGGCACGAAATGATGATGATGATGATGATGATAACAACTCTTTTAAATTCAAAATTTTGCTTTTTGTACCAAGGCTAAGGAACCCACTTTTCCTTGCCATTCATAAGAGAAGAGATGATTTCGTGCCTTTCCCAAGAGTATTAGCACGAAATGAAACACAAATAAAATCCTGGAGCATTTTTTTAGCATCATGGGTTTTAAAAACTTTTTTTTAAATTTTAAACCAGGGTTCCATTTGCAGTGTAAATTTGATGCTAAACTAAAACCTTACTTTGTGTTCATCGGTTTAGCTGACTGTATAAGAACAGTAGTGGTGCTATTTAACACATAGCTGAGAGAACAAGGGAGTTCATTACTTTCCCAAAGTTATTATTCTAAGACTAAATTATTCGTACAGAATATAAATTTCCAAACTCCAAAATTAAATTTAAACGGATAACTTATTTATCTTAAAATATTATTATTATTTAAAATACTTCTTCACATTTGATCAAATATTACTAATAAGTTTTATAGATTGTTCTTCGACCTAGAGATGTTTGAAAATTGCATAGAATTATCCGACTAAATATTTGGACAAAAATATCTAAATTGTTATATCTTTTAATTGTCATCCAGTTGAATGTTTTTTAATATTTTTTCCGGGAGCTTTTCCAAAAAACAATCTCAACTTCATGGGTGTGGTGAAGTTTAACAATTATCACCTTCTGGATCAGTTTACAAAAGAATCTTCACCTTCATTGGACCACAGTTAAGTTATATCGAATAAAGATTTAATAAAGTATTTACTTTGTTTTTTTATTACAATAGGATGATATGAAAATATAATCAGCCAATCTCATTTCTTTTACGTGAATTTACCAAACAAAAATTCTTGTTTCTAACAATTCAGTTTGGTAAATCGCTTCTCTTATACGAAAATTTATTATTCTATGATAGCTTTTACCGTTTGAAATTTGCAACAAAGATTTCAAAATATTCATGGTTTAGAAAAATGAAGTATATAGGACTTTTAACTTTTGTCTGTCCGTGTCGCTATGTATTTCATTCAATTCCTGATCTTTTACTCAGTTTGAGCTGGTTCAAAATAGATTAATTAAACATTAACTGAAGATGTATGGATTTTGATTCATTCAACTTAACACTAAGTTGGATTTGTCATTTTAGTGTGGAAGACAACGCACCAATTGAGACTCATGCGTGGCAGTCACAAAAAAAAGGCTTGGTCCCGACGGCATTTACTTTTAGGAGCGCCTCGGAAACTTAGCACTAAACTCAGCCCTGATAATCAAGTTATGTCCGAAAAGAGTGCCCCATTGGGACAGGCGATCAACTTAAAATCACCAACCGACGTAAACGCGAGGTGTTTAAGCAAGAGATGTAAAATGGTTGCATGGTTTTGTTGCTTAGTCAAGCCTTACAATCAGATTAGTATTACTTAGTTAAGACTAACAATCAAATTACACTGGTCAACACAATTTTTGGTGCCAAGAAACAAAACACGTATTGTCGCTAATTTGATGCTGCTGATTCCTGAAATGACCTTAGTTTTTCATGGTTAGCAACTGTTTTTACTGTACTGGAATAGCTTATTTTTTGGAGAAAAAAAGATCAATTTTTGATCTTGGCTGATCGCAAAATTTAGTCAATATAAAGGTTGTAGAAACCCATCAATTTTCGAGTAAGCCATTTGTTCATTTGGGTTTTATTACCTTTGTAGATAATTCAATGCCATTTATACAAATGAACAGTTCTATTTTAAACAATTCCGTTTTGCATAAGCACACAATTCAATTGTAAAAAAAGCATTTCTATTTTAAGCAATTCAGTTTGGTCAAACAGTTCTAATTCAAATAATTCAGTTTAGTATAAGTGTCGTTTTTGTATACAGTTAAATGTCAAGACAGTTCTATTTCAAACAATTCACTTTAGCGCAAATACAGTTTCAAGGTCAAACAATTCAGTTTAACATACAAAAACAGATCCATTTCAAATAATGCAGTTTAGCATAAGTACACAGTTTGAATGTAAAAGCAGTTCTATTTCTAGCAATTCAGTTTAGCATAAGTACACAGTTTAGTTTGACCCATAGATAGGACCCTATCAGATGCTATCACTCTGGGCCAGAGGGGGCCTGGGAGCGATGGCAATGAAGGAATACTCTGCATTCCCCAAAGCTCCAGCATTCCCCCAAAGTTCCAGCATTAATGGAACCTCACCATCAGATTGTTTAGTGTCATATAGTGGACACTTGTTTGAGGACAGGGGAAGTCATATCCCTCAGCAGAGGCCCAGTCAGTGTATTCTACGACCTCAGCAACGGGTAAGTCGTGTAATTTATGTCAACCACCCGGAATAAACTATTTTTATTAGAAAAAAGGGGTTTTGTGTCAAAATTTTTAAAAATAGAAGCACCGAATTTTTTTTTTTTTTCAATTTATCGCCAAAATTCAAATTGACTGAAAAGCTTTATTAGTAATACACTTGACTAAAGCTGATAATCAAGGTGACAAAAAAATGAAACCCTAAAATCTTCTGTATGATATTCATAAACTTATCCCATTACTTTTGTCCCTTCATAACAAAAGGAAACCAAGCATATTGACAGCTTTTGGTTTGGTTTCTTTGTTCAATGGCATATCAACTTTCTTATGCCAAATCCTTCCTTCAAAATATACAGTAGTAGTACTATTTAACCCATAGCTGGGAGGATAAGGGGGTTCATACCTTTCCCAAGGGTATCTGTCCGAAAGTGAGCGTCATAGCGCGACTGGAGTTCGAACTCGCTTACTTCGATTCCGCAACCCAGTGCTTTAATCATTACGTCACCCCATTGGAGAGCTTTTGTTTTCACACTTGCAAACAAACTCCAACAACCGACATTCTAATTGAATGCCCTCATTCCATTGTACATGATGAACATCGTGAAAATGGTTTCACCATAACATTAGGAAAAAACACATTAAGAATAATGAATTTGTTAATCAATGACTAGGAATTAAGCGCTTGGACATCGTTTGTTTTTTTTTTTTTTTTGTTTTTGTTTTTTTGACATAGTAAAAAAACTTCTTAGGCAATAGCCGGTCCGAAAACTACAAGGAGTTAGTGGAAAAGATGCTGGAAAGTCTACAGGACATAGGTGCTTATACAATTATTAAGGTTCATTTTTATATAGCCATCTAGATGAATTTCCAGATGATCACGGTGATGTGATTGATGGGCAAGGAGAACGATTCCATCTGGATATCAAAACAATGGAAGAGTGCTACCAGAGACAGTGGGACAAACGAGTGATGGCTAACTACTGCTGAAATATCAAAAGAGACTTAAATAACATTGAATATGACAGACAATCAAGAAAGAGAAAAATCTTACCGTAGTTCTTATATTCACGAAGGTTTCATTTCTGCGGTTAGTTTATTAAATGATTTGATGAAAATACTTGTTGGTCTTGGTATATTCAATCATGTTATTTTGAAAGACTAAAACTTTCAATCAGATTATTACTATTTCGTTAAGACAAACAATCAGATTGTTATTGCTTAGAAATTACTGACAACCCAGGCAACAAATCCAAATCAATAAAGATCTTAAATATCAATCAGTAACTTTTTTTAAATTTCTCTGCAAATTCCGTGACAATTTTCAGAAAATAATTTCAACTTTATGTGATAATAAAAGACCGGGCCATCGGCCTAATGAGTAGTGTGCTCGTCAGTAGTCCGGGAGACCGGGGTTCAAAAAACTCTAAAAAAGGTAGTTGCATGACACTATGCATTATAAAGTAAGGATCAAGGATAAAGTGGAACAATCCAGGGAAAGGAGTAGCGCCCTCTCCTACACCTCGGTGTAGTAGCTATTGAAAAGGGAGCCTTCTGATTATCCTCGACTAAGGTCGCCAACTTTACTTTACTTATAATCGGTAAATTTCTTTTCTCTTCAACGAAAATTATCTTAAGTAGCTGTTCGATCTGGTAAATATCATATCTGTTATCCGGATTTATCTTTCATAACAAAAATCACCTTTTCTAACCGTCAATGTAAATTTTTAATTGCTAACAAATATTGTAAAATAAACATATTTTAAAACAAGGCTACTCAACCTGCTTTATTTGAGCCCAAAATAGATTAATTGAACATTGCCAACATTTTTGCTTAGTCTCACTGTATACCATGATGAGAGAGGCTGATTTTGTAAAATGTTTTTAGTTTCAATATTAATTTCTTTACAAAATACAGAAAAGGTTTTTTAATAGAATATTGAAACATATAAAAAAAAATACACACAACAACAAATCCCAGGTAATACTAATATTAACTTAACAAGTAGGCCTGATCTCTTTCGTTAGAGAGGGATTTTTTTGTTAATTATAATCTAAATTAAATTTCATTACCATTAAAATTCTATTACCATGGATAAGATTTAAAATTTCAACCACTGAGTTTTAATTCGATTTTTCATTAGTTTTTTTTTCTTTTTTTTGTATTCTTCGTATTAATTTTTTTTCTAAAGACATTTCATAAACTATCATAAATTAGGACACTTTTAAATTCAGTATTGTGATAGAATAATTTGTTTTTAAATCTTTTATTTAGATAAAAATATGATTATATGTGTTGCAAACGTCACCAAAAAGTTCTGGATCTTTTCGGTCACAACCAGATCGTTCATTCATTTAAATGACCCATATGTTTCGATTGGTTTAGGTTTTTATTTAATGGCATAGCAAGCTTTGTGGGTTACTTAATGACAAAATCATCATTGTAGAGGAACAGCAGGGACACTATTTAACCGATAACCGAGGGAATAAAGAGGTTCAATACTTTTCTCAAGGGTATTAGTCCGAACTTCGAGCTGACGAAGAAAAGGGGCAGAAGGTACCCCGCAAAAACAATTACCGACGCCGACTACGCCGATGACATAGCGATACTGGCAAATACACCCGACCAAGCCGAAACACTACTGCATAGTTTGGAACAAGCAGCTGCAAGCATAGGCCTCTATGTTAATGCACACAAAACGGAATATATGTGCTATAACCAAACGGGGGACATCTCCACTCTAGACGGAACCCCGCTTAAACTAGTAGACAAATTCACTTACCTAGGAAGCACCGTCGAATTAACCGAAAAGGACATCGACACGAGGTTAACGAAAGCATGGTCAGCTATCAATAGGCTATCGATTATATGGAAATCAGACCTAACCGATAAAATGAAACGCAGTTTCTTCCAGGCAGCGGTCACATCGATACTGCTATACGGGTGCACCACATGGACGCTAACAAAACAGTTGGAGAAGAAGCTACACGGCAATTACACAAGAATGCTGCGTGCAATCTTGAACAAGTCCTGGCGACAACACCCCACAAGACACCAACTGTACGGCCACCTGCCTCCTATCACGAAAACTATTCAAGTTAGACGAACCAGACATGCAGGACACTGCTGGAGAAGCAGGGACGAACTCATAAGAGATGTACTCTTATGGACCCCCACACATGGCCGTCCAAAAGCAGGACGACCAGCACGAACATACATTCAGCAGCTGTGTGAGGATACAGGATGCTGTCCTGAGGACCTGCCAAGGGCGATGAACGATAGGGAGGAGTGGCGAGAGAGGGTCAGGGATATCCGTGCTACCAGCGCGACATGATGATGATGATTAGTCCGAAAGTGAACATAATAGCGCAACTGGAGTTCGAACGAAGTCGCTGTCCAGCAATTTACGCCATGGGGATTCTCTTGCGTGTTTTGAATGGATCGTATGTGATGTGAACGACATATTACTAGTGATCATCACACCTAATCAGTCATTCTGCTAGGTGTACGATAGCTGGTAATTAAACTACACAATCCAGCAATTTTTCCTCTGTTATATAGGGATTTATAAAGGCAAACTTGTAAATTCACTCTTATGGACTCCTGTATTTTTATCCCCCCCAGGGGCTATATGGACAACTTTGAGAAGCTCTGATTCAGAAAAATTAAGTAGAAAGGATTTTTTTTTACATCTTTCAGTCTTTTTCTGTCTTTGACTCAAGTTCTGACACCTTAACCGACGGAAACAGGTGCTTCGGCTAGTTTAAAATGTTTACCTTAATGAAAATACTGACAATATTCATCTGAATACTAAACAAAACCCTTTTTCCCTTTACATGTAAACTTATCATTCATCTTATGAGTTCAGCTTTTGGTAAGGAAAATGATTAAATTCTAACAAGTACATTAGTACTGAGTTGGTGTAGCATCCCCTGAGACACATCAAAACCGATTGGATAAATTAATGAATAGAAATTTTAGCATAAGAAGATATTACAGTTTTTTTTTATAGTAACGATTACCATACGTAACATTTCGATGTAATTATTCTGCTTTTTTTCTTTTATCAAAATGTTTGTAAAATGGATATTAATTAAATAGATTGAGTAATTACAGGAAATTCTTTTAGATTTGTCTTGAAACCGCACGGAATCAGCGATCTAAGCTTTGAGTTGTTATTCGATGTTGTTGAGTACGTCTACTAGTAGATAGATGAAATCAGATATAAAGATACGTGTGTATGAATGCGCAGTTGGAAAATTATGAGGCATGTTTACCCACCTACACAGTTATAGATAAAAGAAAGAAAGAAAGAAAGAAAGAAAGAAAGAACATGAAGAGTGTTAGAAAGAAAGAAAGAAAGAAAGAAAGAAAGAACATGAAGAGTGTTAGAAAGAAAGAAAGAACATGAAGAGTCTTAGAAAGAAAGAAAGAAAGAAAGAAAGAACATGAAGAGTATAAGAAAGAAAGAAAGAAAGAACATGAAGAAAGAACATGAAGAAAGAAAGAAAGAAAGAAAGAAAGAAAGAACATGAAGAGTATAAGAAAGAAAAAAAGAAAGAAAGAAAGAAAGAAAGAAAGAAAGAATATGAAGAAAGAAAGAAAGAAAGAACATGAAGAACATGAAGAACTTTATCTACTATAATTTGGCATCATTGACTATGTATATGTATACAGCGTAGGTTTTCATTCATTCACACACTCACATAAACGTATATATTCATGTGTTGTATATGTATGTACATATATATATATGTGTGTGTGTGTGTGTATGTATCTGTCTGTTGGTGCTATATATATATATATATATATATACATTTGTTATATATACTTGTTTGTCTGTACATGTTATATATATATATATATATATATATATATATATATATATATATATACGAAAACCTACGCAAGTATATTAGTGGCATAATCTGACCATGCTCAGATAGTGTGTATATTTGTGTGTACAGAGACGAAATAATGAGTAAACAAATGATTTATGACTAAGGGCCAATAAAGGTGGAATCCAAATGAACTAGAGTGGACAAACACGTGCGTGGTCGGTGACAGCGGGTTAGGTTGGAATCTCAACCGGGACCGGAGCCTTTACAACGGTGCGAAGTGTAAAAAGTTGGTCTTTGCTGTCATTTTCTATCATTGTCTAACTGAGAGTTATTGTTTCTTTCTTTCTTTCTTTTCTTTTCTTTCTTTCTTTTAAAATACTAGCACCGAAAATGAGTGGGCTACTTACTAATACTAGTAATAGCTGTAAGTGTTGGCGTAAATTTTAAGTAATATGAGTGAGTAAATAGGTAAATATACGCCAACAAAGTGAGTGACTCAAGGTGGACAGGGTGGTCGGCTGAATAATGTCTAGTGGTGTGTGTGGGGCGCCTAACTTTCGTGGGCACGGATCACCACGGTCTGACGAAAGGTGTAAAAAAAAAAGGACATTCAATGAAAACGCGTGGGGGAAGCTAAACTAGGAAATGAAAAAAAGAATTGTGAGAAATAAAAAAAACGTTGAGAAGGAAGAAAAAGAAAACGAGTGTCTAGGGAAAAAGAAAAGAAAGAAAGAGAGATAGGTCAATTGTGAGGAGTAAAAAAGAAAATGAAAAGTGTTCAAATGGTGATAAAAGTGAACAAAGAAAGATAAATCTCTTGGTACTTTTCACCGTTGACTTGACAAACTGATTTTTCAATATATTTTCATATTGAAGAGGATTCTGGCATTTGTATCACGCACACACACCGAAACGTATATACATACATAAGTGTGTGTGTGTGTGTGTGAAAAGAGAGAGGTTTGGTTTGTTTTATTTTATTTTCTTTATCGAATGGTATACCAACCTAAGTGGAAAATAGAGAGAGAGAGAGAGAGAGAGAGAGAGACAGCCAGAGAGAGAGAGAGAAGTGGAATCCTAATGAGAAATTCTATTTTCCACTATTACCTTCCACTTTGATAGAACAAAATTTGATAGATAGATAGATAGATAGATAGATAGATCGCAAGACGGCGAGGTAGAATCCAAATATAATATTCTGTTTCACTACTACCCTCTCACTTCCAAGATAGAACAGAATTATATATATATATATATAGAAAGAGAGAGAGAGAGAGAGAGAGAGAGAGAGATTTGTGTATAGAGCTCTATATTTTACTGATCTAGACCTTTTGTAGTGCTAGATTTTAATTATTTATATATATATATATATATATATAGAGAGAGAGAGAGAGAGAGAGAGAGTAAAAATATTTCTAAAAGCTACAAACACGATCATCAAGGGATGCAGGAAACTTTTCTCCAGCAAATACACACAAAGATCATGCTCGTATTTTGATAATTACCACCTCTTTCCTATGGCTTAACAACAGTTCTTACACCATACTAATTTAATCAGGTTGTATGAAGGTTAGCAAGGGATTATTTTCGTGCCTACAATTGGAAATAAGGAGACAATGTGATGTAATGGATATCGTCGTAGGAAATGGACATGACGACTCAAGTTCAAATCCTGTATGAGGCTGTTTGTATTTCACATAGAACTACTACCTCTCGGAAACCTAAGACTCCAACTATTATCCCTTCAGTCATGGGTAAAATAACAGGGCAGATTGGGAACTTTAGTCTTGTTAGAGCAACCAGTCTTGGAGAAGGAAAACTCCAGATTCAAACCTGTTAAACCACGCTTTAAAAATTGACCTTGAGTCACATCCTGCTCATGCGGAGGGGTTGGGTAAATGCATACAATTGGAAATAAGTTGTGAGTTGAATTAAAAAGTTATAGAAACTAAAATTTATTTACCAAGACGGATATAAACGAAGGATGAAATATAAATTTTCTCCCTTGGCTTTCAATGCCCGTATTCCATGAAGCTTTCCATTGGTCGAAGCAGCTTTGAAAAACCTGTTGTGCTATGAAATTGGGCCAAGGTATTTCTTTTAATGTTCCTAAGTCATCAAATCTCACCTTGATATGAATTTCCCATTGAAGAAACAAGAAAAAAGATCGCAGAGGACAAAGAAGTCTGCTGTGTATAGAAGGTGCATGACATGCAAAATATAGTGGCACACCAAAAACAATCCATTCAAAAAGTATTAAGACTGGTTTCAAAATCTTTTTTTCTTTTTTCTTTTTTTTTTTTTTTTTCAAATTGGCAAACTATTTATTGTTAATAACATGTCTGCATTGAAAATTTATATCTCTAAAAAGCCAAACCTTATCTCAAAACTTTTCTTTATACATTCCGGATATATATATATATATATATATATATATATATATATATATATATATATATATATATATATATTGTTTTTGAGAGAGGGTTTCAGAAACACGAGAGACAACGTGCCAGGTGTATTTAACTGCTTGTTCAAATTGTCATGGTCAACATTATAGAAAGCTTTGTTCATAACTATTCAGATAGATAGATAGATAGATAGATAGGTTTGGTTTCTTTGTTTAATAGCATATTAACCTTTGTGGATGGTTCAATGGCTAAGCCCACTTCATAGAAGGACAATATTGGTACTATTCAATTCATAGCGAGGAGGATAAGGGATCAGTACCATTCCCCCAAGGGTATTAGTCCGAAAGTAAGCGTTATAGTGTGACTGGAGTTTTACTACGTTACCACGGTCCAACACTATAGCTATTTTGACTTCCCATAGATAGATAGGGAGCTGAATTTGATAGATAGATAGATAGATAGATAGATAGATAGATAGATCGTGTTTCAGATCTTTCAACTACAGGATTGGATTAGCTACAAAGATGGTATAAGATTGTGATGCAGAAGAAAGAAAGAAAGAAAGAAAGAAAGAAAGAAAGAAAGAAAGAAAGAAAAGTAAACTAACTGAAATCAAGATTTTATTCTATCTAGTGTAAGATTATACTATCAAAACTGTTATGATTAGATTTTATTTACAGTATCTTCCATAAATACGTACACTCCTAAACTAATTTTCGAAATGAAATGTCTTGTAAACTAAATGTCTTGTAAACTAAAGATAACAGAATTTTATAATTTCTGGGGGCACATTATACAATCGAAACGAATATTATAGGTATTATTTACAATATTTCGCATAAATAATTGCACCCAGAATATTTTCTAAGTAAAAGGTTATCTTTCTTCTAAACCAAAAATATACTAATTTTTTTTTTCAATCTAACTCAGAAGATAACAGAATTTTATAATTTCTGGGGGCACATTATACAATCGAAACGAATATTATAGGTATTATTTACAATATTTCGCATAAATAATTGCACCCAGAATATTTTCTAAGTAAAAGGTTATCTTTCTTCTAAACCAAAAATATACTAATTTTTTTTTTTCAATCTAACTCAGAAGATAATCATTCAGGAGACAATAAGAATAGAGGCGCAGTCGCCATGATGTAATGGCTAAATTTTTGGACTACGGCCTTGAAGTAAGCGAGTTCAATTTCCAGTCACGCTATTGTGTCCACTATGAACTAACACCCTTCGGAAAAGGCATGAAACTCTTTATCCTCCCACTGCTGTTCTTCTTCAAGGATCGTTTTGGCACTAAATAACCCGCAAAGATTGATATGTCATTAAACAAAGAAACCATACCAATCTTAAGATTAAAACGCCATCGTTAGATTATTCGTGACGCTACTCATTCTTTCTGGAGATATATCCTTTCTCCAACCTTCATCCTGGCTGTATAGCCTCTTTTACCTTGATACGGCAACTTATCTTAGAGAAGCAAAACTGAATTCAAACAGGAGTTCTTTAAAAATTTGACCTTGTGTTACGTCTTGCCAAAGACAAAGGTTTTGAGAAAATACATACTTTTAGCAATCATTATTATTATTATTATTATTATTATTATTATTATTATTATTATTATATCCTTAAGTTATTTTGTAGAATGTTGACTTTAAAGAATATAACTTTTATCCAAGACACAATTACTCAAAATGTGAATATTATTAGATGTTGTATCATACTTCGCATTTGATTACTTACTAGAAACTAGTTTTCCGCAAAAACATTAAAATGTCATCTTTTATGTAACAGGCTATATTACCCGAAATGATTGTCCCAGAGAGAAGAGGACATTTCATGTAACAGCTTTTTTTTATTGTCAAGAGTATGGAGATGTTTTAAAAGAAATAGATCGTTGAGATTTAAAATTTCCACCAGATATCACAGTTCAGTGGGTGTTGTTTTTTGTATTTTTTTTTTCTTTATGATGTTAAATGTTGTCAAATTAAAAACTTGAAGACTGTCTTTAACAGCCATCTTTATGTTAGTTTCTGAAAGGCATCATTTCAATATGAAAAGAGTGAATGGAACTATTTTGTCAAATATATCTTTTCTGAATGATCACTTGTTTGATTTTCTTAAAGCAACAAAAGAACAAGCACTGAAGATTTTGAAGTTGTCTTATGATTTTAGAAGGCAAAAAATGTATTTTCCTCATATTTCCCGAAACAAGGTTGGTTTGTTTCTTGGTATATCAACCTTTGTAGGTTATCTAATGCCAAAGCTATTCTCCTAGAAGAACAGTAGTGGTGGTACTATTTAACCCATAGCTGGGAGGATAAGGGGGTTCATACCTTTCCCAAAGGTATTTGCCCGAAAGTGAACGTAATAGCGCAACTGGAGTACGAACTCGCGTACTACGATTCCGCAGTCCATCGCTTTAACCATTACACCACGAGTACACCCCCTCCGAAATAAGATAATGTCTGAAAATTCAAACTATAGATACGATGAAAAAATTAAAATTTTGCAATATAATCAAAATCATTTCCCTACGCCTTTTCTCTTTTTTTCTTTCTTTTTTACTTTTTTTTCCCCAAAAGTTTTTTTTATACTTCATTAATGAGTATTTTTGTCAAAGTTTAAATCTCTTTCTCACTGATTTATACAAGTAGATTTAACTGTTTTCTCTATCAATCAATCAAGTCATAAGGAGATTCATGATGCACACACGCTCTCTCTCTCTCTCTCTCTCTCTCTCTCTCTCTCTCTCTCTCTCTCTCTCTTGTATGACATCAGTCCTAACAGATTCTCTGGACTGCACCCAGTGTCCGCTCAGAGCTGATGTAAGTCCTCGCTGGTCACCCAACACTGGCGTGTACATGTGTAGGGAACGTGGCTTATGAGTACCTTCTTACGTCACCAGCAGTGTCCAGCATGTCTTGCTCGTCTTACTTGGGTGGTTTGTGAGATGGGAGGTACGTGGCTATCCAACTGCTGCTTTGTTGGGTGGACTTTCAGAATTTGTTCCAAACAGCAAGTTTCATTCTTATGTAAATCCTATGCAGCTCTTTCTCCATTCGTTTCGTTAAAAAAAAGCGTTTCAATAGCAGCTCATGCTATCCCTATGCGTATGTTGACATTGTTTTCTGTAGATAAGATGTTGCTGCCGAGGTTTACTAATTTCAGAGGTTTGCCAGTCAATTTGAAGATGGCTCTTTCTTATTCAAACTACCTGAACTGTTTTATTTACGTTTACGTAGAGCCCAATGCCTCCCGTTGCTAGCTCCAGGCTCGGCAGGTGTATTTGCGAGAAGTGCTTACAATAAGAGTCAGCAATAACTGATCCTTAATAAAAGGTATATTTGCTAATTAGCAAATTATTTGATATAACTAAACACTTCTTTGGGGCTGTAGAATACACCGATGGCAGCTCTGCAGAAAGGTCAGACTCCCCCAACGAGTGTCCTGGATATAAAACTAAACAATCTGATGGTGAGGCTCCTTGCCAAAAATGATCTCAATATTTGTAGGTTAGAAGTAATTCAGGCTATCACACTGTCAAAAACTCCAGTTCCATGGCTGCAAGATTTTTACTTGACTTAGGAGGCGTGCTTATCATCATCGTTATCGTCTTAGGAAATGGAATTGTCCTCCTGAGTTCAAATCCTGATTGCATTTACCTTTTGCATCTATGTTTTCTGGAAAGGCATAAATCCCATTCCCCCACCACCACCATCAAATATGGCTAAATAGTTGGTCAGAATGGGCTCTTTAACCTTAATAACGCAACCAATCTAGGAGAAAGAAAAACAAAGAGTCGTTGACTAGCAACACTACTCCCATTAAAAAAACCTACTTGATACGAAACTGCTGCACCAACACAGACGTTTTTTGACTGCAGCAGTAGCCCTTAAGAACACACACACACACACACACACACACACACACACACACACACACATATATATATATATATATATATATATATATATATATATATATTCAATTCCCGCAAAAACGCTTGAGAAAGGTATGAATCCATCTGTTCTCCTCTTGGGTATTGGTAAATTGTAGCAGAGGCTGGGCAATTTAGCATTGGTTAGGCAACCTTTTTAGGAGAAGGAAAACAAGGAATTCAAACCAGCTGTACTTCACTTAAAAATTCACCACATGTTACATCCAGCTTGAGACAAGGGAGCTGGGTAAATGTATATTTGGTGTAGCTTTGACCAAGAGTGCTAACAGAGTCATTATTGTTTTTTGGGGGGAATGGGGGTGATGGGAATATCCAGTTACTTCCTTTTACCCCGAGTTCAGTTGAAGAGGAGCTCGTGGCTTGACGGTTATTGTCGTAAGAAATGGATCCGGCAACCCGAGTTGAAATACTGAACAAGGCTTATTTGTATCTCAAATTACACTACTCTTAAGAAAACTAAGAATCCATCTGTTCTCCAGCTTTGGGTAAATAGTTGGTCTGACCAGGTTCTTGGTTAATCGATCGAGGAGAAGGATAACCTTGAAATCAAACCACTTATCATATTTACCAACCCCTCCGCTCGGGAAGAATATGACACAAGGTCAATTTTTAAGCGGAGTTTAACAGGTTTCAATTCAGAGTTTTCCTTCTCCTAGATTAGTTGCCTCACCAAGGCTGAAGAACCTAGTCTGCCCTACTATTTATCCATAGCTGGAGGGGGAATAATTGGATTCATACCTTTCCCAAGGGTATTAGTACTATGTGAAATGCAATCAGTCTCGTCCAGGATTTGAACTCGTGCCGCCGTGTCCACTCCCTACGACGATAACCATTACACCACGGGCACCTCCTAAATCAAACCAATTATAGACCTCGAAATCGTAGGGTAGACTAGATGTTTTAAACTTGTATTGCAACCATTCTAGAAGAAGGAAAACTTTGGCTTCAGACAAGCTTTACTTCGCTTTAAAAAAAAAGACCTTGTGTCACACCTTGTCTGAAGCGGAGAAGTTAAGTAAATAAACACCTGGAGCACATTACTTTTCAATTGGCGCGATTCGAAGTCAAATTAAGCAGATGCTTACCTGGCTGGGATTAGATTTAACCACTGCTCAATCTGATTCAAGGCCACGTGCACTGAGCTCTTCGAAAGCCTGGAACTCACTTTGTTCCGTGTTCTTTTATAACTTATTCTCTCACCTGAGAGCCTCCTACCATTTAAATAAGTCAGCCATAAAAATATCCTGGTGGTCTCTTTCCAGTTGATTCACACAAAGAAAATGAAGCTCACGGTGAGTGAAGAAGTGGGGGGGGAGTACGTGCGTGTGAGAGAAGAGATAAAGAGAGAGAGAGAGAGAGAGAGAGTAAATGAGGGAGTGAGGGAGAGAGGAGAGCACGCGCGTTTAAATACAAGGGAAAGATGGGGTTAGGTTGAACCCGCTCAACCTGGGTCACAGGTCAACTTAGCTCAACTGGGTGTAATGATAAACTGAACGTTAGTACTCTCAACGAATAATACCTGTTCGTTACTCTTTCAGTGCAGGCCCTAGAGAATCAAAAGTTTGTATTTTTATTAAATATATTATTAATTGGTAACTGATGTCGAGTGAGCGTGTGACTAAGTGAGCTCTGTTTAGCTGTTGTGATTTGTATAAGATATTTAAAAATAGTGAATGAGAAAGGATTTTCCTACGCGTGACTGGTGCTCAATCATGATTTGCTTTTTCATTTACGTTAAACGACAGGAAGATCAGTCGGCTAACAAATAGTTGAAGAGTAAGGAAGATCAACAGGCTGTTAGACCTTATATAAATCACTGCTATTGAACTGAGATTGGAACCTTTCGGTCAGGCTTACAATATTCTTACAGTAATTGCATCTGATGGTGAAGTTACAGTTCTGGAGATCTAGAGAGAGTAGAATACCTCTTCATTGCTATTACTCCAGGGTTAACTCTGACCAGGAGTATTTGTCAGGGTCCAATCTATGGGTGGATTGAAATACTTGATGCCATATAACTGTAAATCATTTGTATTTAGAATAGTTACTTGAAATTATAATTATCTAGTAGGGATTATAATCAGTTACTTGAAACCATATCGCTATCTGCAAATTACTTCTATTTGGAGGGGTTCTCGTGGCACCGATGCTAAAGCGCTAGACAGCGACATCGTAGTGAGTTCGAACTCAAACAGAGCAATTGCGTCCACTTTCGGACTAATACCCTTAACAAAAGAAAGAATACTCTTATTAACGCAGCGACGGGTTCAATAGTACCATTACGGTTCTTCTACAAGGATGGATTCAGCACTAAATATGTACCACGAAGGTTGATATGCCATTAAACAAAGGAACAAAACCTTGAATTAAATACCAATGCTTGATATCATATAACTGTGTGCAACAACAACAAAAAACTCTTACAGAAGCAACTACATAAAAAAATTAGATATAAATGTATACTGAATACAATTCTCTAACCGCTAAGTATAAAATAACTTGGATAGATTGATTTGCCATCAAAATCAATCAATAAATAAATCCAAATGAGGCAGATAAATAACGAATCTACGTTAATCACTGTTTATTTGGGTTTTATGGCATATCAATCTTTTTAGGGTATTTAATGCCAAATCCATTTTTATTCCAATAACAGTTCTATTTTTAAAAAAATCAGTTTAGCATAAGTACACAGTTAAGTTATCAAAACATTTCAATTTCAAGCCATTCAGTTCTACTTCAAACAATTCAGTTAAGCAGAAGTTCAGTTTCAATGTCAAAAACAGTTCCATTTCAAACAATTCAGTTTAGCATAGGTACGCAGTTTAAGTGTCAAAACAGTTCTATTTCAAGCAATTCAGTTTAGCATAAGTACGCTGTTTAAATGAGAAAACAGATCATTTCAAGCAATTCAGCTTAGCATCGGAACGCAGTTTAGCTCTATTTGACTCATAGATAGAACCTTATCAGGTGCTACCACTCTTGACCAGAGTGGACCTAGGAGTGATGGCGATGAAGGGGTATTCGCATTCCCCAAAGCCCCAGTATCACTGAAACCTCACCACCAGATTGTTTAGTGTCATACTCAGGACAACTGTTGAGTGGGGAGGGGTCTTACCCCTTTGAAGTGATGCAGTCGATGTATTCTACAGCCCCAGCCGACTGGGCAAGTTAATCATAGTCAAGAATTTTCTCTATCCTCTATAAAACTGCAAAAATGTTTGATGTCGAAGAATCAAATCTGTATATTTAAAAGATTCAGAGAACATTTAAGCTTGAAAAAAATGAGAAAAAGTCATATTCATCGAGATGGAATCTCTACCAATAAACAATAATCAGTGGAAAAATTTGTAGACTTCCAAATAAAAAATAATCAACGAATCATATTTCTTTGGTTGAGTTTGTGAGTTATAGAAGTTTGTGTTATTCAACACACGCACGCGCACACGCACACACATACGCACACACAAATATATATATATATATATATATATATATATATATATATATATATATGATTTGTAAACAAATAGTTTTTGGTAACATTTCTAAAATATATATATATATATATATACATTGGTGTAGTAGCTATCGAAAAGGGAGCCTTCGGGTTACCCTCGACTATGGTCGCCAACTTTACTTATATATATATATATATATATATATATATATATATATATGTTTGTGTGTGTGTGTGTGTGTGTGTGTGTGTGTTTACATTTCACATAGCACTGATACCCTTGGATAATGACACTCTTGGATAATGAGGCACACTGCGGTCTTTAACCCCATACTGGCAATCAGTCAAGAATGAAAACTATGGATTCGAACCTGTTGAGCTCTGCTAAAAAGTTGACCTTGTGTTGCATCCTACTCGAGCGGAGAAGGAGACAATGGTTTAATGGTCATCGTTATAGGAAATAGACTCGGCAACACGAGTTCAAATCCTGGACGAGCCTTATTGCATTTCACTTTCCTCTAATACTCTTTGGAAAAGTATGAATTCAATTATTCCCCCTCTAGCTATGGTTTCAAGTATTCTTATCTAACTGTATGAGAAGACTAGGTTCTTTAGGTTAGGCAACTAGTCTAGGAGAAGATAAATTCTGTTTTCATATCTGTTAAACTTTGCTTAAAAATTGACATTATGTCACATCTTGTCCGTGTAGAGGGGTTTATATATATATATATATATATATATATATATATATATATATATATATATATATATATATATATATATATTTGTGTGTGTCGATAATTTTTAAACGAGTTAGACTTCAAAACAGTTAAATGGTTTCAAAAATTGATATTTATACTTTATACACCGTTAAATGCTGCTAAGAATTGCTTTTTAACTCTGATAAATTTATTCAATATAAATTATTTGTTTGCACACAGTTAAATGGTTTCAAGTATTGCTATCAAAAACTAACAGTTCTATTTGTACAGATTTAAATGGTTTTAAGTATTGCTATGTAAAACTGATAATTCAGTTTTACATTAATCCTTTCTTCGCATACAGTTAAGTGGATTGAAATCTAGTGAATGATTAGATATTTCTATTCGACACATAGATGATACCCTAACAGGTATTCCCATTCCGGTTGTTATGTCGTGATGTTTGGAGCCGTTTGATTGTGTGCAGCAGGAGGGATCTGTTTCATTCGGAATGTCATTTACTAAGTATTCGTTTGGAAATCTTAGGTTTAAAATATGTATAAGCAAGGTTTTAAGTTTATTACTGGTCAAATAAAGTTCAAATGTGCGGACGTCGGTGAAGACACAACTCGTGACTTCTCTTAACGAATCAGATTCAAAGAAAGTACTTATATGTTTAATTTTAGAACTTATTTTTGTTTCTTTGACAATTTTTTTACAGGTTAGTTTTGACCCGATTTTTCTAGAATATTCTATTCTATGTCTCCTTTGCTGATTGGTTTAAAAATATAAGAGAGTAAATTCTATGTAAGTGAGATTTTGTTTCTTTTTTCCAGAATAGGAGACGCAGTTAGATATGCTCATACTAAGATAGATAGATAGGAACAGAATAGAAGAAATAGTTACATATGATATACTGAGATAGATAGATAGATGTGACCAAATTAACTTTATTTTTAAACATCGTCAGCCTTACGGTCTGCACCCTTCTTCCATCGGCGTTGGAATGCTTGGATTCTATTGGTCAAAAAAGTTAATAGTACATATGACGTCATCATATGAACTTTTCAGCTTATTAGCTTTTTTGCTCACCCTTGTATATTCATTGGAAGAGAAAAACGACATGACCAGAATGAGAATAATCTATCGCCATTGAATAAAGGGTTGAAATTCTATGGTAACCGGAAGAAAAGGAAAATTTGGTGTCTACGCTAACGAATATGGGGATTCAAGTAGATCAGTGTGGATTAACGATAATCCTTCTTCTCAGACATTCAGAAATAATAGATTTTGTTTTTCGAGGGTTTCGGAAACATGAGAGAAACAAGTTGCTTAATACGTTAAATTGCTTGTTCAAATAGTTATGGTCAGTAGTTTCTATAACCTTTATCAGCATTATAGAAAGCATTGTTAATAACTATTTGATATATATATATATATATATATATATATATATATATATATATAGAGAGAGAGAGAGAGAGAGAGAGAGAGAGATAGGGGGAGGGAGTGAGGGAGGTGATAGGGGCAAAAATGAACTAGATCGAGAAAGAGGGTACATAGGGGACAGAATAAAATAGATTGCAATAGATTGCAGATAGATAGATAGATAGATAGATAGATAACAAAATGAGCTAGCTAGCTAGATAGATAGATAGATAGAGAGAGAGAGATGATGGAGTAAAAATAAACTAGTTCGAGAGACAAAGCTATCCTAGTAGAAGAAAATTAGTGGTACTATCTAATCCCTAGTTAAGAGTATTAGGGGGCTCAGACCTTTCCCAAGAGTATTCCTTAGATAGATAGATAGAGAGAGAGAGAGAGTGTGTGTGTGTGTGTGTATGAGAGAGAGAGAGAGAGAGAGAGAGAGATTTATCCAAACAAGACATATCTTAGAATAAATAACTCGAAATGATAGAGATGTCAGATAGCCGGATTGACTAAATCGTACCTACTTATGTATTTGGTATATCACCAATAATTAATCAAGCGAAATGGTAGCATTGTACATTGACAGAATGAAACATGGGTCCACTTTGAGGTTTAAAAAAAGAATGAAAATAGATTTACAGGATTAACCAATCGAAAGAAAAACAGCTTATTCATTTATTTATATATTTATTATCTATTTGTTTATTTAGTTTCTTCAAAGCTGCCGTCATCACAATGTTTTCTTTTTTCTTCTTCTGTTCTTCTTTATTACTGCCATTACTCTCCTTTTCCTATTCGTCATTCACTCTTCTTCTTCTTCTTCTTCTTCTTCTTCTTCTTCTTCTTCAATAGCATGAAAAAATATTCATGGGCAGTTTAAATAGGGCTCACTGATTTTTTTTCTCCACTCATTTCTCCCAGGAGATGCAACTTAGAGCGAATCAACCTTCTTTTTTTTTTCAAATATACTTCCGTTCACAAACGTATAGATTCTCGGACGAAGATGTGTATACTAGCTTCACACACACACACACACACACACACACACACACACACACACACACACACACACACACACACACACACACACGAGAATTAAAATACTGACAGATGCTGTTGTTATTGTTGTTTCTATTGTGATAGAAATTTCTATTGTCGATCTTGAAATTTCTGACAGGAGTTGTTTATCTCGGCAAACAATTCTTCGGTTATTCTAATTTCTATTTAGAAAATAGTTTTAAGTATTTGTGTCCTTGCACCAGGCTTTGTAAATATTATTGTTGCTATCATTCAGCTATAATTCACCAAATGCCAATTTTGTACGTCTTTCTGTCTTCGGATAACTCAAGGATAATTAGATCTTTAACCAACGAATTTTCCAACGACGAGAATCCAAAGCATGTTTGTTTTGTTTTGTTTTTTGTTTTGTTTTGTTTTTTATTTTGTTTTATTTTCTGTTTTTGTCTTTTCCTTTGTTTTTCTATATTAGTGTTTTAAAAAATCAAAACCTTTTTTACGCCCTGTTGGTAGGGCTTAGAATATGTTTATTGTATCCCCATGCAGAGAGTCAAGGACACTCCCACACACGCATATGCGCACGAAAGGGGTGTCATGAATATGACATTAAACTGTATCTGATAGTGAGACTCCAGTTCCAAGTAGACTTCCCAGTCGGCTGGAGCTGTAGAATACACTGACTACATCTCTGCAGAAGGGTAAGACCCCTCCAATGAGTGTCCAGCATATGACACTAAGCAATCTGATGGCGAGGTTCCAGTGATGCTGGAGCTTTGGGGTATGCGAGTACCCCTTTATTGCCATCACTCCTAGGTCCATTCTGGCTTGGAATGGTAGCACCTGATTAGGGTCCTATCTATGGATCAAATAGAACTAAACTGTGTACTTATGCTAAACCAAATTGTTTGAAATGGAACTGTTTTTGTATGTTAAACTGAATTTTTTTTAAATGGAACTGTTTTTGATATCGAACCTGTACTTACGTTAAACTGAATTTTTGAAATAGAACTGTTTGTAAACAAAATCTATACTTATACTAAAATGAATTGGTTGGATTAGAACTGTTTATCTAAACTGAATACCTTGAAATACAAATGTTTTTGACAATCAAACTCTTCTTATGCTAAACTGAATTATTTGAAATAGAACTGATTATTGGTATAAAGATTGATTTGGCATTAAATAAACAGCAAAGGTTGATATGCGATAAAACCCAAACAATCAACCAACCAACCAATCCCAAGTAGAAAAATAGCTGAGCTACTATGTGACCCATGACTGGGGGGGATAAAGAGGTTCATACATTTCCCGAGGGTATAAGTTCGAAAGTGAACATAATAGCACGACTGGAGTTCGAACTCACTTTCTACAACGTCGCAGTCAAGCAAATTAGTTTGGTTTGGTTTAATTTGGTTTGGTTTTATGGCTTATCATCTATTGTAGGTTCTTTAACGTAAAATCCTCTTTATACATATTACTTGGTTTGGTTTGGTTTGGTTTTATGGCATATCAACTTATTAATGCCAAATCCATTTTTATACATATAAACAGTTCCATTTCAAAAAATTCAGTTTAGAATAAATATAGTTTTTCGTTTACTCACAGTTAATTGTCAAAACATTTCTTTTTCAAACAATTTAGTTTAGCATAATTATACAGTTTCACTGTTAAAAAACAGTTCTATTTCAAGCAATTCGGCTTAGCATAAGTACATAGTTTAGTTCTATTTGACCCATAGATAAGACACTATCAGGTGCTACCACTCCAGAGTGGAACTGGGAGCGATAGCAATTAAGGAGTACTCCACATTTCTCAAAGCTCCAGCATTACTGGAACCTCACCATGAGATTGTTTAATGTCATACGCAGGACACTCGTTGGGGGGGTCTTATCCCTTCGCAGAGAAGCAGCTGATGTATCATACAGCCTCAGCCGACTATGCAATATACATATTCAAAATGATTTGTAGGTTGGTTGGTTGGTTGGTTGGGTTTTATGGCATATCAACATTTGTAGGTTATTTAACGCCAAATCCATTTTTATGTAAGTATCAGTTCTATTTCAAAATATTCCATTTAGCATGAGAAAATAGTTTAATAGTCAAAAACATTTCTATTTCAAACTATTCATTTTTTTTTCAAACAGTTCTAATTCAGCTAATTCAGTTTAGCTTAAGTACAGATTTTGTTTACACACAGTTATATGTCAAAACAGTTCTATATTAAACAAATCAGTTTAGTGTAAATATTGTAAATAAAGTTTTATTTCAGATAATTCAGTTTAGCATAAGCATGCAGTTTAAATGTAAGTACGGTTTGTGATAAACATTTCTATTTCAAGTAATTCAGTCTAGTCAATCAATTCAGTTTAGTATAAGCATGCCGTTAGTTCTATTTAACCTATAGATATGGCCCTATCAGGAGCTACCACGCCGGGCAAGGGTGGACCTGGGAACAATGGAAATGAAGGGGGTACTCCGTTTTCCCCAAAGCCCCAGCATTACTGGAACCTCACCATCAGATTGTTTAGTGTCATATCAGGACACTCGTGGGGGGGTCTTACCCCTCTGCAGAGGTGCAGTCAGTGTATTCTACAGCCCCAGCCGACTGGGCAACAATATGATTTGTAAAAGCATAGTTTGTCGATAACATTTTTAAACGAGCCTGTGTTCATTCGTTTTCACACTGTTAAATGGTGATACATATGATTTGTAAGTCAACAGTTTGCTGATATTCTTAATTTTAAATGAGTCAGATTTGATTCATTTGCACACTAGTATTTCTATTGCTTTCACACAGTTAAGTGGTTCCAAATATTCTATTTAGAATTGATCCTTTGTTTACACTTACTTAATAAGTTTTTGATATTGCTATCCAACATAAACAGTTTTATTTGCACATTGTTAAATGATTTCAAGCATTGCTCTTTAACACGAACAATTCAGTTTAGGCACTCAGTTAAAGAGTTTCAAGTATTGCTAATCAACACAAACAATTCTATTCAACATTACTCATTTGTTAGCACTCAGTTAAATGGTTCCAAGTATTGCCATGTATGACGAACAATTCAATTAAACAAACAGTTAAATGGCCAAACTGTTCTATTTCTAATAATTCGATTTAACGGAAGTTATTCGTTTGCGCACTGTTTAACTGGTCAAACAGCTCTATTTGGCCCATAGTTAGGACCCTATCAGGTGCTTCTACTCCGGGTCAGAATGGACCAGGGAGCAATGACAATAAAGGATACTATATATTCCCCATAGCCCTCGGGCTAAAGTCTCGCCTTCAGGATGTTTAATGACATATCCATGACAGTCGTTGAAGTGGAGGTCTTATCCCTCGGCATAGATGTAGTCAATGTATTCTACAGCCTCAGCCAACTGGACTTTCGAACATGTAAGCCATCACGCTACGGGTACTCCCCAATGAACCAGCTGTTGCAGCAGAGATGATTCAGAAAGAACACATGCTACTCAATAGGGATAGCAAACCGAATTCTTATCATCATCATCATCATCATGTCGTTCCGCCAGCACGGATATCCCTGATCCTCTCTCGCCACTTCTCCCTATCATTCATCGCTTTTGACAGGTCTTCAGGGTTACATCCCGTATCCACACATCGCTGCTGTATGTATGTTCTAGCTGGTCGTCCTGCTTTTGCTTGGCCATATGCGGGGGTCCATAGGAGTACATCACTGATGAGTTCGTCCTTGCTTCTCCAGCAGTGTCCTGCGTGTCTGGTTCGTCTAACTTGTATAGTTTTCGTGATTGAAGGCAAGTGGCCGTATAGTTGGTGTCTTGTAGGGTGTTGTCGCCAGGACTTGTTCAATATTGCTCTCAACATTCTTGTGTAATTGCCGTCTAGTTTCTTCTTCAGCCGTTTAGTTAGCGTCCAAGTAGTGCATCCATATAGCAGTATCGATACGACCGCTGCCTGGAAGAAACTGCGTTTCATCTTATCGGTCAGGTCTGATTCCCATATGATCGAGAGCCTATCGATAGCTGTCCATGCTTTCGTTAGTCGTGTGTCGATGTCTTTTTCGGTTGATGAGACGCTACTTCCTAGGTAGGTGAATTTGTCTACTAGTTTCAGAGAGGCTACGTCTAGTGTAGTAATGTCGCTTGTTTGGTTGTAACACATATATTCAGTTTTGTGTGCATTGACATGGAGGCCAATGCCTGCGGCGGCTCGTTCCAAACAATGCAGTAGTGTCTCGGCTTGGTTACGCGTATTCGCCAGTAACGCTATATCATCGGCGTAGTCGGCGTCGTTAATTGTTTTTGCGGGATACCTTCTACTTCTTTTCTTCGTCAGCTCGAAGCCAACCCAAAATAGACAACATCCTTAGGAAAAAACAAAATGGCTTCCGAAGAAATAGATCCACAACCTCACAAATATTGACCATCCGTAGAATCCTTGAAGGCGTCCGGGCAAAAAACCTACAGGCGACATTACTATTTGTCGACTTTACCAAGGCCTTCGATTGCATACACAGAGGGAAGATGGAACAAATCCTACTAGCATACGGCCGACCAAAAGAAGCCGTAGCAGCAATAACGATTCTCTTCAGAAACACCAAAGTGAAAGTACGTTCACCAGATGGAGACACAGAATACTTCGACATTGTTACAGGAGTACTACAAGGAGACACGCTAGCCCCATACCTCTTTATCATCTGTCTAGACTACGTGCTTAGAACTTCGATCGACAAAATCAGCGAATTCTTTTCGGAATGTGAAAAAACTGGAAATCAGAAAAAGAGACTAGACCGAGTGATACAAAGAAAAATGTTGGCAATATTCAAATAGTTCATAAAGGAGTAAGTGGAAATTTAATTTGGTTACAAGGGGCGCTTCTAGTAAGAAATTTGAGAAGCCTTTTTCAAGCATCTGCCGTGCATTATCAGCAAACTCTATTATCTTATCTCTTTATTTTCCGTCAGATATTTTTCTACAAAAGTTGTTATTTCTTGGGCACCTCTGTACACTTTACACTATCTTTTATCGTTTTTCGCCCCACGGAATCTCAATAACTGATTGTAAAAAATTACTCTTTTTATTCGTCTTTCTGTCTCTGAAGACGGCAATGATCAATGGTTTATTTCATCTGAAAAATTACTAGATAAGCAACAAATTCTAAGTTCGTTGGTTGGTTGGGTTTTATGGCATATCAAGCTTCGTATGCTATTTAACGCCAAATCCATTTTTATGAAAATAGTTCTATTTGAAACAATTCAGATTACTATAAGTACGCAGTTTAATTGTAAAAAGCTATTCAGTTTAGTCAAGCAGTTCTAATTCAGTTAATACAGTTTAGTACAATTACAGATTTTGTTTACACAGTTAAAGGTCAAAACAGTTCTATATTAAACAATTCAGTTTAGTATAAGTACAGTTTCAATGTTAAAAAACAGTTCCATTTCAATTAATTCAGTTTAGCATGAGCACGTAGTTTAAATGTAAGTATGATTTAATTGTCAAAAACATTTCTGTTTCAAGCAATTCAGTCTATTCAAACAATTCGGTTTAGTATGCCGTTTGTTCTATTTAACCCATACATCAGGTGCTATCACGCCGGGCCAGAGTGGACCTGGGAGCAATGGCAATAAAGTGGTGCTCTGCATTCCCCAAAGCTCCTGCATCACAAGAACCTCACCATCAGATTGTTTAGTGTCATATCCAGGACACTCACCGGGTGGGGGGTCTACCCTTCTGCATCGGTGCAGTCGGTGTATTCTACAGCCCCAGCCGACTGGCCAACAAAGTCTATGGTTAAAAGGTTTTATAAATCATGACCATTGAAATATTTTGGTCCTGCAATCCATGTGAAATTATATTATTTGCTTTTTGATTCGGTTCATATCGAACTGTAGTGATGTGTGTATTTACCAATCATCCCGCTCGGGGAGAATGTGACACAAGGTCAATTTCTAAGCTAATTTAGAGTTTCCTTCTCCTAGACTGGTTGCCAAACCAAGACTAAAGAACCCATTCTGTCTTACTATTTACCCATAGCTGGAATGAGAATGACTGGATTCATTCCTTTCCCAAGGGTATTAAGACTATGTAAAAATTCAACCAACCTCGTCAAGGATTTGAACTCGTGTCCCAATCTCCATTTTCTACGACGATAACCATTACACCACGGGCAACTCCTTAACAATTCACTAAGAAAATTGCGGGGCCTAAATTTTAACCTGCACTGCCAATATCAAAAAATGCTTAACTTCCGTCGATAAAGCAGTGTTTTATTTAGTTTTGTTTTGTTTTTTGTTTTGTTTTTTGGTTTGTTTTTCATTTTTTGTTTTTTTGTTTTTTTGTTTTGTCTTTGTCTTTTTTTTTCAGTAATGCTGGAGCTTTGAGGAATGCCGAGTACTCCTTCATTACCATCACCTCCAGGTTCACTTTGGCCCGGAGTGGTAGTACCTGATAGGGTCCTATCTATGAATCAAATAGAACTAAATTGGGTATTGATGCTAAACTGAATTGTTTGAATTAGAACTGTTTTTATATTGAAACTGTGTACTGATGTTAAACTGAATTGTTAGAAATAGAATAGTTTTTAAATTTAACTTGTGTGTAAACAAAACTGTACTTATGCTAAACTGAACTGTTTGAAATAGAACTGTTTTGTATAAACTGGATTTGGCTTTAAATAACCTACTATGGTTGATATTCCATAAAACTCAACAAACCAACCAACGGTTAAATGTTAAACAAAGTGATTATATTGAATATTTCAAAAAGTTTAAATGATTTTTAGCGTATTCCTAGACACGGTATGGGGATTCCTAGATCACAGTATTGGTACTGACCAAGGAAAAATCACTTGCAAATATTATATATATATATATATATATATATATATATATATATATATATATATGTGTGTGTGTGTGTGTGTGTGTGTGTGCATAAGTTGCACACGTGTACATTTATACTCTTTACCACGTGTGAGTCTGATTCTTTATCCGCAGCGTTGTCAATAGCAACACGTTACATGCCCAAATGAGCGAGGTTGAACTTTAACTTCGCTCCATTTTACAAATAATGCTTAAACAATCAATCAACGCGAGATATCCGAAAAAAAAAAGAAAGAAAAAATCATTGACAAGAAGAAGAAGAAGAAGAAGAAGAAGAAGAAGACAACACATCCCTTGACAAAATAAATGAATAAATAAATAAAGCCATCTCATGAATATTCATAAGGCTACTTTGTTGTTTAATTATCTCCGCTTCAAAAGACCGCTTCAGTTCGAAAGTTTCGTTTGTGTTGCTCTTAACGGCACAACGTGGAGACTCAATTGACTCAGAAAATTGGCCATCACAAAACTTATTTTTGCTTTTGTCTCATTAAAAAAAAAGTATAAAAGAAAGAGAATCGAACCAGGACACTCAGTGTCACGAGGTTACTGAGAGATTATAAGGTCACGTGTTTATGTTTTTAAGTGAGCAGTCAGCTCCACTGAATGGACTACTGATTGTTATCAGATAACACTTCATATTTTACAAGCGGTTTGGTGAAACAAAGTATCTGTCTACGCCATGAAACCAGTCAAGATTTGAACTGCAATTTGTTGTTTAAAAATCTTTTACAATTTAGGATACTGCATTTAATGGCTATAGAAAGTAATACTCATTAGCATTTGAACAAGATAGATAGATAGATAGATAGATAGATAGATAGATAAGTGTGTGTATGTGTGTACTAGGTCCAGCAGATAGATAGATAGATAGATAGATAAGTGTGTGTATGTGTGTACTAGGTCCAGTAGATAGATAGATAGATAGATAGATAGATAGATAGGAGTATGTGTATGTGTATGCATGTATGCGTGTGTGTACTAGTTTCAGCTGATAGATAGATAGATAGATAGATAGATAGATAGATAGATAGATAGGAGTATGTGTATGTGTATGCATGTGTGCGTGTGTGTACTAGTTTCAGCTGATAGATAGATAGATAGATAGATAGATAGATAGATAGATAGATAGATTATGAGAAAGATGAAAAATGCAGATACTAACACGTATTAAAGATAGGGAAACCAGATATGGACAAATTAACAAACAAAAACAGATATAGCTTGTTGGTTATATATATATATATATATATATATATATATATATATATATATATATATATACCATGTCGTGCCGCAAGCACAGATATCCCTGACCCTCTCTCCCCACTTCTCCCTATCGTTCATCGCCTCCGGCAGGTCTTCAGGGTTACATCCCGCATCCTCACATAGCTGCTGTATGTATTTTCGAGTTGGTCGTCCCGCTTTTGCTCGGTCATATGTGGGGGTCCATACATCACTTATGAACACGTCCCTGCTTCTCCAGCAGTGTCCTGCATGTCTGGTTCGTCTAACTTGGATAGTTTTCGTGATTGGAGGCAGTTGGCACCAGTCATGACGTAATTTTCGGGCTAAAGACCTTGGGTAAAATATGAACTCTTGTCTGCAAAGATATGGATAGAATAGTAATAATAATGTTCTACTAAAAGGATGGCTTTAGTATCAAATAACCCACGAAGGTTAATGTGCTATTAAACTAGGAAACCAAACCGAACCATTTATATATATGTGGGAGGGGTGAAAAATTAAGGGAAAAGTGGATGAACCAAAGCACAGACAACGGATTCAAATTAATATTTTGTCAATATGAAATAATTTAGTTTTTCACATCTTGTTGGGTTTTTCCAATCTGCCACTTAAAATTGTCGTAGACTCTTGAAAATTCAGTATGTTATTGCTATACATCTTATGTGATGACTAACCAATTTTTATGATTTCAGGTTCAAATTAACAGCTACAGCAGCAATTGAAATGCACCCAACTAAAGCCCGATTATCACAGCTGGTGAATTTCAAAAATGCAATCTGGACGTGAGGACACTTTAGAAGAATGATATGCAACAAAATTCTGTTTTAAACATGGAAAAAGTGCCACAGAAAGTATGGAACTCTTCAGACTGCTTTTCGACCATCTTGCATGAATCGAGCATCAGTTTTTGTGTGTGGCATAAGAGATTCAAGGAAGACAGGAAATCTGTGAGGGACGATGAGAGTTGTGGGAGTTGATTGGCCAAATAAAGAATTTCATGGATAACGACTGTCGTGTGTCTATAGGGACAAAAAGTGCACAGTTTGATGTCAGCGTGGGAACTGTACACACATATATTCGGGAGGAAGTGAAGGTGCGGAAGATTTGCACGAATTTTGTCCCAGGGGGGCTCAGAGAAGATCAGAAAGAAAGGCGTTGTCATTACAGCAGGGAGATGGTCGAGCTGATTAATTCAGATCCCGCAGTTCTTGATGATCTGGAGACCTTGCTCAGTCGGCTAGTGCCCTAGAATACACCGACTGCACCTCTACAAAGGTGTAAAATGTCCAAGATATAACAATCTGACGGTGAGGTTCCAGGGATGATGGAGCTTTGGGGAATGCGGAGTACACCTACATTGCCATCGCTCCAAGGTCCACTCTACCCGGAGTTGTAGCACCTGATAGGGTCCTATCTATGGTTCAAATAGAACTATACTACGTACTTATGCTAAACTGAATTGCTAGAAATAGAACAGTTTTGACATTAAACTGTGTGTAAACAAAAATTATACTTATACTAAACTGAATTGTTTGAATTAAAACTATTTGAATAAACTGAATAACTTGAAATAGAAATGATTTTTAACGATTAAAATGTGGACTCATGCAACACTGAATTGATTGAAATAGAACTGATCATTTTTATAAAATAGATTTGGCATTAAATAGCTGGCAAGGGTTGATATGCCATAAAATCCAAGCAACCAATCAACCAACCAATCTATATATATATATATATATATATATATATATATATATATATGGAAACTGATTCTTATATAGATTAATTCCACGGACTTCAAACCTAGTCATGAGTTTTTACCTTGTTTGATCTTATATATACGAGGATCATTAAATAAGTTTCCAGATTTTTTTTTTTTCGTATGGGCACTTTTATTGACAGCACACACATGAAACTCAAGTCTCCTTTGAAGAAATCTACTCCGGCTGCAATGCACTTGTTTTATCGTTCCAACAACTTCTGGAAGGCCCCATGGAAGTCCTCTTGTGTGAGCGTGTCAATGACCTTCCTCACAGCCTCTTTCATCTCCTCAATTGTCTCATAATGACAGCCTCTGAGCTTAGGGAATAACCAAAATACACAGGGTGCAAGGTCTGGACTATAGGGACAGTGAGGAACTGTACTGATGCCCATCTTTGTCAAATAGTCTGTGACAAGGATGGAGTTGTGGACTGGTGCATTGTCCTGATGGAAATGCCACTGACTCGATTTGAAGAGTGCTGGCCTCTTCCGACGGAATCTCTTCCTGAACTCCATTAAAACCTCAACATAGTATTCCTTGCCTGTCTGTCCAGTGGGAACCCAGTGCATGTAGATTATGCCTGTGCTGTCAAAAAAAGGATCATCAAAAGTTTGTGGGTGGATTTGTTCTGTCTGGCCTTTTTGGATCTGGGAGAACCAGCATGCTTCCCCTGGAAACACCGTCTCTTGGTCTCTGGGTCATAGCAGTAGATCCATTTTTCATCACATGGCTTTTTTCCCAGTTTAAAACCGAATCTTATTGCATATTATTCTTGTAAAGTCCAGATTGTATTTTTGAAATTCACCAGCTGTGACAATCAGGCTTTTGTAGGGCGTATTCGAATTCCTGCTGTAACTGTTCATTTGAACCTGAAATCATGAAAATTGGTCAGTCATCCCATAAGATATAAAACAATAACATACTGAATTTTCAGGAGTCTACGACTATTTTAAATGCCTGTACAAAAAGTCTGGAAACTTATTGAATGCTCCATATATATATATATATATATATATATATATATATATATATATATATATATATTAGTTTATATATATATATATATATATAATAGCGTGAATGCTTGTCTGCGACCACAGGTTTCATCACTTCTTCTAAAAGACAATCAAAGAACGAAAGATTTTGAAGAAACCGTGAACAACTCTTTATATGTGTGTGGGGGGGGGTATATTTGCATATTGGTCTGTTACAAACACACGAAGTGAGATAGTGACTACTAACGTTGTTATAATTACACACGCACACACATGCACACACACACACATATATATATATATATATATGTGTGTGTGTGTGTGTGTGTGTGTGTGTGTGTGTGTGTGGATCGATAGACAGATTGATAGATAAATATGCAGGGAAGAAGTAGAGAAAGAAAAACAGATATACATTTAGATGGATTTCTTGGGACATATGCAAAATATTAACGATTGGATATATCAAAAGTAAGCTGTATGCTACAAATGAAAAATTTTGCGTCGGCGAAAGATTTGACGCTCTTTGCTGAAGCAACTGATTTGAATAAAATCAAGGACCATTTCTTTATCTTTGTTTTTTTTTTTTTTTTTACTTTTTTTTTTAAACGGCATTTTAACCCTGTATGGATAACGTAAATTCAAATTTAATGTTTGAAAATACAACAATTTTTTTTCAAGATACAAGTTTGAAAGGTGAGTTTATGATCCTCTGTAAACAATTATAGCTTCAAATAATTATTCTTGATACAAATAATCATGTTAGGTTTTAGAGGTGTATCGACAAATAAAAAACTCAGTGGAATGAGTGTTTTCAATGCTAATGGGATCCTCTTAAAGGATATGAATGTTTCATTTAGTGTTCAAGTCTGTCTTGGAAGACAGATTTTCAGTCTTTATACGTTTTTAAAAACATACCTCGTATTTTTCCTGATTTCTATCTGTTTCTAACTTTGCTTAACGTTGCATGTATTTGGTTTGGTTTGGTTTGGTTTGGTTTCTCAGTTAGAGTGACCTTTGATCATATTTTAAATGTTTAAATCAACTCTGAGTCAATCAAGTATCAAATTTCATTATTCGACTTCAAAACATTTGGATGTTTTATGGAGAATAGATAAACTCTCGACAATGATCAACGAAGATTCCTTATTTATGAATCTCAGTTCGATTTACTGATAGATTGATTAATTGATTTTAACAGGCAGTCAAAATATCAACGGTTATTTCATGCCTTTAGATGAAGGAATGGCATTCATTGTACATCTATATTGATATTTTTGGTACAATTGTTTCGTAAGAAGTTTGGGGTTGGGTTTTTTTTGCACAGTTATATGATATCAAATATTCCTATCGATTACAAAACTTAGCTTCTTTTTTAGAGGCATATTAGCCTTCGTGGGTTATTTAAAGCCAAAGCAGTCCTGGGAAATAGAAAAAAAAAACAGCAGTATTTCTATTGAACCTGGGAAGGGGATAAGGGGGTTCATGCCTTTTCCGAAGGTATTTGTTCGAAAGTGAACGAATTAGCCTTAACAGAGTTCGAACTCGTTTACAAGGATGTCACAATCCAGCACGTTAGCCACTTCGCCACGAAACAGAGCGTAATTCCTCATATTAAAATGAAATCTTTCATTACTCGGTTATAAAACGGAAACGGAAGAAACCTGGGAGCGATGGCAATGTAGGGGTACTCCGCATTCCCCAAAGTTCCAGCAATACTGGAACCTCACCGTCAAATTGTTTTGTGTCATATTAAATTCACTGCAATTATCTTTTTTTTTATTTTTCGAAAAGATTATTTTACATTTCATAGGAGAGTTTAATTTCACATTTTAATCCTATGTAGAATGATCACCTATTTCCGGAACAGTTAGCGTTGTAAAAAACAAATTACCAGACAAGTCGAAGTATTCTAATTTAACTTTTTTTTTTTTTTCACTTTCGTGGTAGGATCGGGTCCTTTTTATACTTGTTCCGGAAGTGGGTGATCATTCTACATTGAAATTGAATGTAAAAATAAACCATACTTTTAAAATGTAAATCTTTTTTTCTTTCGAAAAATAAAAAATACGTTTCAAGGTAGACTTTAACGGGTACACGTGAAGAATGATAATTTCTTTTTTCCCTTTTTTTTCCCTCCTTTGTGGAACTTTACCTTTCTTCAAGAGATGAAATCGGTGTATTTGTCAACTCCGCCGACAGAGTGAGTTATAATCGAAGTAAAGTCCGTATACGTTTGTATATGACTTTCTTTAGTGGGTGAAAGTGATTTGATGATCCACATGAAAATAGCTAAGTGTTATAAATAATTATTACCGTTCTTTGCTTGTGTATCACAGAATGAAACTAATTTGGCTACAATTGTTCAAATATAAAAGGATATTTAAAGATAAATGCTGCCCACAATTTATATATATATATATATATATATCAAGCAAATCAAGCAAATAAGGACAGAATATCCAAAGAATGAGTGCTGTTTAATACAAAATATAACTGCAGAGTAAAATATCTATTTTTGTTTAAAAAACTAGGAATTTAGAAATAGTATTCCATTTCCATAACAAATATATTTTACTTATTCAAGTTCGTAAGATGGAATTCAAATTCCATCTGAATAAGCGAAATAAATTTATTATAAAAATAGAATACTATTTCTAAATTTCTTGTTTTTTAAACAAATATATATATATATATCAATTGATTCTATAGATATACTTCAACAGAATTATCCAAATGGATTGCCCAATGTAAAGTTTATAATATATGTAAACATATATAAATAAGTTTATGCAGAGCAAAATATCATAGAGAAACAAGATCATTCTATTATAAATTTATTTCATCTGTTCTTGATGACACTTTGGATTTTTTTTTCTTTTAATAAATATTTAAGTTAAGACACATTGAACTTTACATAAGATAAATATATTCTCCGGAGTTAACGGTCAAAAGACAAAGATTTTCAAATCCATCTGAAGATTCCATCAAGAACGGATGAAATAAATTTATTATGAAATATTTTTGGGTATCACCTACCCTTTCAGCATAATGAGCTGTTCCATCTGCCATATATGGCAGTAGGGGAGATCAGCCTGGGAAGGATAAGCCTACAAGTCAGACCAGAAGAGCCGTTCCTATTGTTGAAGTATATCCTTACTCTATCACTAGTCCTATGTTCTTATTACTAACAGTCTCTCTCTTTTAAATACTCTTTTCTGTAAATATAACTATTTACCTCACATATCGTGGTTTGTCTAATTATTATTACTACTTGTGTTCACTAACCAGAACACAACAAATATATATATCAGGACTTTTATTTGAGTGATTTTAGGATATTCGGATTTCAAATAGTCCCCATTATTCCTAATACTCTGGGACTTTGTGATTCAAACGGACTCTCCTTATGTCGACCAGGAGACCAGACCAAGTATTGATTAACAAGAAAACAACAACTGGTCATGTATATTTTACCATTCCAGTGGAACCAAGAGTAAAAATGAAAGAGAGACGATTAAAAAAACTGGATTTTACCAGAGAACAGAACAAGCTATGGAGGATTAATGTGACGAGGCATAACAATTGCAATTAGGGCTCTTGAAACAGTCTATGCAAACCTGGAAAAGAGACTGGCGATCAGAACTGAGATCATCCTGACCACAGCATTATTGAAATCGCTGAGGAAACTTCAAAGAGTCCTGGAGACCTGAGGAGACTTGCGGTCAGCCAGATTTCAGTGAAAAAAAACCTCACCTGTTATAACTTGCCCAGTCGGCTGGAGGTGAAGAATACACCGACAGATTTTCTGCAGAGGGGTAAGACCTCTCCTGCAACGAGTGGCCTATATATGACACAAAACAATCTGACGGTGAGGTTCCAGTATTGCTGGAACTTTCGGGAATGCAGAGTACCCCTACATCATACATACCCTCCAAGTAAAATGAGCAAGACATGCTGGGCATAGCTGGTGAAGAAAGGATGAATGCATAAGTGACATTCTCTTATGGACTCCGTGGCACGGACACACCAGTGTAAACCAACCAGCAAAAACGTACATTCATCAGCTCTGTGTGGACATTAGTTGCTGTTTAGGTGCCTTATATTGGCATTGCGGCTAGATTGTTTGCCAATGGTTCGGGACACCTGGGTTCAATCCCAGGTCGAGTCATACCAAAGACTCAAAAAATGGTATTGATGCCTCCTTGTTTAACACTCAGCATTATAAGATAAGGATCAAGAGTAATAGGAGCAATCCAGGAAAATGAATTGTACCCACGCTTCATTGTAGCAGCTATTGAAAAAGGAAGCCTTTAGGGCGCTTTAGTCGACCAACTTAACTTACTTATTATTGAGATGGCCGATAGGTACAGATGTCGAGAAATATTCAAAAGAATCCATGCTTTCTGCTCGTCTTCATAATGATAATGATGATGATGATGATGATGATGGAGTGTTTATCGGTTTAAAACGATAAGAAAATACATTTGATGCATTAGAAATTATAAGTATTAAATATGAATAATTGTAACCATATAATATTAAAGAAAATAATTTGTGTGAGGAACAATTGTTAAACACTTGTAACTCCTGAGAAAACCTGGATTCACCACTTCCACTCTGAACCCAAGATTCAAAGTAAATAGTTGAAACGCTCTGGTTCTCCTCTTACTGAAGACGTTTAAGTTGGCAGCGTCAGTGAAGAAGGTGATGACGTCTATTTTCTTGTTTTTGCTTTTGGTTTTTTGGTTTCTAAATCTAAATCATGATTGATGACCTGGAAAAGGACAAAAACAATTATCAATGAACAGTACTAAACACCAGAATTAAGACAACTGAAAGAAGCAATTAAGTCGAAAGCTCAGAGTATGTGTGTTCTTGCTCCAGAATAACACGCCTGTTCAGAGACTGAAGTTGCCAACTGTAGCTTTGCATTGCTACCCTATCCCTTTTACTCACCATAATTCCATCTGACCGCTTCCTGTTTCCTAAATTCAAGTCTCACCTGCATACTCTCCATTTTTGAAACAATGATGAGATTGTATGTGCCATGGAGGAGATTTTAGAAGACCAGGACACCATCTTCTTCCATGATTGCAATGTTTGACCATCATTGAATCAAGCGTTTGATTTCAACGGGGACTATTTTGAAAAATAGAGAAAAACCTTTTTGCTTCTCCGACTCCCAAAAGAGGCTTAGATCGTTTTGAACGACCATCGTACACGATTACGCATGGCCTCTTCCTGTTTAAATCACATGAACTGTTTTATTTATGTTTACATAAAGGTCAATGCTTCCTGTTGCTTGCTCCAGACTATGCAGCAGGGATTGGGCTTAGGCAGGTGTATTTGCGAGAAGCGCCAGCAATAAGAAACAGCAATAACTGATACTTAGTAAGAGGTATCTTTGCTAATTAGCTAATTATTTGATATTACTAACCACACTCGTGTACCCAGTCGGCTAGGGCCGTAGAATACACCGACTGCATCTCTGCAGAGGGGTACGGCATCCTCTTAGAGAGTCCTGGATATGACACAAAACAATCCGATGGTGAGGCTTCAATAATGCTGGAGCTTTGGGGAATGCAGAATACCCCTTCATTGCCATCGCTCCCAGGTCCACTTTGGCCCGGAGTGGTAACAACTGATAGGGTCATTACGCTAAACTGAATTGTTTGAAATTAATTGATTTCCATTTAACTATGTATAAAAAAAATCTGAGTCCTTTTGTTAAACTGAATTGTTTGAAATACAACTGTTTTGACATTTAACAGTGTGTAAACAAAAATGTGCTCCTACTAAACTGAATTGTTTGAAAATTTTAACAAAATGACTTAATTCGGCGTTAAATGACCCAAAAAGAGTTGATCCGCTGTAAAACCACCAACCACCCAACCAACCAACCAACACACACACACACGCATATATATATATATATATATATATTGTTGGAAAGTTGAAATGACATCCTGGTAAGACAGGAATTTAACAAATATGGATCGCACAATGAAAAGAAAATGCCCTCAGGGTGTCTGTTGCGGGGAGGGAGAATATATCACCTATCATACTTGCTCATACGGTAACGATCTGGATATGTACCCGGCTACAACGTGTGATTGCGGCAGAAAATTCAACAGCTTGCGAGGGTCACGAATCCACAAGGCACGCTGGTGCAAACAACGTAATTCTCCTACCGGAGAATGTAAATCGAATGATGGGATTACCTCCACTGTATTCACGAGCCCATTGCTGAGCGTCAGCGTCCTGGAGACATTCCTGGCAAGCCAAGAATTTAGTGGCCCAAGGGTAAAAAGATAGCTAATTGGACAAACTTTGACCCAGAGCTTTCTTTTTACTCACCACCCGTCTTAAGGTCCCCATTGATCAACAAATAACATCTTTCAGTAGATTTATATATGACGTTTGTCTCGAGTGCTTTTGTGCATTAACGCATAAAAAAAGATAGAACTGAAGGAAATCGAACCGAATAGATGACTGATATAGAAGGGATTTCAACATGAATGAAAAACACGCGGAACCACCATTCCCATGTGATTACGCAAAATCAAGAAACGGTTGCTATGACACCAATGGCTGAAAGTAAACGCGTTTTTAAATCACAAACTGCACTAAAATGACGATGAACGAACGTCCAATGTAATCTCTGCTTTTAGTTGATCTGGCGTATATATAGAGATATATATTTCTTTTAAATACCCTGTCCGGCGGCAAAAGCTGATTGGTAGCCAGGAGTAGCTGTACCGCCTTGAGCTACCGAAACTGTGTTGTCACCCTGGTTGGCGGCTGATCAGGACAGGGTATCGCACGTGATTTTACTTGTTGCATGATGAAAAATTTGTTGTGTTATTTTCATTTACTTTTTTTAGATATATCTATACTTCTAAAGACTCATCCTGAAATTCTGCAGTACTTGCCTCGTCATTGTCTTTCATATTGCTACGACTTAAGAAGAATAAAATTTTCAGTTCGCCAGTTGTTTTCGGGTAACATTTAAAGACTTGATCTTTTGAGTATATCCAGAGAATGTTATCACAAGGGGAAAGATCTAATGAGTGAAACAAACACAGAATTTCTCCGATTTTTTAATCAGTTTCAGACATAAATTTGTTGTTTATTATAAAGTCTGGTTATCTGGCCGAGAATAAGTGATCCGTTTGTATCTCAAAATCCGGGACAGATGTGCATATACCATTTGTTCGTATGGTCAAATTTACATTTCTTGCATCATTCCCAGCGGATCAACTTGCCCACCCAGTCGTACCTAGTCTTATACTCTTTCTGTAATTGTTTGCTGTATTCGCTTATTAAGTGATTGATTGTTTCGTCTCTATCACCACATAACCTACATTTGCTGTCTTGTGGCGTCTTATCGATTGTTGCTTTGATATAATTGGTTCTTATAGCGTTGTTTTGTGCTCTAATTAGGAGAGATTCATGACTATTATTATTATTGCTTTTGTTGTTGTTATTGTTGTTGCTGTTGTTCTATTTTTAGCACTGCATAAAATAACAAAAACAAAAATAATTCAATTGTGTGTGTGTTCTTGTGTGTGTGTGCGTGTGTCGGTATGAGCGGTTGTATGTATGTTTTCATGAGTCTATCATTTTTCCCATGAAAATGAACAATGATTATTGAAAACGCTTCATGAAAATAGATTGTACTATTTCTACGCACAATTGAATCAAATGTTATTGAAGACAGGAGAAACTGATCAAAAGTATATAAAAAGAAACATGAATATACATACGTGTGTGTGTGTGTGTGTGTGTGTGTGTGTGTGTGTGTGTGTGTGTGTGTGTGTGTGTCTGTCTGTCTGTCTCTGTGTGTGTGTATGTGTGTGTGTTTTAATACATGTGTGGGCGTATTCGTTTATCTTTGGAAATGCATGAATAGTAAAATATGTCCTTTCTTGTGCATAAAAACAAATTTACCTTTAGGTATATATCAATAGATAGATAGATAGATAGATAGATAGTGTTCAGCAGTTTTGTATATCTGTAAATAAAGATAAAAATCTTTAATCAATCTAAAAAAAGACATTTACATCCACAACTGAACCATTACCTCTATCGTCTCCATACGTGTTCATCAAACTTACACACAAATAAACATATAAGCCAACTTGCATACCTACACAGATATACAAATAGATAATCAGAAATACACAGACACCCATATACAAATAAATACAAACATATATACAAAGAAACATAAACACACTCGCGTGCACATGAACTCTCTCCCCTCTCTCTCTCTCTCTCTCTCATACACACACACAAACACACACACATACACATACATTTCTTCTTGGTGTTTTTTTTTATTGAATATCACTAAAGCACCCCAAAATTTTCTTTAATTGGCTTTAAATTTCTTTGTTTCGATAAAATTTGAAAACTCTGATATCTTAGAAATTAACGTAATAGATAGATAGATAGATAGATAGATAGATAGATAGATAGATAATGAATAACAAAATCACATTGTGATAGATAGATAGATAGAAACAGACTGAGGCAGTAAAATACAGACTAAAAAAACTGGCAGAAAGAAAGAAAGAAAGAAATGAACCGAGTAAGATAGATAGATAGATAGATAGATAGATAGACGCAAATATAACATATTTTCATCTATTTATAAAGGCACGTAGTAAGTAAATTTTAAAAAGCCATAGAAAAACAACCTAATTCATCAAAGTTTCTCCGTATTCAAAATCATTGATATCACAAGTTGAAAAATGTCTATCGATTGTTGAAATAGCTTTGGAAGAAAATTTGGGGCAATGCTGAGATATGCTTGAACCTAACATGGGTTGTCTTGTGCGAAGACACGAGAAAATTTATAAAAAAAACAATAGTAAAGCAAACCGTGTTTGTGGGCCTTAACAACACTTGTTTACAAGAAAGACTGCTACCAAATATATATATATATATATATATATATATATATATATATATATATATAACCATATGAATGAAACTAAAACGTTGTTATATACATATATTTTCTGCTTGAATTCTGTAGCTAATCGCTTTTATCCATGCGTCGATCTCCTGTGGTTTTTCACCAAATTTTCGGTGAGTTTTCCCCACTCTCTTTGGACATTGGTCATTGGATGTTTATGCACCAACACACACTATAGAGACACATTAAACGTTCCTGCGACTTTCCAAAAGCTTGAAATAAAAAAAATAGGGTTAAAAAGGAAAAAAAGTCTGTCATTGGCCACCTACTTATAGTAAATATAATTTGAATTCTTTCTCTGTGGGTTGCCAGATAAAATGATGGGCGTTAATGACTTTTTGACCGGGGCTTTTGTGAATGATAGAATAGAAATGAACGCTTGAAACGGCACGAAGGAAACACATACACACATACACGCGTGCGCGTGCGCGCACAGGCTAGTGTGACGGTTATCGTCGTTGAAACTGAAATCGTCGACTCGAGTTCAAATCTTGGACGGAGCTATTTGCGTTTCATTTCGTGCTAATGCCACTGAGAAAGTAATGAACTCATTTGTTCTCCCTCTAGCTATGGGTAAGCAGTATAGTAGACAGGTTTTTTTAGTCTTGTTCAGGAAACCAGTCCAAGAGAAGGAAAACTCTAAATTCAAACCAGCTGACATTGTGTCACATCCTGCTCATGCTAGCAGGTGGGTAACTTTACACATTTACACAAAGACAAAAAGATTTTTTTTTTTAAAGTTTTAAACGATTGGACGATGTCCTGGGTATGATACTAAGCTGCATCTGGTGGTGAGATTCCATTTCTGGAGTTCTGAGGATTGTAGAGGATCCTTTTCTCGATATTTCCAGGTTCTCTCAGACTCGGAGGAGTAGTATCTGTTTGAGTCACATCTATAACTCAAATAGATTCGAACGAAAATTATTGGTATTGGATAGGAATACTTTAAAAAATATAACTGTGCGAATGATTTTCTTAGCATTTTAAAAATAATTCAATGAATGTATTTAAGTGAGTATTTCAAAAGGAATTTCAAGATAAAAATGTAACTTATTCATCATCATCATCATCATTATCATCAAGTCATGCAGACAGGACGGATTTCCCTGACTCCTTCTCTACTTCCGCTCCTATCATCCACCACTCACAAAAAGTCCTCGAAATTACATCCTGTGTACGCAAAGAGCTGACGTAAGTAAGTTCTTGCTGGTCGGCTCACACTCACACGTCCAAAAATTGGAATCCATCGAAAACGTCACTTATGAGTTCGTCGTTGTTTCTCCAGCAGTACCCCGCATGTCTTGTTTATCTTACTTGGGCAGTTTTTGAGATGAGAGGTAAGCGGCCGTACAGCTGTTTTTTTGTGGGGTGTTGCTTCCTGGATTTGTTCAAGATAGCTCGTAACATTCTTGTCTAATTCCCATCTACCTTTTTCTTTAAGCGTTTTGTTAGCATCTATGTGGTGCCTCCATATTCAGTTTACTCAAATATTGATGAATTAATGATAGATTGATTTTACCGGCAAATCAGCGGTTGGGGTGGGGACTAAAGGTTAAGGAATTATATTGATAGTACATTTATATTTATATTCTTTATATAGCTGTTTTTAAGAGTTTTGCACATGATTATATTCTTATCCAATTCAAATAATTTGTACACATTGGTATGGTTTCAAGTATTCCTATCTAACAGTATTAATTATATGGTTCCACGAATCATTTGCTTTAAATTATAGTCATTTATTTGCACTCAGTTACATGGTTTCAAATAACTAATAATAATTCTTAGTTTACAATTACAGCTTCAGGTAATTATTCTTAATAAGTTAGTAAAGTTGGCGACTGTAGTAGAAGGTGACCAGAAAGCTCCCTTTTTAGTAGCTACTACATCGAGGTGTAGGGTTGGGCGCTACTCTTTTCCCTGGATTGCTCCACTTTACCCTTGATACGTACCTTAACAGCTGAGTGTTAAGCAAGGAGGTATCAAGTACCATTTTAAAGTCTTTGGTATGACACGACCTAGGATTGAACCCAGGTCTCCCGAACCCCTGGCGAAAATTATTCTTAATACAAATCATTTGCTGTTACAGGGCATCAAGATAATATTATCTTAAGTATTTTTAAATCGATTTATTTCACCCATAGATGGGACTTTAACAGTTAGTACCACTTCCGGTTAGAGTGGACCCGAGAGAAATGGCAATGAAGCGGTGCTCCAAATTCCTCAGATCTCCAGATCTGGAACCTTAATAGCAGATGCAGTTCAGAGTCATACCAAAGACAACTCTTTTGGTGTCTGGGTCTCAGCCCTATGTAACAGTAGGAAAATATCAATGAACTGATTTTTTTCGAATGTTAACAACAGTAAATGTAATTAGGAAAAATGTTCGAATAAAAATGATCATCTTCAATCTAAACAGAGCCAGTTTTAAAAGATACATGGCCCAATTGGGAAGAAACATATTGCAATATGTGTTTATTTTATGAGCCAAGAGAAGTTTACATTCTAACGCAAAGCTCCCTCGGTGCGGGTCCCAATTGAGAGCAACTGGTCCAATTAGCTTAAAGCCGGATCTGGATCAAATGAAAAGATTTTTATGCTTTCAGCTTTAATGAAATAATTTCCAACTTAAAAAGAAATTATTCAGTTGATTTAGGACATGTTATATTTCACAGAAAAAGTTATACTTATATAATCATTTTGGTTGATTGATTTTAATGGTACCTCAACCCGTCAAAATTCATTTTATGCTCAGTGGTTTGAGAATCATGTTCATTGCCCGTTCATATTTACATTTGTTGCATAATTGTTCCTTAAGAGATTTTTGTTTGTTTGTTTGTTTGTTTTTGTTTTGTTTTTTGCACACGTTTCTGTCGATTACGAATAATTCTTAAACAAATCAATTTTACTCATACGTGGAGACACTTACAGGTGCTACTACTTCGAGTCAGAGTGGACTTAAGAGGATAATTACTTTTATCTTAATAAACAACCAATAACCAAATTGATAAGAAAGGTCTAATTCGTCCAAAAAGGAAAAAAATTACCATTTAAAAAGTCCCTGTCACACACATTTTTGAAAGAGATGGTAGCTTTCAGAAGAAAAAAATAATTCATTTGTACAAAAAGGAAACCAAATAATTTTTTTTTTTCATCCCAGACAATGATTTTTTGGTTCTTTATCAGTCCAGTCTCAGCGGGACCTCCTTCCAGAACCAGCCTTCATCATCTAAAACGGGGTAAGTATCAGGTTCAGAGGCCGATACCTTAAGGGGAAATACTGCATCTAATGGTGAGGCTTTAGTACCGGAGAATATGGATTACCCCTTCATTTCCCTTACTTCTTGGTCCACTCGGACCCAGGTTGGTAGTACATGTTCAGGTCCCATCAATACAGGAAATACAATTGTTCAATCATTTACTTAGGATTATTATGATTTGTTTTTTGAAATAATACAACAGTGTGAAATCTTTTTATATTACATAGAAATACTCGATAAATAGAATTACTGATGTTAAAAAGCAATTATAGAAACTTTTAAACTTTGTGCAAAAAATGATTTATATTAAAAAGAACTGTTTGTTTGTGTTTTATAGCATATCAACATTTGTAGGTTATTTAATGCTAAATCCATTTTTATACAAATGAACAGTTCTATTTCAAACGATTCAGTTTAGCATAAGTACACAGTTTAATTGTCAAAAATATTTTTATTTCAAGTTATTCAGTTAATTCTAACAGTTCCAATTCAAACAATTTAGTTTAGTATAAGTATGGTTTTTGTTTGCACACAGTTAAATGTCAAACGTTTTATTTCAAAGTATTCAGTTTAGCATACAAAAAATGTTCTATTGCAAGCAATTTAGTTTAGCATAAGTACACATTTTAGTTCTATTTTGCCCATAGATAAGACCCTAAAAGGTGCTACCATTCCTGGCCAGAGTGGACCTGGGAGCGATTGCAATAAAGGGTACTCTGCATTCTCCTAAGTTCCATCATTACTGGAACCTCACCATTAGATTGTTTAGTGTCATATCTAGGACACTCATTGGGGGATCTTACCCCTCTACAGAGAAACAGTCGGTGTATTCTACAGCCCCCGCCCACCCAAATGACTGGGAAAAAAGAACTTAGTATTAGTGATAAATAGTTGAAACCTTTTTTACCATTAAGTGTTTTTGGACTATTGTGTTCATCTTTTTTGTTATTTCCACAACGTTTTGGCTGATATGACTTCCGACATTATTCAGGTGTTTGTCGACCTCGGAAACCTTCACGGAAATTCGAACTACGTCCTTTATTGAATCCACGGGGTCACCTGTTCTGATTCCGATAACCATAACCGGGTACAAGTGTTAAGTATTCCTGTATTGTTACTTGCGTGCAGTCAGAATTGAACCTACAACCTCCAGATGATTGTCTCTTTAGAAGCTTTGGGAACCAATGCCTATAACCGTTACGCTATGTATCCTGTGTTAACTTTGTGCAAACCAATGAACTCAAATAACTCGTCTAAAAATTGTTACCAACAAACTATTAGCTCACAAATCAAATATATATATATATATATATATATATATATATATATATATATATATATATATATATATATATATAAACAAGATTTAGCATTAAATAACGAACGAACCAACCAACCAACAAAAATTTAAGAGGAAATGCCGACGGGGTTATAAGTTTTTTTGCTACTACCCACACGGTAGGCTTGCTTCCTGGGTGGTTTCGTGTATTAAGAGGACCTAGTTTCCATCCCTTTACTGTCGGGTGATGGGAAATAAGTCATCAATCTTTTCAATTCAATAAGATCCGTAATAACCCCGTTGTATCAATGTTTATATTTTTGCTTCTAGACCCAATTCACCCTAACTTTTTTCATTAATATATGCTCAGAACTTTAATCACATCCCCACCACCTCTCTCTCTCTCTCTCTCTCTCTCTCTCTCTCTCTCTCTCTCTCTCTCTCTCGCTTGTTCGCTCGCTCACTTGCTCGGATATCGACGAGTTTTCACCCAACGGAGCATAAAAACGTTAGTTCAAGCGATAAGCAGACAAAAGAGCTAGGATGGATCAAGATCTTGAAGGAAGTCAGTTTGTAGTAGACTCATCGTAACGTGACGGAAGAAGAGAAAGGGAGGTTTTTGTGATAAGATTAGATGGAAAAACTGATTTTTTGGACAAGAACAAAAGCCCCCAAAGGACGAAAGCAGAGAAATTCGTATCAGGGGAAAGAAAAAGAAAGGTAATTTTAAGTAAATATATACATATACATATATAAGGTATGATGATTGAAAACGAAAACAAACATAATGTTAAGTCATAGAAAAAATTGGGTCAAAGAAAGAAAGAAAGAAAGAATACATTTTAAAAAAAGAGAAAAGCTAATGAAGAAAGAAAAAGAAATATGGAATGGTTTAAAAAAAAGAGAGAAAAAGTTCAAGAGAAGAAAGAAAGAAAGAAAGAAAGAAAGAAAGAAAGAAAGAATAATGGCAAAAATAAAAGAGAAAAGCTAATGAAGAAAGAAAAAGAAATATGGTATAGTTTAAAGAAAGAGAGAAAAGCTCAACAGAAGAAAGAAAGAAGGAATTATTGAATGAATTAATTAATTAAAAAGAGAAAGAAACTTGAGAAAAAAAAACTAATTGAAAAAAAGATGACAAAACCTTTGAGCATGTATTCCCTTTTTAGTAATACATGAACTAGTGCTGCTCAGCCAAATCTCCTTACTTTTATGTCTATCAAACGAGCGATCGAGCTATCTCAGTCTCTTCACATCTATCAGTCAATCTCTCTATTTGTCGATATCTAAGTCTGTTCGATATGTTTGATGTAACTTTTTGTTGCATTCACCCAACTTTCCTTTTAGCATTTCTTTGTTTTTTTCAGCGCGTTTATTTCTATTTCAATCCAGTGTTCAAATATATGAGAGCAATGCCTTTTGGAGAGTATCTACCTTCTTCCTTGCTACCTTTCTCTTTTTTCTCTTTATAGAATGATGCAATTTCATCACAGCTGTTCAAGTTTTAAGAAAAGAGTGTTTGATTAGTCTGTTTTTCATTGAAAGAATTGGCTTTATCTAAGAAAATGGTATCCTCCCTTCAACTCTGGGATGGGGGATGATACCATCTGAATTGCCCCCACCCCACTACTCACACACATACATATACTCTCAGCGTGACAGAGTTACTTGCTGTGGTGCAATGTCAAAATCAAGAACTGGAGTCACAAAGCTGTCTGACGATATATTCAGCCTGTTAAGATCGAATTCTAAGCACCATATGAGAAAGAAAGAAAGAAAGATAGATAGATAGATAGATAGATAGATAGATAGATAGATAAGGGGAAGGAGAGTCAGTATAACAACCATATACTGAAGATAGATAGAGAGAGAGAGAGAGAGAAAGAAAGAAAGAAAAGGGGAGAGAAAGCTAGTATGTAAGCATACCCTAGGACTATAACCACTTTATGCTGAAGATAGATAGATAGATAGATAGATAGATAGATAGGGGAAGGCAAGTTTGTATGAGAGCATACCCTATGACTATAACCACCAAATTCTGAAGATAGATAAATAAACAGTTCTTCCTGACTTCTACCGTAGTGCTCGGTATGTCTTATTCATCTTACTTGGATAGTTTGTGAGATGGGAGGTAATTTGCCGTACAGATTTTACCTAGTAGGATGGTTCATCCCGGAGTTATTCAAAATAGTATGATGCATCCTTGTGAAGTTCCTATCTAGCTTTTCCTGAACGCATTTCATTAGAGTCTGAGTGGTGTAACTAAACTGTAATAATGACACAGATACAGCTTGGAAGAATTTTCGATATATATATATATATATATAGTAGGGAAGACTGGGTTCTTTAACCTGGGTATGGCGAGTGGGCTTGAAGAAGGAAAACACTAAATTCAAACCTGTAAAACTCGACTTAAGAATTGACCTTTTGTCACATCGTGTGATGGGGCTCGTATATATATATATATATATATATGTGTGTGTGTGTGTGTGTGTGTGAAGGTGATTCAATAAATGTATCACCCGATAAAGTTATGACTTGATTTTTAATCAGAAATTATTATTTACACACATATATATACATATATATATATATGTGTGTGTGTGTATGTGCGCGCGCGTAATTCTATATATATATATATATATATGTATATATATATAGAATTAAGCGCGCACACACACACACACACACACACACATATACACACTCACACACACACACACACACACACACACACACATATATATATATATATATATTGAGAATTGGTAAATTTAGATGAATCTGACAAGATGATAAAAATGTGGAAAAGTAGATAAGTCAAATACTTAGAACGGGTTTAGAAGTAATATTTCATTCTTTATTCACGAAAGAACTTCTTCAGACAAAACCTTTTTTTAGCTTTTACTAAATTTTATCATTCCTGCTTTCTCACCTCTGTCTGGTCAAGTCCCAGATGATACCTGATGTACTTGATAGCAGCTAGCTTTGATCATTTACCCAGACATTCACAGTCAAAACCAATAACCCTTACCATCCACCTGTCCATCTATTTCCCTCATTGTTCTTTCCTTATCTGTCTCTTGTCTTTAGACACACACCCCCTTTACACCTTTTTATATTCTCCATTATTATATATATTTCATTGATTACTAAAATGTAGAAAAACTCAAAAAATGTTTCGTCTGAAGAAATTCTTCCGTGAATAAAGAACAATAATTAACAACTAAACCCGTTCTAAGTATTTGACTTATCCACTTTTCCACTTATCTATCTATATATACATATATCTATATCTATCTATCTATCTATATATATATATATATATATATATATATATGTGGAGAAAAGATAGATTTTATATATATATATATATATATATATACATATTTAGATTAGGAATCAACTCTTGACTTTATCACGAAATTCATTTCTTGAATCACCTTGGTATACATATTTACCAACCCCTTCATACGATGTGACACAAGGTCAATTTTTAAGTCGAATTTTAAAGAATTGAATTCAGTGTTTTTCCTTCTTCAAGGCCACTTACCATACCGAGGTTAAAGAACCCAGTCGGCCTTACTATTTTTTCATAGCTAGAGGAAGAATAATTGGATTCATACCTTACCCAAGAGTATTAGTGATATTTAAAATGCAGTCAGCCTCGTCCAGGATTTGAACTCGAGTCGCTGTGTCCATTTCCTTCGACGATAACCATTACTCCACGGAGACCATCTCATGTGTGTGCGTGTGTATTGCATGCCTCTGAGATCGTGAAATTCTCAACGAATCATTGAATACATGCTGACCTTGGCTGTCTATCGACACTGACCTGACCTCTTGCTGTCCCATCTCTGGGATAAGTGTGCAAGCTAATTAGCATAAATCACGTTGCAAACTTGAATTTTCCTTATCTCTTTTGTGTCAGTTATTTTTGTCCGTCTATTGTACAACGCTTTTCGTCATGCTTCTCTGCCGACCGGTGACTTTCTCTCCTTGTCACCATCACAATGATGGGCGTCTGTCGCTAAAACACGCACACTTTTTTTCCCTTCAGGCACTTTCGAGAGTCAAGGAGATCCTCCTATAGCAAAGACCTCTTTCTTCTTCTTTTTCTGAGAGAGTTTTTCACATCAGCATTAGCTGATGGCTTTCTACTGGAGTATGAGTGACAACAAGTCTCCTTAAGTCTCCGGGACTCTTCTCAGTATTCCGACTGATCTCAATAATGCTGTAGTTTGGAGAGTCTCCACCTGTCCCGTTATTTCCATGTCTTCTTGTCCTTATACTAATCCTTTAGTGACTGTACCAAGAGTACCAATTACAGTCAGTATAATCGTTACATTCATGTTCCTTATTATTATTATTATTATTATTATTATTATTATTATTATTATCCGCTCTTAGTTTTTCACACCAGTGTTAGCTGATGGTCTTTCACTGGAGTTTGAGTGACAGCAGGCGTCCACGAGTCTCCAGAATTCTTTAAAGTATTTTGGCCGATCTCAACGACGCTGTAGTTTGGGCAGTCTTCTCCCGTCCCGTTATTTCCAAGTCCTCTTGTCCTTATACCAATCCTTTAGCAACTATACCAAGAGTTTGAGTGACAGCAGGTGTCCTCAAGTCTTCAGAATTCTTTAAAGTATTCTAACTGATCTCAACAATGCTGTAGTTTAGATGGTCTTAGTTCTTCCTCCGATTTCCAACTTTACCAGACCCTTTTGCAATTCTTTGGGGATCGTTCCGAACTCACCAATTAAAATTGGTATCATTGTCACCTCTTTATTTTCAAATTAGTAATTGTTTCATTTATTATTCATGTATCTATATATTCATTAATTAAATCTATTATTTATCTAATTTAATATATATCTGATACATTATTCATTTATTTCACTTTTTATGAAATTTTATGCATAATTTTTTTTCTTGAACATGTGAAATTTAGCGCAAAGTAAAAAGTTTCTACTTATCATATTATTACAATTAGATAATGACATCTGTTTGGATCGTCTAATATTCCACAAGATACAAAATCCTGCTATCTTCAAAAGTAAATTAACTTTTTATAAAAAATTTGTAAGCAATACCGTAAAAGGATATATATATATATATTTCATTGACCTATAGAGTAGAGTGTTCGCCAATGGCTTGAGAGACACGGGTTCAATCCCAGGTTGAATCATACCAAAGACTCAGAAAATGATACTTGATACCTCCTTGCTTAACACTCAGTATTATAAGATATGTATCAAGGATTAAATGGAGCATTCAAAGGAAAGGAGCTCCACCATTCTCTATTCCTCGGTGTGGTAGCTATTGAAAAGGAAGCCTTCAGATCACCCTCAACTACAGTCACCAACTTTACTATATATATATATATATATAAATATATGGTGTATACATATTCATCATCATCATCTAGATAAAACCAACAGCAAAGATTCCTTGGACTCTCTTGCTATCCATTCCTATCGACCCTTACACTTGCTAAGTCCTCTACCGTCTGCACAAAACTTATAAAAGTAAGTTTTTACTGGTCAACTTACTCTGGTATGTCCATGAGTGAAAGTGAATATATATTTAGCATGGCATAAATTCAGAGTCAACAGTGCTTGGCAGCTGTCAGTTTCTCATTTATGCATTAATTTACTTAAATAATTATCTATTTAATTATTCATTTATTCACTGAATTTATTATTTACAAATCTATACATTATTCATTTAGAAATTATTTGATTTATTTTATCTCTCCATTAAACACGCACATTTATTGTTTTTCTTCAGTCTCTTTTGAGAGTCAAGGATATTCTTCTTCTTCTTCTTCTTCTTCTTCTTCTTCTTCTTCTTCTTCTTCTTCTTCTTCATCATCATCATTGTAGAAGAGAAGACAACTTCTACGAATGACAAGGCGAGCACCTTTATACCAGGCGTGCAAAATGAGCGGTACACCCGAGAGCGAAGAAAAAGAAACACCATAATTTAAAATAAAACGCAGTCACAAACAGGGAGAAATTGTGAAAGTGGTACATGCAAATTTTTTTAATCGAATGTAAGGGCAAGGCTTAAAAAACGCTCTTTGATGGAGAAAGACGAACTGTGCAATACTATGAAGACGTTATTTTTGCTGGCAGAGATGCAATAAAGTGAAGACGTTATTTTTGATAGTGATTACTGACATCCATTTCACCAGTTCGGGAACAAAACATTCATCATATAATTAATTCCTGGGAATTAACCACAAGATAAAAAAGATACCCAACGAGTTATCACCCTTGGTCGGATTTTCAATTATACAGAAATAGAATACTTATCAGGGTGAGCACAACCGCAGATTCTTAACTATTATTTGTAGAAGTAGCAAATTGGATTGGAATTTGTTTTATTCTTAAGCCCAGTCGGTTGAGGTTGTAGAATGCACCGACTGCATTTCTGCCGAAATGTATGGCCCTCCCCCACCTAATGAGTGTCTAGATATGACTATAAATCATCTGATGTTGAGATTCGGAACCCTGGGTAATGTGGAGTACCTCCCAGTTCCACTCTGACCTGGAGTGGTAGACACTTTTACGATCCCATTTATGGGTCAGATAAAACTGTTTAGTCATTTAAACTGAGCGCAAACTATTAGAAGCAATCATCATCATCATCATGTCCTGCCATCGACACGGATATCCCTGACCCTTTCTCGCCACCTCTCCCTATCGTTCATCGCTTCCAGCTACACCCCGTATCCTCACAGAGCTGCTGTATGTAGGTTCGAGCTGATCATCCTGCTTTCGCTCGGCCATGTGAAGGGGTCCACAGGAATACATTTCTTATGAGCTCGTCCCTACTTCTTCAGCAGTGTCCTGCATATCTGGTTCGTCTAATTTGGATAGTTTTCGTGATGGGTGGTTGGTGGCTGTATAGCTGCTGCTTTGTGGGATGTTGAAGCAATACTTTAAACCATTTAACTGTGTGAAAACAAATGAGTTCTGGCACATTTAAAAAAAAGATGCTAATAACAAACGATTTACTAAAAATCATGTACGAACATCAAATAACCATCAAGGGTTGTTATGCCATTGAGGTCCCCGTGATAAAATGATTATCGTCGTAGGCAATGGATACGGCGACACGAGTTCAAATCCTGAACTGATAGTATTTCACATAGCACTAATACCCTTGGGAAAGGTATGAATCCAATTATTCTCCTTCCAGCTATAGGTAAATAGTAGGGCAGACTGGCTTCTTCAGCCTTGGTGAGGAAACTAGTCTAGGAGAAGGAAAACTCTGTAATTCAAACCTGTTAAACTCCGCTTAAAAAATGACCTTGTGTCATATCCTGCCCGAGGGGTTTGTAAATATGGTTATAGCCATTAAACCAAATAACCCAACCTAGCCTTTTATTCTATAAGTTCAATGCCATTGTTCAAACAAAAATCTGACTGTGTGTATGTGTGTGTGTGTAGTGTGAAATTAAATCCCATGGTATGAGAAAGAAAATGACGTTCCAAATGGTCTCATGTACCATATATATATATATATATATATAATTTTCTTTCGGCTAATGGACATGCTAACTTACCAGTTCCTTTTTCATCAATCCTTTTATAGCATGAGAAATTTTTTAATTATTTAAAAAAAAATTCTTTTTAAAAAAGCAATACAAAAAAATAACTACTTTTTTACAAAACTTCGGTCCAAACGCTGATTTAAGGTCGAAAATAATTGAGAACAATAAAAAATAACTAGAAAGAAACATTTGGTTTGGTTCAGATTGGTTTTATGGAATGTCAACCACTGTAGGTTATTTAATATCAAATCCATTCTTATACATATAAACAGTTCTATTTCAAATAATTCAGTTTAAATGTACACAGTTTAAATGTCAAAAACTATTCTATTTCAAACAATTCAGTTTAGTCAAAAAAGTTAAATGTTTCCAAGTATTGCTATGTATCACGAACAATTCAATTAAATAGTCGTTTATTTACACACACGTAAATGTCAAAACATTTCTATTTCAATCAATTCAGTTTAGCATAAGTACACAGTTTAAATGTCAAAACAGTTCTATTTCAAAGAATTCAGTTTAGCAATAGCACACAGTTTAGTTCTATTTGACCCATAGATAGGACACAATCAAGTGCTAACACTTGGAGCCAGAATGGACCTGGGAGCGATGATAATGGAGGGATACTCAGCATTCTCCAAAGCTCCAGCATTACTGGAACCTCACCATCAGATTGTTTGGGGTCATATGTAGAACACTTGTTGGGAGAGTCATAATCATCTGCAGAGATGCTGTTGGTGTATTCTCGTTGGGGAGCGAGTCTTACCCCTCTGCACTGATGCAATCTGTGTATTCGACAACCCCAACCAAGTGGATCCAAAGAAATATTTCAAATTGTCTTTTCGGTTTTGTTTCTGTCTATAGTTGTTTCACTCTCTCTTTCTGGGGGACATCTCCACTCTAGACGGAACCCGTCTTAAACTAGTAGACAAATTCACTTACCTAGGAACCAGCGTCGAATCAACCGAAAAGGACATCGACACGAGGTTAACGAAAGCATGGACAGCTATCAATAGGCTATCGATTATATGGAAATCAGACCTAACCGATAAAATGAAACGCAGTTTCTTCCAGGCAGCGGTCACATCGATACAGCTATATGGGTGCGCTACATGGGCTCTAACAAAACAGCTGGAGAAGAAGCTAGACGGCAATTACACGAGAATGCTGCGAGCAATCTTGAACAAGTCCTGGCGGCAACACCCCACAAGACACCAACTGTACGGCCACCTGCCTCCTATCACGAAAACTATTCAAGTTAGACGAACCAGACATGCAGGACACTGCTGGAGAAGCAGGGACGAACTCATAAGAGATGTACTCTTATGGACCCCCACATATGGCCGTGCAAAAGCAGGACGACCAGCACGAACATACATTCAGCAGCTATGTGAGGATACGGGATGTTGTCCTGAAGACCTGCCTAGGGCGATGAACGATAGGGAGGAGTGGCGAGAGAGGGTCAGGGATATCCGTGCTACCAGCACGACATGATGATGATGATGATGATGTATACGTACATGTGTGTGTGTGTGTGTGTCAGGGTTAGCATGTTACCAAAGATACGTTTGCTTTATAATGATATTTTATATCGCTTAGCATTGTGCGAAATCACATTCCTTCTCTCCCTCTCTCTGTCTCTCTTGCTGTCTGTCTGTCTATCTGTCCGCCTCTCTCTCTCTCTCTCTCTCTGTCCGTATTTTTTCTTGTCTCTTTTCTATCCTCCTCCATTCCTCCTTTTCTCTTTCTCTCTCTCCCACTCTCTTTATCTCTCTCCCTCTCTCTCTCTCTCTCTCTCTCTCTTTTGTCGTCTTTCCTCTCTGTCTTTTTCCATTTTGCTTCCTTATTCTGTTCTCCTCAACCACTTTTTTCTTTCTTCTGTCCTCTTTTCGCCCCTTTACTTCTTTCTTCCTCTCTATTACTCTCACTTCCTCTTTCCTCACGTTCTCCTAATTTTCTCCTCTCCTCCTCCTCCTCTCTCTCTCTCTCTCTCTCTCTCTGTATTAATCTTTCTTTCTCTCCCTCTCTCTCTATCTCTCTCTCTCTCTCGTTTTCTTACTCATGTCTCTCTTTCTCCTCTCTCTTTTATCTCTCTCTTTTGCTCGAAATCGCTCTCGTCTTTTTCTTTTTGTTTCATCGCTCTTCCGTCCTTCCGCATTTATTTCTACGCGGGTCCTTCAATAGATAAGTTGCCCAGGCATCTGGGGCTGTAGAATACGCCGACTGTGTTTCTGTAGAGGGGTAAGACTCCCCCAACGAATTCCAAGATATGACACTAAATAATCTGGTTGTGAGGCGTCATAATGCTGGAGATTTGGAGAATGCGGAGTACTCCTTCATTGCCATCACTTCCAGGTCCACTCTGTCCCGGAGTGGTAGCACCTGATAAGGTCCTATCTATGGGTCAAATAGATCTAAATTGTTATAATGCAAAACTGAATTGTTTGAAATAGATTTGTTTTTGACATTTAAACTGTGTACTTTTGCTAAACTGATTTGCTTGATATAGAACTGTTTTTTGCATTTAACAAGGCGTAAACAAAATGTTATACTTAGACTAAAGTGAATAGTTTGAAATAGAACTGTTTTTGACATTGGAACTGTGTACATATGCTAAACAGAATTGTTTGAAATAAAACTGTTTATGACATTTAAACTTTGTACTTATGTTAAACTGAATAGTTTGAAATAGAACTGTTTTTGACATTGAAACTGTGTACTTATGCTAAACCGAATTGTTTGAAATAGAACGGTTTATATGCATAAAAATTGATTTGGTATTAATAAACTACAATTGTTGATGTGCCATAAAACTAAACCAAATCAAATCAATTCAATAGATAAGGGGATTTTTGCCTAAGTTGTTGGTAATACGAAGCTTTGTTTACAATTGGACATTTTTAAAGGAAATCAAAACTGATGGGTCTTTTCGTGTCCCAGAAGACTTTTAGTATTACCTTCTTTACTGAACGCTGTGGCTGGAACCTTTTCTTTACCGTAGAGTCAGTGTGTTTCAATGGACTGTCTTTTTCCCTCAGGCTCCTTGTGGCAAATCCATTTTTTAGCCCATTTGTAAATATTTTTTTTTTACTAAAACATGCTTCTACGATCACATCGCACACTCTTCTTTAAATTTCACATTGTTTGCACTTCTCTACCACCAAAAATTTGATGACAGACCTCTGTTCAAGCGTAGAACACACTTTTATTTACAGCCATTTTAGATTACCGCAAAACTTTTTATACGAGATTAACTTATTTTTTTATATTAACCAATTTTAAAAAATGCAGAGTTTATATCTGTGGAAAAAAATCCTGGAAAACAAAAATTATTTGTTTATTTTCTTCTTGCTTTTTTAGTTCCTTTTCTTTTTCAAGTGACCCTCGTATCTCCCTTCTTCCTTTTCTCTATTTCTTTTCTCTTTCTTTCTCCTCTTCATATTGCCTCTATTTACCCTTTCTCTCTTGGTCTAGTCGGCTGAGGCTTCTGAATACACCGACTACATATCTGCAGAGGAGTAAAACTCCTCCAAACGAATGTCCTAGATATGACACTAAACTATCTGATGCTGAGGCTACAATAATGCTGGAGCTTCGGAGAATGCAGAGTACCTCTTTATTGCCATCGCTCCCAATTCCACTCTGGCCCGGAGTGGTAGCACCTGAGAGGGTCCGATCTATGGGTTAAATAGAACTAAACTGTACTTAAGCTAAAATGAATTGTTTGAAATAGAAGTTTTGACTTTTAAACTGCGTACTTACACTAAAGTGAATTGTTTGAAATAGAACTGTTTTTATGCATAAAATAGTTTTGACATTTAATTACCTACAATGGTTGATATGCCATAAAACCAAACCAAACCAAACAAATCCTCTCACTTTCTCACGCTTCTTCTTCTTCTTCTTCTTCTTCTTCTTTTCATACTATCTCATGAGAGAGAGAGAGAGAGGCTGATATAGTAACTATCCTACAAATCATCATCATCATCATCATCATCAAGGCGTGATGATAGCACTGAGTCTCTTGTTTCTTTTTCTCTCCATCCGTCCCATTTGTCCGTCACTCTAAGCAAATCTTCTAGACTGCATCCAGTGACCACACAGAGATGATGTATGCAAGTTTTTGTTGTCGATCTGATAAAGTCCACGAAAGAACATCGCTTATGAGTTTGTCCTTACATTGCAAATAGTGCTCAGCATGTTTTGTTCGTCTGACTGGGATGGTTTGTGAGATGTGAGGTAGGTAGTCATACAGTTGCTGTTGTCTAGGGTATTGTCCAGAATTTGTTCAAAACGATACCTAGCATTTTTTGTAGCTCCCATCAAGCTATTTATCCATGCTTGTTAGAGTCTGGGTGGTGCATCCATACAGTAGTATTGACACAGCCACAGCTTGGAAGAAATCCTGTTTTATTTTATCAGAGAGATCAGATTTCCATATGATCAACAACTTGTTCACGCCTTTGCGCATGGTGAATGCTTTCAGAAGATGAGATATTGCTACCGAGGTATGTGAACTGGTCAGAGGTTATGATTCTTAAAGAAGAGGTAAGTCCTTCATGTATTTCTATAAAAAGATTTTTGAATGTTTTATTTTTTGACTTTTTTCGGTTGTTTACGCTTTGAATTCTATTTTTGTCATTGTAAAAAAAAAGAAAAGAGACAGAATAATTTGTTTGTTTATTGTTGTTTTTTCGCCCAAAATAAGTTCTTGCTACTCTGGTGGTCATCCCAGTTGGTTGAGGCTGTAGAATACGCCAATTGCATCTCTGCAGAGGAAAAAGGCACCTCCTTCTAACGAGTGTCCTGGATATATCTGATGGTGAGGTTCCACTCTTGGAGCTTTGTGGAATGCAGAGTACCCCTTCATTGTCATTACTCCCAGGTCCACTCAGGTCCAGAGTGGTAGCACCTGATAGGGTCAAATAGAACTGTTTGATAGTGAAACTGATAGAAAACAAATGACTTATGCTAAATTGAATTGTTTTAACTATAACTGTTTGATCATTTGACTGTGTGCAAACAAATGACTGATGTTTAATTGAACCGTTAGTAAAATATGGAATACCTGGAACCATTTACCTTCGTGCAGACGAATGAGTGATGCTGAATGGAATTATTAGTGTTAAATAGCAATACTTAAAACTCTTTAAATGTCTGTTTGAAAATGTTATTAACAAAATCTGTTTACTAGTCATACATATTTAATATATATGTATAAACAGGGTTTGGTTGGTTTGGCTTTGTTTTATGGCATATCAACCTTTGTAGGTTATATAACGCCAAATCAATTTTTATGCAAATAGACAGTTCTCTTTCAAACAATTCAGTTTAGCATGAGTACACAGTTTAATTGTCAAAAACGTTTCTATTTCAAGCTATTCAGTTTGGTCAAACAGTTATAATTCAGCTAATTCAGTTTCGTATAAGTATAGATATTGTTTACACACAATTAAATGCCAAAACAGTTCTCTATTAAACAATTCAGTTCAGTGTAAGAGTTTCAATGTCAAAAACGGTTCCATTTCAAACAATTCAGTTGAGCATAAGCACGCAATTTTAAATGTAAGTACATTGTTTATCTGTCAAAATCATTTCTATTTCAAGCAATTCAGTTTAGTCAAACAGTTCTAATTCAAACAATTCAGTTTAGCATAAGTATGCAGTTAGTTCTAGTTAACCCATAGATAGGGCCCTATCAAGTGCTACCATTCCGAGCCAGGGTGGACCTGGGAGCAATGGCAATGAAGGGGCGTTCCGCATTACCCAAAGTTCCAGCATCACTGGAGCCTCACTATCGGATCGTTTAGTGTCATATAAATTGGGCACTCATTGGAGAGGGGGTCTTGTCCTCTGCAGAGGTGCAGTCGATGTATTCTACAGCCCCAGCCAACAGGGTAATAAAAAGGGTTTAGCATTAAATAACTTCCAATGGTTGATATGCCATAGAACCAAACCAAACTAAATCGTATATATTTAATATATATGTATAAAGAGGATTTGGCATTAAATAACGCCTAATGGTTGATATGCCATAAAATCCAACCAAACCAAATCCTATATATTTGATTTAAATGTACAAAGAGGATTTGGCATTTAATAACCTATAATGGTTAATATTCTATAAAACCAAACCAAACCAAAACCTGGGTATTTTTATCAACCTTAACGTTTCATCCCACAACAATAATCACAATCACGCTACAAACTTCCGACTGACAACTTATCACCCCATTGCTTTAAAGGCAACTTGATACACAATCCTTGGTCATGCATTTCAGCCTCTGTAGTTCATGTTACCATATACTTTTGATTTGCGATTGATAAGATTTTAACAAATTGTGCGTGAATGTAAAGAAATTATTTGCCGCCCCGTTGGTATGAACCTCTTACCCCACCTACACACACACTCACACCCAGCAATTGGCTAAATAGCATCACAACTGTTCTTCTACAAGTAGGGCTTTAACATTAAATAACCCCCAAAGGTTAATATGCCATTAAACAAATAAACTAAGCAGGTCATGTGGAGCTTGATAATTTTTATCAGTAAGTGAATTTGAATTATGGTCTTCATCTTTATTATTATATCCACAACGTTTTGGCCAATGCGTTCTTCAGGAGTTTCATGTCGAATTCGGAAGCATTCACAGAACATCTAATCGAACTCTTTATTTAATCCATGGGGGTAGATTTTTTTCTCATTCCGTAAACTATGGCCAGATACAAGGGTTAAGCTATTGAAAGTAGTCTTAGAAATTTACCTGTAGCTTGGATTGAAGCTCTAGATGATTTCCCTTTGACGCTCTTTAATCCAACCCCTATATCCGTTACGCCATATATTCTGCTGGACAATTCAGAGTGAATATTTTAAACATATAAAACTAATATCTTTATCAACCTATAAGATACTACATATGATCTTTATGTATGGTTTTTATCTTTGCTCAGATTGCATTGTTTTTATTAAGCTAGCCTTTTTGATTATTGGTTCCCATATTACAGAGATAAATATGATTTGTAAACTTATATTACAAAGCTTTCGCGGGTGCCTCTGGTGGTGTAACGGTTAGTAACCTCGACTAAGCAACCTACATAAGTGAGTTCGAATCTCATTGTGTGCCCTTTTCATAAAGCCTTTTACCACGTTTAAACAAAAAGCTGTGTAAATCACTTGTATTTCTCTTAACGTAGGTATAATTGTGTGTTGCTCACATATTTTGTAGGTTGGTTCGCTGGATGATGGATTTTAATGACATGTCAACATGTCTCGGATTATTTTATGCCAAGAGGTTCGAGAATGATATTAAACTTTTTATTATTAATATTTCTAACCATATCTTATCTTGGTTGGTCGGTTAGTTGATGTTTTATGGCATATTACACCTTGTGGGTTATTCAGTGCCAAATACTTATCGAACTTGACATGAAAAGAAAATGAATTAAACAAATAAATGAAAAAGTTAAATTACCGTAATTATAACAGACGAAATTTGAAAATAAAATAAATAGGTAAAAAAACGGAAATTCAATAAAACGAGGAGGTAACTCCTTAATCTCTTCCCCCTCCACCCCACGTGTCTAGTCTGTTTTATTTATCCATTGGATCTGAAGAAGTCCAGTTATATTTTTCTTCGTGTTTTGGTTTACACCAGAAACTGAAAAACAGGATGGAAATAAATTTATAATCCTAAATTAACCGGTCTTTGTTTTTTTTTTTTCTTAAAGATATATATATATATATATATATATATATATATATATATATATATATATATATATATATATTGTATACGAGTAGTTTGTTGGTAACTTTATTTTCAAACGGGTTGTTAGAGCTCATTTGTTTGCACACAGTTCAATGGTTTCAAGTATTCCTATCTAACACTAATAATTCTATTTAATATCAATCATTTAGTAACTCACAGTTAAATGGTTTCAAGTATTCCTATCTAACACTAATAATTCTATTTAATATCAATCATTTAGTTACTCACAGTTCAATGGTTTCAAGTATTCATATCTAACTCTAATAATTCTATTTAATATCAATCATTTAGTTACTCACAGTTAAATGGTTTCAAGTATTCCTATCTAACTCTAATAATTCTATTTAATATCATTTATTTAGTAACTCACAGTTAAATAGTTTCAAGTATTACTATTTAAAATTAGTAATTTCATTTATCAAGTATTCCTATGCAATATAAATAACTTGCCCACAGTTGTATAGTTTCAAATAAATAATAATAACAGTTCTATTTTAACTATAGATGGGACCCTCAGAGACACTACTAATTCGGTTCAGAGTGGAATTGGAAGTAATAGCAATAGAGGGTATTCCACATTTCCTAATGGTCCGGGATTGAAGCCTCACCATCAGATGTAGATTAATATCATACTCAGAATACTCCTTGTAAGGAGTCTTACTCCTTTGCCGTGGTGCAGTTGATGTCTTGTTCAGCCTCAGCCTTGATGGTGGAAATAAATATGTAAGTATATCCTTGCCAGTTTTGTATGAAAGCAGAATTTTATCTTTTTCTTGGGGAATATTTCACAGTCAATCAGATATTATGAGGTATTATCTGTGACCAAATACTGCAGCATTAAAACTATAAAAACAAAGAAATTAGTACATAGCAGTCCAAATATAAGTACACCACCAAGCAAAATTTTACACAATAAGTATATTTCTAAAACAGGAGTGATTTTTTTATTGGTTACAGAGTTTCAACTGAGAGGAAGGCCCCGAAACAGGGTACATTCTCTCCTGATGATCCCAAAACAAGCATGGAGTGAAACTGCTCGGTGGAAATGAGAATGGCTAAAGGAGTATTTTCTATCCACTCACTTTTTGGTTATTTTCTCTTACTTGGTAAGAAAATTCTTTCTTCAAGAATGTAAAGTTTGGTAATAAGTAATTGCTAATAATGTTCGTTTTGATTGTATAGTGCTCTAATAGAATATTTTTTTTAATTATGGTATTTTTGGTTAAGAAGGAAATCAACTTTTTATTCAAATATTATGTAAACAACTTATCATTTATACTGTATGATAATTGTATATATATATATATATATATAAATTGTATATATATATATATATATGTGTGTGTGTGTGTGTGCAAAACCAGTTAAAAGTATTTGGCAAGCCTCAAAAATTTTTATTTCTTATCCTAAAAGTGGTATAATTAATAAAACAAGTTAAGCATCACACTGGTTTTATTTACTCTACAAAATATAAGTTTTCCTGAGCCACATTAAATACACATTAAACCAAAAAAATACAAACTTTCGATTGATCAAAAGGAAATATTTTAGCCGCTGTTACTGTTTAATAGATTCTCGGCATTCTTTTCTCCAAAGACTGGCGATAGATAGAAGAAAAATTCTGGCCAGCTTTTCTTCAAGAGTTACCAGAAGGGAGCCGCACTTGTGGGTTCTAAACAACCCAAAAGTGCAGCTCTGACATTTCGATCAAGTTCATCCCACGCCAGTTCAATGGGATTTAAATCCGCCGAGTGAATCAGCCAAGGTATCGGTTGAAGGACGTGCTATTCCTCTATGCTTTTAATGTACCCCTGCCAGAGCTTACTAGTATGCTATTGGTCATGATATTACATGAGTACAAATCCTTGAGCCATAAGCTGTGTTCCAGATGGGATCACCTGATACTGCAGTATGCTGTAATAGCTAGTCTGATTCAATTTGACCAAATGAAGTCTATTTTTCAACATAGTTTCTTCCAATGAGATCTATACACTTCTTTAACCTGCGTCCCAGTGCTTGAGTCCCATTGGTAAAAAAAAAGCAGCAAATATGACGTCATCATATAAACTTTTCAGTGATGAACTTTTTATCCTACTTTCATAATAGGATACATGGAAAATAATAGTCGACTTTACCGAATGTCAAAATATTTATTATCTAAATTTATAATCGGTCATTCTTTCTCGAATAACTTCACGTAAATAGATGCAAATGAAATTTAGCTTGGTCTGGCACTAGGTTGAAAATATAGAGCACCTAATTAGATCATGGATGTATTTTACATTCAGAAACACAAATATATGAAATAATGCAGTTGAGGGAGGCCAAAAAATTTTCAGGCATTCAAAGAAGGGAATACCATGGGTAGTTAAAGAAACTTGAAAAATGATGTGCAAGCGAGTTAAACAGCAGAATAAAGATTTAGAACAACGTAGGTTTCATCATTCTACAATCCTACCCCTTCAGAAAATAAGAGTATATATATATATATATATATAGGGTCGGTAAATGCATATATATATATATATGTGTGTGTGTGTGTGTGTGTGTGTGTGCATTTACCAAACCTTCCATACGAGCAGGATGTACTACAAGGTCAATATTTTTGCTGAGTTTAACAGCTTTGAATTCAGAGTTTTCCTTCTTCTAAACCGGTTGATATAGCAAGGTTAACAAGCCTAGTTTACCCTAATATTTGCCCATAGCTGGAGAGAGAATAGCTGGATTCATACCTTTACTCAAAGTATGAGCGGTATGCGAAAATCTAAACAGCTGCCAGGACTTATTTAATATTGCTCGCAACATTCTTGTGTAATTGCCGTCTAGCTTCTTCTCCAGCCGTTTTGTTAGCGTCCAAGTGGTGCATCCATACAGCAGTATCGACACGACCGCTGCCCGGAAGAAACTGCGTTTCATTTTATCAGTTAGGTCTGATTTCCATATGATCGATAGCTTATCGATAGCTGTCTATGCCTTAGAACATCGATCGATAAAATCAGAGAAAACGGCTTCGAGTTGCCAAAGAAAAGAAGCAAAAACAATTACCGACGCCGACTACGCCAATGACATAGCGATACTGGCAAATACACCCAACCAAGCCGAAACACTACTGCATAGTTTGGAACGCGCCGCCGCAGGCATTGGCCACCATATCAATGCACACAAAACTGAATATATGTGCTTTAAACAAGCAGGCGACATTTCCACACTAGACGGAGCCTCTCTGAAACTAGTAGACAAATTCACCTACCTAGGAAGCAGTGTCTCATCAACCGAAAAGGACATCGACACGCGGCTAACGAAGGCATGGACAGCTATCGATAAGAAAATCATATAACTAATAATAATATAAATATGAATATAATGAATAAAGATATTAATAAAAATGGTCTTAGAAAATTACCTGGTTTAACCCCCTTTTCGCAAAGTCTCTAATATTAGTATCGGGAAATATTTTTTTTAGATTTAATAGACAACATTTTAAAAAGGATAACTCCCTTAGAAAAATCATTTATAGGAACAATGTAAAAATTAGTTATTCTTGCACTAAGAATATCTCTAGAATAATCTACAACTTCACCAAAAAATAAGAATAGACAATCTATACTGGAATAATAATACCAACTTAAAACAATCTTGTAATTGTAAAATAAAAAAATAGCGTCCTTTAGGGAATAAATGTAACCTAAATAATGTTATATATCAAGCTAAAGAAACTAATACAAATGAAAAAGCATACATAGGTATTACCAGTTTAAACTGGTAATACCAGTTGGTATTACAACTACCTCGACTCATTCAAAAATCCAACATTAAAGAAATCAAACTACCCTATTTAAATACTACTGGTCTTTGAAAGAACTAGGATTAACAAATATCATAAATTGGATAATCATAAAAAGATCTTCCTCTACAAATAGTTTAAATGGTAGGTGTAATTTATGCGTAGATAAGAAAATATGTATATTAAAATATAAAGATGGAAATTTACTGAATACTAGAAATGAATTGATAGTTAAATGTAGCCATAGAAATAAATTTTTAGTATAATTTAATTTGATATCTAAAATGTTATAAATATATTTAACATCTCTGAATTATTTGGTGATTTTCAATTTATAATTCTAACTATTGAAATACTAATGTATAATCAATATTATAGAATGAATAATTCAAATAAAAAGTATAGATTAATTAAAAGATATAGTATAAATAAATTTCCTTTTAAAAAGAAAAAATAATTTAATATAGCATGTATTTTATAAAAGATTCAGTATTAATAAAACTGTCCTGATTATTTTATACTTTATAAACAAATCTTTTACCACTCGATTAAACACATTTATATATGCAACTACTATTCGATTTAGTAATTATTTGAAAGTAAAGAATTCTGAGATACATTAATCCAATATCTATCAAAAAATTAATCCATTATTTGTTACGTTTAACTTAACAATTAATATCTTAATTCTTCATGATATAATATGAAAATTTTACGATATGTTGCATAATAGTAGTAGACATTTTGGTGAATATTGATATTAATTCATGCTTTAGACCTAATGTAATATATTGATTAAAATCTTTATAATTTACGATAAATTCAACGAGATCATGAATTAATTTATATTTATATTTCATTTAATTGATTTTCAGGTTACTATAAATATATTTTATAGTATTCAACTTTTTTTAAAAATTCAGTAAATCAGTAAAAATTATAGGTGACGGGTTTTTTAAAAAGAGTAAAAAAGTTAGCCACCGTAGTCGAGGGTGACCAGAAAGCTCCTTTTTCGATAGCTACCAAGCTGTAGGGGAGGGCACTTCTACTTTCCCTGAACTGCTCTTTGACCCTTACCTTATAATGCTGAGTGCTAATCAAGGTAGCATCAAGTACCATTTTTTGAGTCTTTAATATGACTCGACCTGTGATTGAACCCAGGTCTCCCGGGCCATTGGCAAACACTAACCATTATGCCAATTTCCGGTATTTTAAAAAGAAGAATGCATAAACATTATATTTGTTAATATATAGTTAATTTCCACTGAAAAAAAAGTATGCCTTTTTATGAAATTTAAAAAAAAAAATTTTAATTCTCTTTTTGCCAGAAGCAATGTAAGCGTTTCTACATTATATTCAAATGATGCATTCAATAAGATTCCAGACTTTTTTGTACAGGCATTTAAAATTGTCGTAGACTCTTGAAAATTCAGTATCTTATTGCTATACATCTTATGAGATGACTGGTCAATTTTTATGATTTCAGGTTCAAATGAACAGCTACTGCAGCAATTGGAATACACCCTACTAAAGCTTGATTGTCACAGCTGGTGAATTTTAAAAATGCAATCTGACACTTTCGAAGAACGATATGCAACAAAATTGTGTTTTAAACTTAGAAAAAATGCCACGGAAACGTATGGAATGCTTCAGACTGCCTTAGGAGCATCTGGCATGAATCGAGCATCAATTTTTGAGTGGCATAAGAGATTCAATGAAGGCAGGGAGTCTGTGAGGTATGGGAGGAGTAAGGAAGTCAATACACCAGAGTTGATTGGCCAAAAGGTTAGGGTTAGGGTTACTATGTTGAGATTTTAAGGGAGTTCAGGAAGTGATTCAGTCGGAAGAGGCCAGCACTCTTCAAATCGGGTCAGTGGCATTTCCAGCAGGACAATACACCTGTCAACACCTCCATCCTTTTCACAGACTATTGGACCAAGATGTGCATCAAGACAGTTCCTCAGCCTCCCTATCGTCCAGACCTTACTCCCAGTGTCATTGGGTTATTCCCTAAGCTCAGAGGCTGTCATGATGAGACAATTGAGGAGATGAAAGAGGCTGTGACGAAGGTCATTGACACGCTCACACAAGAGGACTTCCAAGGCGCCTTCCAGAAGTTGGAACAATACAAGAAGATTACTTCGAAGGGGACCAGAGTTTCATGTGTGTACTATCAGTAAAAGTGCCCATACGAAAAAAAGTCTGGACACTTATTTGATGATCCTCGTATAACTGTATTTCTTCCATCCGATGAGGTCATTTTATCTGACCGAAATAAATTTATAATGGAATTACAAAACTGAATTAAATATATATATATATATATATATATGAGTGGTGGGGTGGAATAAACAAATCGTTATAAAAATGTTTTTCTTAGATCAGAAGTGCCCAAATATTTGGCATAGACCAAGATTTGAACTCGTCTCACTGTGTCCATTTCCTACGACGATAAAGACCTAGAATATGTGAAAATTTTCTGGCCTCCTCATATCAGTTTCATGACTATGGGTTTCATGCATTTTTTAAAATGCAATCATTACATAAAACGAGCATATATATATATATATATATATATATATATATAGGGGGTGTAATAAAGAGGTAAAAACTTGAAAACCTCAACTTTATCTCATATTTTACACTCCTATGCGTATATATATATATATATGTATATATATATATATATATATATATACAAAAGGAAATAGGTCATTGTACCATAATGCATAGATAGCTATACTGGTGTGTGCAAATGTACTTCCTCGCCTTCTCATATCAGTCTCATGACTATGAGTTTCACGTATTTTTATGCAATAATCAGATGAAACATGCGTATATATATGTATATATATATATATATGTGTGTGTGTGTGTGTGTGTGTGTGTGTGATGAAAAGGTAAAAACTTGAAGACCTCAACTTTATCTCATATTTTACACTCCTATGCGTGTATATATATATATATATTCAGTCCAAAGGAAATAGGCCGCTATATAGTAATGCATAGATAGCTATACTGGTGTGTGCAATTAGCCATATATCTATTACTTATGACCAATGGTGCGTGTAAAATGGAAAAAAAGAGAACGCATGCAAAAGAAACCTTTTAAAAATATGAATATCCGATCTCAGTGTTGTGGAAACGAAAAGTGACAGCTGAATTGGTTTTCCTTTTATTTGGGGCCAATGGGCGACTTTGTTTGTGGATAAGAGGCAACAAAAAGGGTCACCCCTATTGACGTTCCCATACATTCAGACTCGTGCTTTGATTCTCTACTAAATACTGTATCGTAAATCGCCGCTAAAATTCGTACACAGATATGCGAAGCCAAAGTGAAAGACGCTCTCTTGTAGTTAAAGGCCGTCTGATTTAATCGGTTCTTTCGTCTATATTTCTTTCTTTTTCTTTTTCTTTTTCGTTTTCTTTCTTTTTTTCTTTTTATCTTTGTTGTATGATATTTTCTGGTTTGTATTTCGTTTTTTTTTAATTATACTTTATTTTATTCTCTTCGTTTATTTTTCTTCTGTTTTATTCTATCCCCTGACTTTACACACCATTACTTACTGATATTTCTCATTGAAGTCTATGTGACAGCAGATCTCCGTGATTAATCAGAACTCTCCGCAATATTCTAGATAACATTACCAGCGTTGCGTTCTGCCCAGTTTCAATCCTTACACTGAGCTCCAGTTAAACCAGTCTCTTTTCCTGGCTTTTAGAGATTCTCCCATCTTTCTCTCTCTCTCTTCAAATATACTTAAAATGCTCATTGATGTCAACACACCCTGTTGGCGAGGCTTAGAATATGCTGACTGTAAGCGAACCAACCCTACCCCGCTAAAAATATGTCCTGGGCACGATACTAAGCTCCATCTAATGGTGAGAGTCCAGTTTTGGAGATCTCGAAAGTGTAGAGCACCCCTTCATTGCCATTATTCTCACGTCCTCTGAGACCCGGAGTGGTAGTACGAGTTAGGGTCTCATTTATGGGTCAAATAGATATGCTTAAGTAAAGTTGGCGACCTTTGTCGAGGGTGACTCAGAGGCTCCCTTTCCAATAGCTTCTTCACTGAAGTGAAGGGGAGGGCGCTACTCCACTCCCTGGATTGCTCCACTTTACCCTTGATCCTTACCTTATAATGCTGAGTGTTAAACAAGACGGAATCAAGTAAATCCTATTTTAATGTCTAATTGTTTGCTAATTATTCTGGTGATTGGTTCATGCGTTATTTTTGGTGGGTTTCCAAGTAAGTTTTCGAAGTGCTGTTTCCACAGTTTTATTCTTTCTTGTTGGTTTGCTGCTTTCAGTTTTGCTTTGGCTGTGTTCTTTCTTCTGCTCACTTCGTTTATTGTTTGCCAGGCTATTCTAGATTGTCTATCTTCCACCGAGTCTCTAATCTTATCTATCTGATTTTGAATGTATTCTGTCTGTTCCTTTATATATATGCCTGCTAATTGATATTGTGCCGTTTTTAGTTTTAAGGCATTTGTGTTTGTTGGGTTTTTTCGATAGTTTTTGGAGGCTGTTTTCACTAGTGCACGTTTTTCTTTCACCGCTAAAGTTTCCCATGGGACTCTATATTTAGTTTTAATTTTTGTTGGAATGTATTTTGCTGCTGCCTCGAGGTGTGCATTGACGAAATTTTCGTATTCGTCGTTTGGTGTACTTTTTTCCGTCTTTTCTTGTAGTGTTTCGAATCTGTTTCTTAATTCTAATACGTATTTATCTCTTATATCTTTGTTGTTTAATAGGGCCCAGTCATAGTGTTTGGTGGTCGCTGTTCGTTTGGCGTTTTTTCGTAGGCTTAACCGTATTTTCGCCGTGACTATTCGGGGATCGGTGGACACACCCTCAAAAGAGGAGTATGCCTCGCAATTCAGTGCACTATTTTTCCATTTCTTGTTTATAAGGACGTAGTCTATCTGAGCTTTAGTATTGTTTGCGTACGTGTATGTCCATAGTTTGCCCTCTCTTTTTTGGTAGTTTGTATTGAGGCATGCTAATCTATTCTCTATCATGAAATCTGTTAGATGTTGCCCATTCCTATTTGACGTGTTGTGGAGGCTGTATTTGTTGTTTCCGTTTTTCCCGATTTGGGCATTCATGTCTCCGCCAATGACTAACATGTTGTGTTTCGGGATGCTACGCACTAATGAGGATAACTCATCGTAGAAGGTGACTAGTTCAGTTTCTTCACTAACATTGGTGGGGCTGTAGCATGAGATGATTGTTGCTCTGGGGTTTCCGTTAAATGTAGCTGCCATCATTCTAGGTTGTATTTTCTCAACGCTATTAAGCGTTTTTAATGCTCTAGGTCCTATAAGTAATCCTACCCCTCCTACTGCGGCGTTGACAGAGTTTTTCCATGCGGATACAGTGACGAGTGACCAGCCCTTGCCAGTTTCGTGATATTTGATATCTTCGGTGTGCATGTATCTGTGTTCTTGTATGCATATTATGTCTATCTTATGTTCTTCGGCCGATGCGATTAGCTCTGGGAGTTGTCCTATTCTATTTAAGGTTCTTACGTTAAATGTGGCTATTTGTAGTGTTTGCTTGCATTTTAGTAGTTTTGATTGTTTGAGCTCTGTAGCTGATTTTTCGAACACTGAGGCCAGGGCTCCAACCACAGCAGGACGCGCCCCTTTTTTACCCGCGCGAAGAGCGATGCGGTTTGTGTATGTGGTTTGAGTGTGGGTCATGGTTATCTTTCGATGGCTGTTTTATTCTCTTCTATAGAAGCCACTCTTATAGAGGAGCAGCAGTAGTTCCCCGATCGAACTAGCGATCCTGGGCGTAAAGTCGTCAAACTCACGTCCAGGACCCGTTTAGGTATTGAGTTTGGTCGTCCATGGGTTTATTCAAATACCTTTACGTACATCATGCTGCTTCCCATGTGTACGCCCAAAAAAAAAGGGGGGGTAATTTTGGTTTAAGTTTTAAGTTTTAACTTAGTTAAAGTCCAACATTAAGGTACTTTCGTATGACTTTCACTGGTACTGACTTTTGCTTTTTTTTTTCTGTATTGGGACTTTTCCTAGGCTTTTTATTTATTTATCTTTTTTTTTTCTTTTTTTTTTTTACTACAGTTGGGAACCTAGCAGGCTTCAGATTATAGAGCTTAAAAAAAAAAAAATTTTTTTTTCCTTTCTCTTGGGTGCCCCACCCCACCCCACCCAAGAGAAAGGGGGAAAAAATGCTGTGGTAGCATTAGGTGTTTTAGGCTTTTTCTTTTAAACTACTGTTAGGGCTTTCTTTCCGAATTTTTAAATTATATTATAGAAGAGATTCAAAAACATTCTGCCTTGTTCGCTGACATTTGGAAAGACTAACATCAATTTGGCTTTATAGTAGAGTAAGCGTGTCTTTACATTTAAAACGCATAGTTTAAGCATTATTTCACAAACAAAATACAGCATAAGATTTTGTAAAATTCAGCATTTTAAATTGATAGGACTTAAAGACATACTGACCAATATTGATATATTTCTTCCAGTTGGCTCCTGAGTTCAAATGCTTCTTCTTCGTTTTGACTTACTTCCTTAAAACCGTATAATTATAAATATTAGATTGGAAGACTTGAAACCATACAACTGTGTGCAAAGTATTAGTATTAAATACGAATATGTAATATCATAAAACTGTGAAAAAAACTCTAAGGAGACAACAACAAAAAATCAGAATATAAGCAATGAATACGATTCACTAACCTCTGCAGATAAAATAACGCGAGACGGGTTGACGTATTGTTAAAATCAATCATTCCTTGATCTTAAAGTGTTTCACTAGCCAATTTTTATCATTTGCCAAGGAGTCTGTAAGTAAAATGAATTCTTTCAGCGTAATTTTCTTCCAGTAAGTTTCGGTCCGCCTCCATGCAAAGGAAAAACTTCAGTGGGTACGAATTTTTTATTCGTTCTCTGAGCAAAGCATGATGGGCAAAAATTCTAAGGACCTTGGATTGAATAAAGTGTTTGGTTCAAAATTGTCAGATTAATTACTCTCTACGACAGATATTAAAGAATCCTAGAGAATGATTAGTCGGCTGTTTGTATTTTACGGCATATCAACCATTGATGGCAAATCCTGTTTATGCACACACATACACACACACACACATATATATATATATATATATATATATATATATATATATATGTGTGTGTGTGTGTGTGTGTGTGTGTGTGTGTGTGTGTGTGTGTGTGTGTGTGTGTGTGTGAATTATATGATTTGTAAACGATTAATTTGTAGGTAACATCTTCAACAAGCAAGAACTCATTTGTTTTCACACCGTAAAATGGTTTCAATTGTTGCTAACACTAATAGTTTTATTTGTACGCAAATAGTTTTAAGTGTTGAAATCTTGCACTAATAGTTTTATTTGTTCTGAGTTAAATTGTTTCAAGTGTTGCTATCTAACTTTAACAATTCAATATTATTCAATCGTTTACTCACAGTTAAATGGTTGAATAGTTCTATTTGATCTATTACTTGACTTGGGGCCCTATAAGTGTGTACGTCATCTGTTGAGGCGAGGAAAAACTTATCGAAATAGATTTATAAAGGCACTTTAACTCTGCGTTGAGTTTCCTTCCATTTGCGTAATATATATATATATATATATATATATATATATATATATATATATATTCACTTCCTTATAAATTTTTCTTTGGTTGTCCTTAAACTTTTTTATTTTTAAATCATACACTTTATCATTTTTCCTCCTATATATATTGTTGTAGGTGACTCACCTATGACCAGAATAATGGATTTACCCAAAGAGAATATTAATCAAGAACTAAGCGTGTAGAGCAAAGAGCAGCAGCAGCCGTAGTAAGCACATTGCCAGTCTTCGTGTACGTTGAACCATGGAAACCCTCCTCAGAGACTTTTGGATACATTTGTGTGGCACTCATATCTCCGTGTTGAGTTATTTATTTATTGACCCTTAATAACCGGTCATAACATTTATATATATATATATATATATATATGGTGCATCTGTGTGATTCTGTATGTGGGTATGTGTATTTACACAGACATTGTGACACAAGGTCAAATTTTAGAGGAGTACAGCTGGCCTGAATTGAAAGTTTCTCTTTGACTGGCTGCGTAAACAAGGTTAAATAAACCGGTCTGCCCTACTATTTACACATAGCAGAGCGTGGCGGGCAAGAACAGACGGATTCATGCCTTTCTCGGGAGCAGTAGCGCGAAGTAAAACACCAGCATCTTTCTTCAGAATTTGAAATCGTGTTCCCGATTCCATTTCCTGTTGCGATAACTGTTACGCTAAAGGCGTGTGTGTGTGTGCGCTCGCAGTTTTCGTTGTATATCTACAAATATATAACCATTCTTGTAATTTTCTCTCTCTATCTTGCTTTGATTTTCACTTCCTCTCTTATATATATATATATATATATATATATATTCTTTTCCATTATTTACTTCTATCTATCTATATATATATATATAGAGAGAGAGAGAGAGAGAGAAGTAAATAATGGATAAGAATCGGACATTATAAAGAAAAATTTTGACCGAGCCATCCAAAAGTAATGAATTTATTAAGCAGGAAATTCGACGCTATAACGTTTGTGTATTAATATACCATCATCAGGACTTTAAGTGATTACACCAAGTTTTGAAAGAATAAAGGGGGATATTCAAATACAGGAAATAATGGAGGAAATATGTAAATAAAAAAAATAAGCATATTTACTCCATTATTTCCTGTATTTTATTAAACATTTATCATTGCTATTTCAATACTTAATGTCATCCTTTAAAGACCTGATAATGGTATATTAATACCGAAACGTTACAGCGTCGACTTTCCTACTTAATAAATTCATCACATTAGACAACTCTGTCAAAATTTTTCAACAAATATATATATATATATAGTAAAGTGATAAAGTTGGTGACCTTCAGTCGAGGGTAACCAGAAGGCTCCCTTTTCAATAGCTACTACACCGAGGTGTAGGGAAGGGCGCTACTCCTTTCCCTGGATTGCTCCACTTTATCCTTGATACTTACCTTATATTGCTGAGTGTCAAGCAAGCCGGTATCAAGTACCATTTTAAAAGTCTTTGGTATGACGCTACCTGGAATTGAACCCAGGTCTTCCAGATCGTTGGCGAACACTCTACCCAATATATATATATATATATATATATATATATATATATATATATATATATATATATATATATATATATATATATATATATATATATATATATATATATATATATATATATATATATATATATATATATATATATATAAAACCCATACATGCTTTGCTACTCATTTTGCTATCACCCCCCCTTTTTTTTTCAGACTTCGTTTTCTCAATTTTTACTTGCAATGCTTTCTAATTTTCTATAGATCGAGGGAAGCCCTAATTGTGTCGGAGGCACTGCACCTCCCTTTCTGACTGGCTTTTGACTCTTTCCAACATGTTGTTGTCAACTTTTACGACTTCACAGAACCTGAAGGAAAAACGCTCAAAAATAAATAAGTAATAACAGACGACAATTGTTTGTGAAAAAGGAATAGAAAAAAATAGCACCTTTCGTTTAACAATTTTCAAGAGTGTAAAACAAAAAAAAAATCAACAAAAAAAAAAAGAATACATAAGGAAAATATAAAAAAAAAGAAAGAAAGAAAAAAAAGGGGTTTAAATATTTCCGGTACATTTTTTTTTGTTGTTTTTTATTTTGTTTTGTTTTTTTTTTTTTGTTTTTGGGGGTTTTTTTTAGAGGGGGTCTTTGTTTTTTTTCTTCCTTTTTTTTTTTTTTTTTTTTTTTTTTTTTCAGTGGGAGTCGGGCGGGCAAATTCGACCCTGTTCTAACCTTTCGAGGATATTTTTAAGGGTCGAAAGCAGAATAACAGTAAGTCGTTCCTGTTTTTTTTTGGGGGGGGGGTTGTCATCACACAAAGAGGATATTATAGGCTTTTTAGAACCATTTCGCTCACGTCTCTTCTAATTTTGCATCTGCAAATACATTCAGGAGTCAGTGGAGCCATAAAACACGGTTCATTTTTTTTTCTTAACGTTAGTGGAAATAAATGTGTGATTGATTGCGCAAGAGGGGAAAAAAAAAGAACGGCTGAGGAATTAACTTACGCAATATCACAAATACGATTTTTTTTTTTTTTTTTATTTTTTACAAATTGACTTTTAACTTATTTTGAAATGATTTAATTATAATTATGTTAATATCGGATTAATTACTTCAGTAAATTTTCTGAATTAATAATTCCTGCTTAGATATTAATATGGAAAGCATATATCAAACTATAGTCTTTTCTCTTAGTGTAACGAGTTCTGTTTCAATACACAAGTATTGTGTGCGTGTGTACGTTTATGAGTAAACGCACTGATATTTTTGTGTTGTGAATATTGCGAAAGAAAGAAAGAAAGAGAAATTTAGATTAGGAAAGAGAAAGGTGGTGAAAGAGAAAGAGGTTTATTGAGAAAGAAACGAAAGAAAGTAAGGAAACGAATGAACGAAAGAAACGGATAAAAAGAACAGACAACCAAATAATGATGAAGAAAGGGAATGAAGACGGGAAGAACAAATTGAGATGAGGAAGTAGAAAGAAGGTAAAAGTGAAAGAAATTTATTGAGAAAGAAAGAAAGAAAGAAAGGGGAATGAAATAGGGATAAAAAGAAGAAAGAGAATCAATTCTTCAAAGAAAGAAGCATATAAACAACCAACAAGAAAGAATGATGAAAAGAATGGATGAAAGAAAGAAAGAAAGAAAGAAAGAAAGAAAGAAAGAAAGAAAGAAAGAAAGAATAATGAGAAAGAGAAAAAAGTTACAAAAGTGTGGATGAATAGTTAAAAGAAAGAAAGAAAGAAAGAAAGAATAATGAGAAAGAGAAAAAGTTACAAAAGTGTGGATGAATAGTTAAAAGAAAGAAAGAAAGAAAGAAAGAATGTGAACGATCGAAATCAAAGATGTTAACAACAGTGGACATTTGTGTAAATAACGAAAATCAAATAATGAAATCTAAAGTGATATTAGTAAGCACCATTTCAAGTCATGACCTTTTGAAGCATTAGAATTAACGAGGCAATTAAACCATTTCCGTTTTCGCAAGTTTCATTTAAAACGAATCCCAAACTTTGCATTTCTTCTGGTATAAAAAAGAATGAAGAGAGAAAGAAAAAAAAAGAAAACTTAGATAAATGAACAGCGACAAAATAAGCCGTTTTAAGCTGATCTATTTTATGGGGTAGTTATTCATGGGTGTTGTCGACTGAAATTTTTTACAGATTTTAAAGGAATTAAAAGAGATGATTCCTCTTTTTATTCATGTGTGTCTGAAGTCACTTTTTTTACTTATTCAAGATATGTGTGTGATTACGTAATCTGCCAATCTGTAAGAGAAATTGTAGAATGGGGCTTCCTTGGTCCAACGTTTTGCAAGGTAAGCTAGCAGGACATTACTAATGAGTTCGATTCTCACTGTCGCCCACATACTTTTAGGTTTTCTGGGTATAAACGGCGTCCGGTGGGGGTACTCCAGTTCTGGGGCTCTGGGAATTGTAGACATTATTTCTGGGTCTACTCAAAACCGAAGTGGTAGTATCTGTTAGGGTCCCATCTGTAGTTCAAATGGATGTTTGGTTTGGTTTGGTTTTATGGCATATCAACCATTGTAGGTTATTTAATGCCAAACCCACTTTATATATTAAATACGTGGTGCACTCAATAAGTTTCCAGACTTTTTTTGTACAGACACATAAAATTGTCGTAGACTCTTGAGAATTCAGTATCTTATTGCAATACATCTTATAAAATGGTTGACTAATTTTTATGATTTCAGCTTCAAATGAACAGCTACAGCAGCAATTACAATATATCCTACTAAAGCCTGATTGTCACAGCTGGTGAATTTCAAAAATGCAATCTGGACGTGAGGAAGAACGATATGCAATAAAATTCTGTTTTAAATTTGGAAAAAATGCCACAGAAACGTATGGAATGCTTCAGACTGCTTTTCGACCATCTGGCATGAATCGAGCATCAGTTTTTGAGTAGCATAAGAGATTCAAGGAAGGCAGGGAGTCTGTGAGAGATGATGACATGTGTGGGAGGAGTAAGGAAGTCAATATACCAGAGTTGATTGGCCAAAGGCTTAGGGTTAGGGTTACTATGTTGAGGTTTTAAGGGAGTTCAGGAAATGAACCCGTCGGAAGAGGTCAGCATTCTTCAAATCGGGTCAGTGGCATTTCCAGCAGGACAATACACCAGTCCACAACTCCATCCTTGTCACAGACTATTTGACCAAGATGGGCATCAAGACAGTTCTTCACCCTTCCTGTAGTCCAGACTTTGCTCCCGGTGACTTTTGGTTATTCCCTAAGCTCAGAGGCTGTCGGTATGAGACAATTCAGGAGATGAAAGAGGCTGTGATAAAGGTCATTGACATCCTCACACAAGAGGACTTCCCTGGGGCTTCTAGAAGTTGTTAGAACGGTACAACAAGTGCATTGCAGCCGGAGGAGATTACTTCGAAGGGGACTAGAGTTTCATGTGTGTATTATCAATAAAAGTGCCCAGACGAAAAAAGTCTGGAAACTAATTGAAGGCACCTCGTATATATGATTTGTAAACACATTTTGTTGCTAACATTTTTAAACGAGCCTAAGCTCATTCTTTTCCCCATAGTTAAATGGTTCGAAGAATTGCTATGTATTATTAACAATTCAATTAAACATCAGTCTTTTGTTTACACACAGCAAAATGATCAAACAGTTCTATTTCACTTTAGCATGAGTCATTTGTTTGCCCACAGTTTAAATGTCAAACAGTTCTATTTGACCCATAGATAAGATCCTATCAGGTGCTACCACTCTTGGTGAGAGTAGATCTGGGAGCAATGGCAAAGCTCGAGCATCCAGCCTCACTGTTAGATGGTTTGATGTCATATCCAGAATACTCGTTGGGGTGGGTCTTACCCGTTCTCTTTGTAGAGATGCAGTCGGTGTATCTACGGCCCTAGCCCACTAGGACTTCAAATGGAGGTGTTAGTAAATTATTCGTACTAGATAGTAATACTTGAAACTATATATCTGTGAACAAACAAGTGAGTATTACTTAGTAGTTTGTCGGAGGCATATAAATATACATACACATGTGTATGTATATTTACTCAACCCATCCATTGGCATATTTTTAACCGGAGTACAACCTGTATAAACGCCGAGTTTTCTTCTCCTAAGCAGGTTGCCGTACCAAGGCTAAAGAGCTAAGTCTGCCGTACTCATAGCTCTGGATAAATGGGACGGATTAATGCCTTTCACAATGACGTAAGTGTGAAAAGTAACGCAAGAAGCTTCGTCCAGAATTTGATCTCTCGTCACTGGGTCCATGATAACCCGTTAAACCACAAGCGCTCCTTGAGACTATATTATTGAGTTAATTCATTTGTCTGAAACAAGTCCTGGCGGCAACACCCCACTAGACACCAACTGTACGGCCACCTACCCCCTATCACGAAAACGATTCAAGTTAGACGAACCAGACATACAGGACACTGCTGAAGAAGCAGGGACGAACTCATAAGAGATGTACTCTTATGGACCCCCACACATGGCCGTGCAAAAGCAGGACGACCAGCACGAACATACATTCAGCAGCTATGTGAGGATACGGGATGTTGTCCTGAAGACCTACCTAGGGCGATGAACGATAGGGAGGAGTGGCGAGAGAGGGTCAGGGATATCCGTGCTACCAGCACGATATGATGATGACTTTAAAATGATATAACTGCTTGCGATTGCGAATTTTAATGCATTAGCTTTAAAAAAAAATCATTGGTATGGCAACTAAGTATAGAGTGTCTACCGGTTTAATCTGATTGAAAATACATTTTTGTATCGTACATAATTGGAAACCAATATAATTAAACTGATTTTGGCATAGAATAACCCAGTAAATGTTGACATGCCATAAAACTAACCCACAAAAAATAATACTTATGTCCTTAGGACACAACTAAACTAAATAAATAACATTTTGTCTATGCTTCTTGCCTTTGAAGTTTTAAACGCAGAATGACTCAAAATCCAATTCTAGCAGCCGATTCTACTGGTTGCACTTCTCCATTGTATTTGCACATTGCAGGATATGACTAGGATGAATATTTGATGCCTTAGTCGTCCCTAAAAGAGAAATGTCGACTGGCCTAGACAGTTTCTGAAAATGCGTGAGGGTCTCCACAATAAACATGACGAGGTGAAAAATAAGAAGCTCGTAACGAAAGAGTTGAAAAAATAATAAATTAGATGTATATTTATCTTTTGTAAGTATAGGAATTTTATTGTGAATTGAATTACGATGACTAGAAAATCCGGCGAACACTTACGCATGACATACGGGACAGCTGTTTCGACCTTATTAGGTCTCGTTAGCTGTGTATACCGTAATCTCCACCCCTGGAAATCGAACCAGCGAAACTCTACAACGGAGCCAACGGTTCATACTGCTAACAAGTGACGCCAAATTAACTAGTTATGGTAATTGTGCGGCCAATTAACCTGAATGTGTCTTGTAAGTTACATCTGTACTCTTTACAGAGGACACGGTCACCTCCAGGGCCACGTCTTCCCAAGAGGATTAAAAATAGGCATCTGTGTAATTATTATGACCTCAAGAGCAAGGATATAGATATATATTTTTCTTTTTTAAGTAGAGGAATTATATTGTGGATTGAATAGAATAAAGTAACTTTTGACATTCAGTCTCGAATATTTTTACTTGTAACTGGGTTTTTCGTAGTTTTGCATACTTGGCCGATATCTTTTAGTCACAATTAATCAATGAATAAACTTGAGTTCATGCCTTAGCGAGGTTGCATGAAAGACCTACTGTTCTCTCTATCCAACCGATGTTTGCTATCTGAAGTTCAAGAGTCGTTACAACTTTTCATCGGTGTTACTGCATGAGTTACCCGAACAAGATTAAAGACAATATCAAACTGTCTTAGGGATCACAGTTTCTTGCTTCGAATTCAAAGCGTTTCCTTCTCCCCGTCAGGTTACCTACAAAGATAAGAGAGATCAATGTAAACCGCATTTTTACGCATTAGTCGAGAAGAGATGGGTTAATATTGTTTCAAAGGACTTTTCCCTCAGTGAGAATGGGGGGTAGAAAGCGTTCAAGGTGAGCATTGATCAACCCATTTTAAATCAGGTTTGCCAACCTGAAGAATGAAATATCAGACTTATTGATTCCTAGACCAACTTGTTTAGAAGGAGGTGGGGTTATTATCCGTCATTTATTCGTGTTTCATCGAAAAGGTTTTTAGGGGGTTTTTTTTATATTTCTTATGAAAAAGTGTAATCCGTGAAATCCATTATAACATTGAAGTTTTATTATCTAAAGAAATTTTCAGAGAGAATAACTGATATAAAGCAATAAGAAAATATTAAGCCTTGACACTTTAATAAAGAACGAAAGCAATAGCCTGTTTGTGAAATCAGGTAAGTGAGAAAAAGCAAGACATAAAATCAAATGAAACAAATCGCTTCAAAGATGTATCAATCGAGTAAAAGGTAGATTTGTGAGACCTTTAATGCACATTTCGCAGTTTTTGTTTGTAGACTGCACGCCGAGTACCGGCATTTAAGTGTGAATGGCCGACTAGAAAGGCGTGCAATATCAATATAATAAAAAAAAAATAGGAAAGATAAAAAAATTTTACAAATAAACTCTACCAAACGGCCCGCCAAATATGCATTGGCAGACAGAGGAGTGGCACCAAGTGATGCCATCGCTACTGACGACACCAACTCGACAAGAAGTCTGGCGCGCCGAGAGACAAAAGATGTTGAACTGATAATGACGACCAAGCGCTGAACGTCTTCAATGGCGTCGGTAAAATGGAAGAGCCAGGCGATGAATCAACAAGATGGCAGCGGCTACTTTGTGGCGAAATAGAGGAAATAACGAGCGTGTGATCATTAGTTATGAATGATATTCGATAACAATAATGGTGACAGTATCGACGATCACAGTAATGCTGATGAAAACCAATAAGGACGATTATAATGATTATGCTGACAATTAACTGTTCGACAAGTATATTAGTGACAACTACAAAAATTATTTGGAGAATAACGGTTCCAAGCATAAGTAGCTGGGAGAATAAGAGAGGTTCATATCGTTCTTTAGGGTCTTTTTCCTTTCTTTCTTGCTTCTATAATCAATGTATTCTTATAATTTCTTTCCTTCTTCTTTCTTTTCTTCTATGATCCTTCTTATAAAATTTTTCTTTCTTTCTTTCTTTCTTTCTTTGGTCCTTGTATCTTACCTTTTATGAAATCTTTTTTTGCTCTTTCTTTCTTTCTTTCTTTCTTTCTTTCTTTCCACACGTTAGCCACTACCTTACAGGGACTCACCTCTGTCTGTGTGTGTGTGTGTGTGTGTGTGTGTGTGTGTGTGTGTGTGTGTGTGTGTGTGTGTTTAAAGTCACTTTGTGTTTTATATATAAGTAGATGATCCTTTTACTCCTTTCTTCCACCAGCTCTAACTGGGGTAGGGGTCACTGATGAAGACTAAGTAATTTCCAGGATTCTTTTAGCCCGTTTAGCTGCTCCTTCCACATTTTTTGTAATATTTCGAAAGTAAAACTCCATAAAGAAAAAAAAACGCTGTGCCAATAATTTCAGTCATACCTGTATATACGTTCATGATAATATACAGTTATACCTATTATTGATTATATAAAATTATAATGTCTAATATACAGTTATATCTATTATTGATTATATATGATTATATATAGTTATACCTATTATTGATTATATATGATTATATTGTCTAATATATAGTTATACCTATTATTGATTATCTAAGATTATGATGTCTAATATACAGTTATACATATAATTGATTATATATGATTATATTGTCTAATATAGTTATACCTATTATTGATTATGTAAGATTATTCTGTCTAATATACAGTTATACCTATTATTGATTATAAAAGATTATGATGTCTAATATACAGTTATACCTATTATTGATTATACAGGATCATGATGTCTAATATACAGTTATACCTATTACTGCTTATATTGGATTATGATGTCTAATATACAGTTGAACCTATTATTGATTATACAGGATTATGATGTGTAATATACAGTTATACCTATTATTGATTATATTGGGTTTTAATGTCTAATATACAGTTATACCAATCAACTGGCTATGAAAAAGGACAGTTTGGAAGATTATCACCAAAGATTTGGACATGCGGAAAGTCTGCACAAAAATGGTGCCAAAATTGTTGAATGATGATTCGAAGGAGCATTGATTACAGGTATTATCTAGATCTACCACTAATGATGAGACATGGATTTTTGAATACGACACGAAAATCAAGGACTAGAGCAATCAGTGGAAGTCATCGACGTTATCGAAGCTGAAGAAAGCAAAAGAGTCATGTTGATCACATTCTTCAATGTGAGAGAAGTTTTCTACGGGGAGTTTTAGCCACAGGACCAGACGATCAATTGTCAATTCTTCAAGGAGATCTAGCAACGTATTCATCGTTCAGGGCACGAAAAGAGGCGAGAGCTGTGGCAGGCCAAATTGTGGCTGCTTCACCACGACAATGCACCTGCTCACAACGCCTTGAACATCATCCTGGAACTGGCTGAGGGGAAATATCGCCGCATTGTAACAACTACCCCATTCACCAGAACTTGCTCCGGGTGACTTTTTTTCTTTCTACAAAACTCAAGGGGATCATCAAGGGGGCCCGTTTTGATGGCATGGAGGTCGTCAAGAAGGTCTTAACGAAGGAGCAAAGAGGCATCCCTGAAAAATCCTTCCCACAGTGCATAGAAACGTGACTGAGAAGAATAAGAAAGTACATTTGACTCTAGGGAGATTACTTTGAAGAGGAACCTGGTAGTTTGATGTTTAGAATTGAAATGAATTGTTTGTGACACCGGTCCTGTTACTTTATAGTAACACCTCGAATAAGAAGATTATTATTTCATTCCTTACAGGTTTTTAACTCTAGTTTTAATTAGTGGCTGTTTACTGAAGTCTAAGTGACAATAAGTCTCCTCAGATCTCAAGGACTCTAGTATTGTTGTTGATTTTAACTGTACTGTGGTTTGGATAGTCTCGATTCTTCCTCTGATCTTCAATTATTTTAGTTTTTTCCCTCTCCTTTTGTTCCACAGTTTTTTTTTCAGCCCTCTGGTTAGATCTAAGTTCTTGTCAATCTTTTTGATTTCTTTTATTTTCACCCTGAAGTCTGCTGGAATGGTAAAATCCACTTATCTATTCTTGCTTTGATTTGATTGGTCCTTATCGCGTTGTTTTGTGCTGCTATTAGGAGAGATTCTATTTTCTTCTTCTTTTTCTTCTTCTTCTTCTTCTTCTTCTTCTTCTTCTTATTATTATTATTATTATTATTATTATTATTATTATTCCGTGAGTTTTTCACAACAGCGTTGGCTGATGGTCTTTCAGAGGAGTTTGAGTAAAAGCAAGTCTCCTCAAGTCTCCAGGACCCTTCTCAGTATTCGGGCAAATCTTAATAATGAATGGTCTCTATTTGTCCTCTGATTTCTATGTCTTCCATTCCCTTTATCAAGTATTTTGGAATTGTTCCGAGCGTACCGATTACTATTGGTATCACAGTCACTTTCATGTCTCTAAGTTTTTTTTACTTTATTATTTTATTCTTTAGAGAGATTCTCACACTAGCTTTATCTGGTGCTTTCACACAGCTGTTTGAGTAATAGTAAGTGTCTACAAGTCTCAAGGATTCTTCTCAGTATTCTGTCGGATCTTAATAGAGCTTCAGTTTGGATGGTCTCCCCTTGTCCTCTTTTTTCTAAGTCCTCTAGTTTTTGTAACAATCCTTCGGTGACTGTACCGAGCACGCTAATTACCAACCCAGTTGTGTCTAGTCTTATACTTTTTTGCGCTAACTTACAGCTTTCGTTTATTATGTGATTGATCGTTTCATCTCTATCACCACCTAACTTACATCAGTTATTTTGTTGCATCTTGTCTATTTTTGCTTTGACATTTGGTCCTTATGGTTTGGTTTGGTTTGTTAGGCTTTATGGCAAATCAACCCTTATAGGTTATTTAACGCAAAATCCATTTTTATGTGAATAATCTGTTCTATTTAAAACAATTCAGTTTAGCATAAGTACACAGTTTAATTATCAAAAACATTTCTAATTCAAACTATTCAAGCAGTTATATGTAACAATTCAGTTAAGTGTAAATACAGTTTTAATGTCGAAAAACAGTTCTATTGAAATAATTCAGTTAAGCATAAGTACGCAGTTTAAATGTAAGTACGGTTTAATTGTCAAAAACGTTTCTATTTCAAACTATTCAGTTTAGTCAAACAATTCAGTTTATCATAAGTATGCTGTTAGTTCTATTTAAGCCATAGATAGGGCCCAATCAGGTGCTACCACTCCGAGCCAGTTTGGACATGGGAGCGATGGCAATGAAGGGGTACTCTGCATTCCTCAAAGCTCCAACACTGCTGGAACCTCACTATCAGATTGTTTAGCGTCATACCAGGACGCTCGTTGTGGAGGGGGGGTCCTACCCCTCTGCAGAGGTGTAGTCAGTGTATTCTACTGCCCCAGCCGACTGGGCAGTTGGTCCTTATGGCGTTTTTCTATGATGCTATCCGAAGAGATTCAGTTTCTCTCTAAAGGTTTTGCTTTCTTAGCCATGTCCAAGTTTTTCCGTGTGAGATTTCGCTTGTTAGTCGCTTGAAATGTCGATACAGTTATTTTCCTTCCCATTTTTTGTTTTCTGGTTATTTTTGTTCTGTTGATGCTTGTGTGATCTGTATTATTTCTGGTGGCTGTAATCAGTCTTCTTTTGTATTTTCTTCTTGTTGTCTTCGAGTCTTTGTATCGATGTAACCACGCTTTCTTCAATGCTGGCGAATCCTCTTCCTCCTTCTTTTCTTGACACATGCAGTCTATGTATGTCATCTCTGGATGTAAGGCCTTATGCATGGTCATTAGTTTTCTTGTTCTCTGGTCCATTTGTTTAAGTTCCTCCGTCGTCCTCTTCAACAATGGTCCCGAGTATTTTACAGGGGGGAAATAGCCCTAGCGTTTATCCCTTAGATGTGGATTTCTACTATATAGTTTGGTTTCGAGTTGTTTCCTCGTTCACCTGAAATCCACTTTTTAACTTTTTTTTTCTTTTATCTCCACTTGTTTAATGTTGTCCGCTTCCTATATTCCCAAGTATTTGTAATTTTTCTTTTCTCCGAATATTCTGATCATTTCTTGGTTTAGTAGTTCTGTTCTTTCTGTCAAGTGTTTTTCCTGCTTTTCATTATTAGCATGGTACATTTTTCTAGGTCTAATTCATTCCCTGTCTTGACTGTATATTCTCATTGCTTGTATTAGAGTTTTCAATTCTTTTTCATACTTTGGCAAACAGTTTGATGTCGTCCATGTACTTTAGGTGATTGATCTTTTCCTGCGATTTAGTAAATTTAATATCGGCCAGTGCATTTCCTAAATATGTGACTGAGTGACATCATCTCTATCCCACATCGTAATGGTGAGAGAGCATCTCCATCAAAGATCCCACTCTGTATTATTATTATTATTATTATCATATTTACCCAACCCCTCCGCTCGAGCAGGATATGACACAAGGTCAATTTTTAAGCGGAGTTTAACAGGTTTGAATTCAGAGTTTTTCTTCTCCTAGACTAGTTGCCTCACCAAGGCTGAAGAACCTAGTCTGCCCTACTATTTACCCATAGCTGGAGGGAGAATAATTTGATTCATATTATCATTATTATTATCATTATAATCATTATTATTCTTCCTTGTGAGTTTTTTACACCAGCGATAGCAAATAGACTTTCACTGGAGTTTGCGTAACAACAAGTCTCCTCAAGTCTCCAGGACTCTTCTCAGTATTCTGGCCGATCTTAATAATTCTCTAGTCTGGATGGTCACCACTTGTCTTCTTGTTTCAAAGTCTTCCAGTCTCTTTATTAATTCTTTAGGGATTCTTCCAAGTGTGTTAATTATAATAGGTATCATGGTCACCTTCATGTTCCATAGTTGTTGTTTTTTAGTTCTCTAGTAATTTCTAAGTACTTATCTCTCTTTTCATTTTCTTTTAATTTTGCTCTGTGATCTGCTGAGACGGCAAAGTTCACAATTCGGTAGGTTCTTCTTTTTTTTTTCTTTTTTTTTTTTTTTTTTTTTTGTCGTTGCCAATCACTAGGTCTGGTCATTTAACCGAGATTAGGTGATCTGTTTGTATTTCAAAATCACAGAGGATTTTTGCGCGTCTCATTCTCCAGGATGGATTCTGGGTTATGCATACACCATTTGGTAAAATTTCAATTTCTTCCACAATTCATAGTGGATCACTCTATCCCGCCGCGAGTCGTAGGCTGAATTCAGGTATTGGCAGTGACAATGACTCGAAACCCTGAACCTTTCGATTGATTTCTACATTCATTCGATCCGAATTTATGTTCCCTTGTTAGTAAACAAGAAAAACTTTTTTAGAATTTATGCCTGATTCTATGTCTGTTCATTTTAACCAAACACGCATTGACGAAACACAGCCTATATATATATATATATATATATAAATGTGCGTGTGTGTAAAGTCACATTGTGCTTCATAGAAAATTGAATTATTATTATTATTATTATTATTATTATTAGCAGAGGCTGAATTGTGGCATTGGCAGTGATAATGGCATTAGATGCTTTATTTCGTTTTTTTTTTTTTCATCTTTATCATTAAATAAATGAATGATTTTCTCTCAAGATCTATCGTCACCCAAAACACTGACGAACCGTTGTCTGATTTTCCACGCAAGAACTTAAACAGATTTTTTTTCGCCTTTTCATTGAGGCCTTGCTTAGATGCCGATCGCAGAACCTCTGAGATAATGTGTCTAGTTCAGCCGCCGAGGACAACTGGTCTGGCGCCCATTGATGCATTGATCCGAACCCCTCCGCGTTGCGCAGACGTTTGATATTCGTAATCTAATGTATGGCTACGTACGCTCGCATTTCCGCTTCACTAGCTTACCGTGTTTCCGACTTGAATCCAGACAGACAGACTGGCCAAAAGTGAGGGCGGTTTCGTTTCAATTTCTCTTTCTCCGCCATATTGATCGTTTGAAACTATATATACATATACAAAATAAAAAAGAAGTGGAAAATGGCGGTCGGTATTCAATAGTCGTTTAAAAATATGTATCGAATATTTTTCTCCATTCTTTTGTCGTCCATTTGGTTGGTGCTTTGTTTTTGATTTTTTTTTTTGTTTTTTTTTTTTTGTTTTTTTTTTTTGTTTTTGTTCTTCGGCCATTCCTACGAGTTCTTTTCTATTGTTCACAACTATTACAAATGTTATTTAAGTTTTGTTTTGTTCTCTATACAAAAGCTGAGAGCGAGACCTTCTATTCTTTTCTTTATTTCCATCCACTTTTCATCTCACACTTCTAAGATTCCCTCTATTCTTCCTCCTCCACCGATTTCTCATTACAATTATTTCACTGAATGCGAGTTTTTCACACCAGCTTTAACAAGTGGTCTTTCACTGGAGGCTGAGTGACAGCAAGTCTCCTCAGGTTTCGATCTTTCCTGATTTCTAATTCTTCCAGTCTTTTTTGAAATCTTTGGGGACCAGTCACTTTTATATTCCACAGCTTTTTTTTTTCGGTTCTCTGGCAAGGTCTAAGTATTTTTCTATCTTTTAGTTTTCCTTTATTCTCACTCTGTGATCCACCGAAACAGTAAAATAAAAAAAAAAAAGGGATGTCAATTTTTTTGCCTTTTGTTTGTTTCTGGATTTTTGTTGTAGTTGTAGTTGCTGTAGTTCTTTGTCTTGTTTTTGTTTTGTTTTTTGTATTTTCTTTGTGTTTTTCGGATTTTTTTTTTTTTTTTTTTTTTTTTTTTTTGTAAATCAACTCTAGATCTGATCTTCAGGCCGGGATTAGATAATCCATTATTATTATTATTATTAACTCATTAGAGTTTTTCACATCAGTGTAAGCTGATGTTATTTCACTGGAGATTGAGTGACAGCAAGTCTCCTCAAGTCTCCAGGACTCTTCTCAGTATTCTGGCCGTTTGCAATAATGCTGTTGTTTGGATGGTCTCCACTCGGTCGCCAACTTTTAAATCGTCCAGGCCCTTTAATAATCCTTTAGTTACCGTGCCAAAAGCACCAATCACAATTGGTATAACTACCACCTTCATATTCAATAGTGTTTTCAATTTTCTAGCGAGGTCGAGGTACTTATCTCTCTTTTCACATTCTTTCAGTTTTATTCTGTGGTCTGCCGAGACAGCAAAGTCGACAATTTATTATTATTATTATTATTAAACTCTTTGCGAGTTTTCCACATTTAATAGAACTATTTAATATGAAGAATCATAAAAACTCTATGTTGCATGTTGACCCTTGGCAGAGTCGGATGTTCCAGCTGTGTAAACATAGTGATTGCAGGACGCACATGTGTAAACAGGAAGGCAGCGATGCGTATATGTTAGCAGCACGTTGGTTGAACTGGAAATGCGTAGGCGTTAAGAAATTATATATACACAGGTACCCACAGAGCAACGGTCGGTCTCAGTCTTGCAGCCAGAAGAGATTCGGTCAGTCACAGTGGGCCTCTGGTTGAGTACCTCCTGGCCCTGGATATGGATATGGCCCTGAATATGGATATGGAAGCACAGCATGGTTAGGATGAAGTGCTGAGTAACGCTAGAAGCATGGCACAAAGCAGCTAAAAAGAGGATAAGGGTCAATATAGCAGTGTTCAATTCCTTCAGTCGTCCCCCTCTTCCATCAGTCTCTCTCACGCTGCAGAAGCTTCGATCTCCTTTTGATTGGTTAGTTGGTGGGTTTTTGTGGCATATAAACTTTTCTGGGTTATTTAACACCAAATCCATTTTTATGCAAATAGTAAGTTCTATTTCAAACAATTCAGTTTAGCATAAGTACGCAGTTTAAATGTAAGTACACTGTTTAATTGTAAAAAACATTTTATTTCAAGCTATAGAGTTTAATCAAACAGTTCTAATCCTAACAATTCAGTTTAGCATAAGAATGCGGTTAGTTCTATTTAACCCATAGATAAGGCCCTATCAGGTGCTACCATTTCGGGCAAGAGTGAACCAGGCAGCAATGGTATTGAAAGGATACTCTGCATACACCAAAGCTCCAGCATCACTGGAACCTCATCATCAGATTGTTAAGTGTTATATCTAGGACACTCATTGGGGGGGTCTTACCCTTCTGCAGAGGTGCAGTCGGTCTATTCTGTAGCCCACCCTCCCCCAGCCGACTGGGCAAGATCTCTTTTTAAGAAAAATAAAGATACATACATTTTTGTAACCATGTGTTATGGTGTCTTCCTTCATTATATTATACAAGATCCATGGGCCAAATATAGAAAATGTATAAAATTTATGTTGCATCGTCGAGATGAATGACACACAGAGAAGAATGAGTGCTTAAATTATTTATTTATTTAGCACCAGTATCCAGTGCCAACGGATACATACAAAAAAGACACAGTACAATAAGTTTGAACAATTAAGAAGAGAATTTAAAAGAAATTGAGGATGGTCAAAATGTGGTAGAGCCAAAAGAAGTAAAATCAGTCCAAATATTAATCAGCTTATTAAATCAACCCTCGAAGTCATTCATCGTAAGCTATTTATGGCCATGAGCCAGTCCATTTGGTAGAGTGCTGAAGAGATGTTTAGCCACACTACAACAATAAACGAATAACAGTGTTTTCGGAACATTAGCAATTCGGGCTTGGTTGGCTGGTTGGTTGGTTGGTTTTACGGCGTATCAATTCTTTTCAGTTCATTTAACGCCCTATTAAATTTCAAACAATTCAGTTTAGAATAAGTATATTTTTTGTTTATACACAATTAAATGCCAAAACAGTTCTATTTCAAGCAATTCAGTTTAGCATAAGTACACAGTTTAGTTCTATTTGACCCATAGATAGGACCCTATCAGGTGCTACCACTCCGGGCCAGAATAGACCTGGGAGTGATGGAAATGAAGTGGTACTCCGCATTCCCCCAAAGTTCCAGCATTACTGGAACCTCACCATCAGACTGTTTAGGGTCATATCTGGGACACTCGTTAGATGGGGAGTCTCATTCCTCGGCAGAAAAGCAGTTGGTGTATTCTACAGCCCCAGCCGGCTGGACCACTTGAAGGAGTCTTACGCCTCTACAGAGAAGCAGTGGGTGTGTTCTTGTGGGGATTTAGGAATTAACAATAAAACTCCCAACTTGATGTTGACTCGTCGGCTGCTGCATACAAAATGTATAAACGCGTCACTACGCATCGGCTCCACGCACCCATCCGGTTAGAAATCAGAAAAAAAGAAAAATAATAAAAATTAAAGTAGCCAATGGGAAGCGGTCGCTCCAAAAATAAGAAGGATTGTGGAGTGACGAGTTTGGAGCCGGTGAGGAGGGATAAAAACTCTGTAAACCGAGGCAGTGAGGATAAAAGAGACCCAAGGAAGCCCATAGATACCGTGATCAAGTGTGAAGTAACTCCGCCCTCGAGATAAGAGCTGAAACTACTTTTCTGCTAGTTCCACTACCTGACCATAAAAAAAAGAAAAGAAAAAAGGGAATAAGTACTCTTTAAAAACATTTTCCTCCTTTCCCCCTTTTTCCTAACATCTGACTTTCCACCACTTTGAAAATTTACTACTTGTAAAAGGGAACATCTGAACATTCAAATCTAAGTTGACGCTTTGTTGTTTTATAAAAATTGTTTAAATTTGATATATTCCTTGTTTGTCTTGTTTAAAATGAAGTTTTTCTCATTGCATGTTGTAACACTCCAAACCAACCAAAAGGGCCATATTCTACAGCCCAAGCCGACTGGGCCACTTGAACGAGTCTTACGCCTCTGCAGAGAAGCAGTCGGTGTATTCTTCAGCCCAAGCCGACTGAGCCACTTGAACGAGTCTTACGCCTCTGCAGAGAAGCAGTCGGTGTATTCTTCAGCCCAAGCCGACAAGGCCACTTGAACGAGTCTTACGCCTCTGCAGAGAAGCAGTCGGTGTATTCTACAGTCCCAGCCGAATAGGCAAAATTCCGGCTTAAACTCGAGATCTAAATCAAAACAGAAAAACATTTTTTTTTTACAATAAAGTGAAAAATGAGTTATGATTAAAAAAAATATGAAAGAGAACAGTAAATGCTGCATGAAGGCTTATAAAATAGGAAAAATGTTATTAGAAATAAGGATAAGCAGAATTTGTGCTCAAATATTTTCATTGAGAGCCTAATTTCCATTTATAATGAATAGAAGAGTTCTTTTCTTGCTGGTTTGAGCAAGAAAGACGAATACGTATCTTTTTAGGGTAGAATTCCCTTAGTGAAGTTAAGTGTAGATGCTAAAGAATTTGGGTAAGATGTAATGGCCTTTTGAGTAAGAAAATTTCTTGTGGAGTCTTGGAAAATAAGAGTTCTTTGTCTTCGTGTTTTGCGGCCACTGCTGAAAAAGACTCCCCTCATAGCTATATGTGAACTTCTATTCTCTGTCTCCGTTGACTGGCACTGCTTGCTTGAAAAAGACTCTCCTCGTAGGTATATATGAATTTCTGTAATTGTCTCTGTTGACTTGTACTGCTTCCTGCTACTTCTGAAAAAGACTCCCCTCGTAGGTTTACGTGAACTTTTGTTTCGGTCTTCTCTGACTGGCACTGCTTGCTGTCAGAGGTGAAAAAGAGTTCTCTCATAGATATATGTAAACATTTCTTCTTTGTTCTATTCCGTATGGAATACCGCAGGCTGCGTAGCTAAAGGGCAGTAAGCTTGTGTGTCCAAACTTTCACTGTCTCTGCTACAGTACCTCAGTACCTGGTTTATTAACTGACTTTACGTATGACCCCTCCTCTTCTAAGACGGCCGTTTGTGTGGTGGTAGTGGTGGGCTTTTGTTATTGACCCGTCTGGTCTACAGTAATAATGTATCCATTTGGTGCCGGTCAGTTAACACCTGAAATAGAGTTGCCTCGACTGTTTATTTGTGGGATTTGATGAATAAAAGAAACTCCGTTTTTGTAAACTAAAAAATAATTCTTTATATTTGACGGGAGAAAAGCCTTCTACAATCACATGGATTCTTTTTTTTTTTTTTTCTCTCAAAGCTTCTTCGAGCCAATGAACCCAAAAGCGGCTAAGCTTGAGTTTAAACTAAAAGAACCTGTTGCATATTGACCTCCGACCCGGCCAAGCTGTCAAAATAGGAAATGCACCTGTGTAAATAACAGGTGCATCCGGTCGAGGAATATCAGGATATTATAACCTTGGCCGTGAACGGTCTGAATGAGTGCGAAATTGTGACGCTCGCAGGAAGAAGAGCGAGCGTCAAATTATTATATAACCCGGGTGAAGACAGGAAGTCAGTCAGTTTGGAGATCAGACCAGTTTGAGATAAGATGCAGTAGAGAAAACCAGCACCCAGAGAGGCTGCCCCCCCCGCCACTGGTTGAGCAGCCCAGGAGAACGGGAAAGAAACGCTGTTGTGGCCATAGGAGTTGGGGTCAATATGTTGCAGTTCTGTTTGGTCTCCAACTCCCTCTCACACACAACCTTTTCAATAAAGTGAGAGGTATATTTTTCTAAAGAACTGTGTCGCTCGTCTTTATTGTGTTGAATATGTTTCTGCATATATGTATTATGTGGCTATACAACAAACCTAATTCTTTCTTTTTCTTCCTACAGTCTAAACAAAAAAATAGTTAGAGTCTTTTATAGCCTTAATTTCACAAACTTGTGTACTAGCGGGTATTTTTTCACTTGAGTCCGAGTGACAGCAAGTCTCCTCAGTTCTCCAGAACTCTTACAAGTATTCTAACTGATGTAGTCTGGACGGTCTAGTCTTTACACAGATCTCCACTTCTCTCACTCATTTTTCCAAGCACTTTATGATTATTCCAGAGCTCCAAATATGATTGGCATCACTATCACAGTTTTCTAAATAAATGTAATTTCGATTTTTCTCAAATTTTGCTCCTGCATAGATAAGTTCGTTTGATTCCTTGATGCTGTTCGTTGAGATATGTGTTAATAATTTGTTTATTCATTCAGTTTTTGCCTTGAATGTTTTCCAATCTTGGTTCCTGTAGAGATGGTGATGTGGTTTTCCTCTCAGATATCATTCTCTTTATTATACATTCATTTTTGCTTCTTGTGTCAATGTTCGTTTTGTGGTATTTGGATGTGTCGTGTTTTGATTACTATTACTCGGCGCTTCAATTCGGTTAGAGGGTACTTGTTTCTCAGTATTTAGCGTCTCGATTTTTGTAGAAGAGTCTTGTCGACATTATTCCCTATTAATTTTTTAATGTATTTCTAATATTTTAAGGTCAGAAAACCAATATTTTTATTATCGCCCTAACTTGGTCAGCGAGTCTTTGGTTTGTTGTCTTAAATCAAGCGTATTCTTACTAGATTTCTATCATTCTTTTTCTACACCCACTTTGTATAGATTTCCTCCTAATATAAAAGTAAAGTACAAATTTTTTGTCTTCCCTAGTTCATTTTCTTCGTTGGTGTCTCTGATTTGAGTGGTTGCATTGTTCGTCGTTTGCGTACCTAAAAAAAGTACAGCTAACATTCGCAGGATACCGTTCATATATATCCCTCATGTTGGCTATCAAGAGAGAACCTGCTGATCATGACACCCAAAACTGTTATCTTCATCTTGCGTTGAATTATGTTTTGTGCAACTCTGCCTATGATATCATAACACGGCCTTGAAAAGCAGCGTATGAAATCCCGTCTTTCACCTCAGTTCGAACTCGGACTATTGCTGCCGTTGAGTAATGTACTGTTACCTAACCAAGTAAAGCAGTTGAGATTGGCTTAGAATGGCAAAAGGCCGAAAGTGAAGAGCTTCCAGACAGCATCAAGCTTCTTACAGAAGTAATAGCGTTTGTCATAATTGTCCCATAGTTAGGCTTATTTGCTACAGCAACTGATCCTTCTTAAATTTAGCTTTGTATGACACAAGGCTGAAAGAGAGAGCAGCTAATTATGGGATTTAGCTATTGCGGTAATAGGCGGGATTAAATTGCTTGGTATTGCCCTATGTCAAGGCGCTACACGAAACACTCTCAAAATAATGCCCCTATATATAACTACTGAAACTACAGTAGATACGTGGAACACAATAACCGAGGATAGAGAAAGTTTTCAGCTACAAAGCACAATTTTTCCACGTCATTACAGCCTCTGGCTAGGTATTTTCGTTACTAAAGATCATGGAGTCGGGTGAGTTAAAGTGTAAAAAAAAGTATAATATTCTATTCTATAAGTAATGGCTTATTTGCTGGAAGGCTCAGCCTACATTGCCATACTACCAACATCTTCTGACGTTGTGGTATGATATAACAAAATAGCTTGCAGGTTATTATAATTTCAAGAGAACATCGATAACTAATCGTGGTGACCTTAATGAAAAAAGAGAATTTTGTAGCTGAAAACTTTCTCTGTCTTACGCTCTGAGTATCTGTTGACATTTATTGAGCTCAGCTTAGTTTAGAAGAAGTATATATTTATCAAGCCCCTCCGCCACTGGCAGGATGTGACATTAGGTCAATTTTAAAGCGGTTTGAATTCAGAGGTTTCCTTCTCCTAGACTGGTTGCCCAATCAAAGCCCAGTCTGTCCTACTATTTACCCTTGCTTGTGGGGGAATGGATACATTTCTCAGAAGGGCATTAACGTAAAGTCAACCTCAAACAGCCCAAAATCCGATTTCATTTCCTTCAACGGTAACCATTTTACCACCGGCACCTGCAAAAGACCAGAAGTATGGCGTCCCTAGTGAGAATCAAACTCACAATGTCTAGCTACCCTGGCTGGCTAAACATTATACAACGTGACGTTCCTTCATCTATATATGTTGTAGTTTTTTTTGTTTTTTTTTTGTGGAAATAAATAAAAGGCATTACTTCCGGAGCAACCCTTGGAGTCAGTGAAGGTGAAACCATATCAGAAAAGTAAAGAAAAATACGTTTTAAGTAGATCTTACAAAGTATCGTTTTTTTAAGGGTTGGTTACCTTTTTGTGTTTATAGTGTTGTTTTTTTTTGTTTTGTTTTTTTGTTTTTGTTTTTCCTCTTTAGACTTTCGTTTTTGGATCTTCCTTCATGGATACCATTTATTTTTTTAATTTTTTTTTTGTTCTTTGTTTATGTGACGACCCACGCCTCGTTTCTACTTGCCTCTTTGTACCTTCCTTCAGCTCAAAAAGTTAAGTCGGTTAATTTCTACGATATTAAATCTTTGATAGATGTCAACAAATGGGCCACTGTATAATGTTGCCAGGAAAACCGCTCACCATTGACTGTCTTTTACATCTTTGAACACCATGCAGACACAAATACTTCTTCAAGATCAGTATCAATATCAACACACAAACACACACACACACACACACACACACACACACACATACACACACACACACACACACACTCTCTCAAACACACACACACACACACACACATATATATATATATATATATATATATATAAGATATTATTCAATCCAGTAAATGCGGAGTTGGGAACAATTCCAAGCAGGTCCAATAAAACATTCGAAAATAGAATATTGAATTTAAATAATCCCGGTCAAGAACTCAATGTAAATAACATCCAATGTGCAAATAATTTTCTCATAAAAAAACAACAATCGGTCACATTAAGAGAGATTCATTTCCATCCTGTTAAAAAGCATTGATATAAGTCAAAACTCTAAAAAAAAATCAACAGGACTTATTCAGATCTAACAAGAAAATGGATTAAAATAATTTTTTTCACATTCAATATCAGACTAGAAAAAAAAAAAGAAACTTATTTCGCCTATATAAAAGTAAGCCTTTAATTTCACGTAACAATTGATGTACTAAAATTAGATATGTCAGAATGATGATTTTTTTCTCTTTTTATATATCTATAAATGTTTGAATATTGAGACATGTATTATTGTAGCTGTAAATTTTTCCTCTCTTTAATTTGAAGTATGAGGAAACCGGATGTTCTTTTATATGTCTTAATAAGTTGATGCTTATTGTTAATCTGTGCAAACAAATAATCATATCAATTAAATAGGAATTGTGACTCAAAAGCATTAAATTGTGTATAATGTGAATAGGTGAAGATATTCAACTTTGCCTTCCAACAGACAGGATTTGACACAAGGTCTTATTTTAGTGGGAATTTATGGGAGAGGGAGTTCAAGCACGAACTGATACTCGTGCCCTGCTGGACTGTGCTGGTCATAGGCTCAGTATGTGCTATGTAAGCCAGATGATCCTGCTGGTCATGGACTCACTAAGTGCAATCTTCGCTAGGTGACCCTGCTGGTCTTGGACTCACTAAGTGCAATGTGCGCCAGGTGACCCTGCTGGTCATGGACTCACTAAGTGCAATGTGAGCCAGGTGACCCTGCTGGTCATGGACTCACTAAGTGCAATGTGAGCCAAGTGGCCCTGCTGGTCATGAACTCACTAAGTGCAATGTGAGCCAGATAACCCTGCTGGGCATGGACTCACTAAGTGCAATCTTCGCCAGGTGACCCTGCTGGTCATGGACTCACTAAGTGCAATGTGAGCCAGGTGACCCTGCTGGTCATGGACTCACTAAGTGCAATGTGAGCCAAGTGGCCCTGCTGGTCATGAACTCACTAAGTGCAATGTGTGCCAGGTGACCCTGCTGGTCATGAACTCACTAAGTGTAATGTGAGCCAGGTAACCCTGCTGGTCATGGGCTCACTAAGTGCAATCTGAGCCAGGTAACCCTGCTGGTCATAGACTCACTAAGTGCAATGTGAGCCCATAGTTGTAGTCTTCTGGCACGTATGCCTAATCATAGCTTGAAGCAGACTTGAAGGTCTAGTGCTACGCTTGTCAATGAATCTTCGACCACCCAAAATTGTCCCAGCCGGAGGCGGAGGCTATTCGGCCTCCAATCTATCGATGACTTAATACCCCATCTGGCATGAATGCCAGACATCCTAGCTAAAAAGCCGGATAAGTATCTAGAGAATAGGTGAAGCCATATAAATGCATGCAAATTATTTGTATTTAGAATAGTTTCTTGAACATGTAATTGGTTATAAATATTATTAAAAGTCATAGAATTCTTTGCAAAAATGATTTACTTTAGCATTAAATAAGTAAACAAGGACTGACATGCCATAAAACAAACCAACAAGCTCGAAGCACACACACACTCACTTAAATTTTTAGAATTTGATGGAAATATATTAAACAACAACTGTATGCAAACAAATAATTATCATTATTTCACACCTTGCGAAGTTTTCACTAGAGCCTGACGGACAGCAAATCTCCCCAGGTCTCCAGGACTCTTCTCAGTATTTTGCCAGATTCCAATAATGCTGTAATCAAGACGATCTCGAGTCTATATCCGATTTCCAATTTCGCCAGTCTCTTTCTCAAACCCATCGGGAACTGTTCTGAGTGAAGCCAACAATTATTTGTATCAACACCACCCACATGTTCCACAACATTGTCAGTTCTCTGGATAGATCTAATTGTTTGCCTATTTTTTTCTCTTTCTTTCATTTTCACTTTATGATTTACTGGAACAGTAAAATCCACCAGACGACAAAATCTTTTCTTTTATTTTTTTATTTTTTGGTTAATTAACACTTGGTCGGGATTGAATGATTCGTTTGTATCTCATCGTCTCTGAGAATTTCATGATTCACATTCTCAAGGACTGATTCTGGTTTGTGTATATACCATTTGTTCGTGTAGTCAATTTTCAATCTCTAGCGCGATTCCCAGTCAATCCCTTTTCCCATGCAGTTGTGATTAGTCTTAAACGCCTGCTGTACTAGTTTGCTTCATTCGTTTATAGTGGGATGGACCGTCTCTGTTTCTTGCCTAGTCGGCTGGGGCTGTAGAATACACCGACTGCAGAGGGGTAAGACCCCCTCAAACGAGTGTCCCGGGTATGACACTAAACAATCTGATGATGAGGTTCCAGTGATGCTGGAGCTTTGGTGTATGCAGAGTATCCTTTCAATACCATTGCTGCCTGGTCCACTCTTGCCCGGAATGGTAGCACCTGATAGGGCCTTATCTATTGGTTAAATAGAACTAACTGCATACTTATGCTAAACTGAATTGTTAGAATTAGAACTGTTTGATTAAACTCTATAGCTTGAAATAAAACGTTTTTTACAATTAAACTGTGTACTTTCATTTAAACTGCGTACTTATGCTAAGCTGAATTGTTTGAAATGGAACTGTTTTTGACATTGAAACTGTACTTACACTAAGCTGAATTGTTTAATAAAGAAATCTTTTGACATTTAACCGCGTAAACAAAATCTGTACTTATACTAAACTAAATTATGTAAATTAAACTGAATAGCTTGAAACAGAAATGTTTTGACGATTAAACTGCGTACTCATGCTAAACTGAATTATTTGAAATAGGACTGATTATTTGTATAAGAATGGATTTGTTAAAATAACCTACAAAGGTTGATATAAAATCCAAACAACCAACCAACCAATCTTTGTTTCCACATAACCTACACTTGCTATTTTCATTGGTGCATAATTTTTAGTTTTACCTTCAGTTTCTTTCAATTTTTCACTGCGTCTATTTAATGGATTAAGCTGAGGTTAGTATTCCACCTTTGCATATTGAGTGGTAGAAAACTCATTGAAACTGAGTATATATCTAATAAGTTTAGAATTTTAAAAATCCATTTGGGAATTTCGCTGTCAAATGTTTTTTGTTGTCAATCCAAGCATTATGCATATTTTTCTGTTTCTATAGATTATTGTTGCATATTGATCTTCGACCCGGGCAAACATGCCATTCCAAAGTGATGCACCGGAAGGAAGTGACACATTCCGATGGCAGTTATGAGAAGAAATAGCGTAGGCGGACTTGGCTGATAATATGGGACAAGGTAAAATCTCATGGTACAGGCATAGACTGATTCACCGGAAGAGAGTGACCTGTGAACTGCATGACGGTTATTTCCGTCTTGGTGACAAGATGCGGTAGAGAGAACAGCACTCAGCTGAAAGCTGGGCCCCCGGGCCTCCGGTTAAGCCCAGGAAAACGGGGAAGAAACGCGGTTATGGCCAATAGAGTGAGGGTCAGTATGTTGCAGTTCTGTTCGGTCTCCAACTCCCTCTCACACGCAAGCATTTACAATAAAGTGAGAGGTATATTTTTTTAAAGAAGTCTTCGCTCGTCTTTATTAATTGCGTCAATATGTATTCTGTATGCATATGCATATTTATCATATTTACCCAACCCCTCCGCTCGGGCAGGATATGACACAAGATCAATTTTTTAAGCAGAGTTTAACAGGTTTCAATTCAGAGTTTTTCCTTCTCCTAGACTAGTTGCCTCACCAAGGCTGAAGAACCTAGTCTGCCCTACTATTTACCCATAGCTGGAGGGAGAATAATAGGATTCATACCTTTCCCTTGGGTATTAGTGCTATGTGAAATGCAATCAGTCCAGGATTTGAAATCGTGTCGCCGTGTCCAATTCCTGCGACGATAACCATTACACCACGAGCACCTCCTTCTTTTCTTTTCTTTTTTTTTTTTCTTTTTTTTTTTTGCATATGCATATTTATTATGTGAGTATACAACATTATTCTCCATGATCATCTTGATTATTAGAAGCTGATTTTTGATTCTTTTTTTGTATTCCTTTTGTTCTAAAGGAAAGATGTTCTTACATTCAATGAATTTGACTATTCTATCCTTTAGGATCGATGCTTTTGTTTCATTTGTTGCGGGAAGGCATTTTTTGCGTTTGTTGTTCTCTTTGTTTGTTTTTTGTTGTTGTTGTTGTTGTTGTTGGTTGTAACTCCTGTAGAGTGAATCAAACAATTTTTAGGGTACTTTAGTGGTTTCCGAAATAAGTGTTGTCATTAGTTGATGTCCGGAGGATAGGTGGTGAAGTCAAAAGTTTGTTAGTTTATCTGTTTCAGATACCTTCTATTTATGCATGAGTTTAAGCGTGCATATTGTAATATCTTCGAACATTTCTGTTCCATTATTTTCATGAGTGACCTTTGTATTTTCAATCATATGATTTCTTATGGCTCCATATATTACTCCAAAATGATTTCAATCCTTCTATCGTGGGTTTTCCCTTTTTCCCTATTCCTCGATAGAATTTTTGTTAAAAGCGTAACATTTGGTTTAAAGTCTTGTAGAAGATCTTTTATGCCATAGTTTGTCATTATTATCTGCATTCGGTTATTTTTTTGTTGTTTCATTTTTCTTTTCTTTTTTTTTTTTTTCTGAGGTTCACTGCCTTTGATATCAATCGTGTCTCGCCTTATACTCCCTCTGTGCTCTTTTGTTGCATTCGATAATTATGTCATTGATCGTTTCGTCTCTCACCGCATGGTCTACATTTGCTATTTTGTTGAGTCTTTTCTATTTTCGCTTTGATATGATTGGTTGTTATGGCGTTATCCTGTGCTGCTATTAAGAGAAATTCTGTTTCTCTTTTAAGGTTACCTTTTCTTAGTCAGGTCCAGGTTTTGTAGTGTGAGATGGTGTGTGTTAGTCGTTTAAAGCGGCCATAGAGTTGTTTTTTCCCATTTTTGTTTTCTAGTTATTGTCACTCTGTCGTCTGTCGTATTGTCGGTATCTTTTCTGATGGCTGTAATCAGTCCTCGTTCGTGTTTTTCTATGTAGTCTTCGAGCCGTTGTATCGATGCGTCAACGCTATCTTCGATGCTGGCAAATCCTCTTCCTCCCTCCTTTCTAGATACATATAGTCTTTCAACGTCGTCTCTGGGATGTAATGCCTTATGCATGGTCATTAGCTTTCTTGTTCTTTGATCCATTTGTTTAAGTTCATCTCTAGTCCACTTGAGAAATGGTCCCGAATATCTAACGAGGGAGGGCACAGCTCAAGTATTTATTCCTTTGATGAGGTTTCTGCCTGAGATTTTTGTCTGAAGTAGTTTTCTAGTTCTGAGATATTCTTTTTGAATTTTGTCTTTCATTTCCTCTTGTTTGATTGTGTCAGCCTCCAAGATACCCAAGTATTTGTAGGTTTCATTTTCTCTGAGCGTCCTAATTTTGTCCTAATTTGGTAGTTTGATTCCGTCAGTCATATGTCATTTGCCCCTTTTCATGACTAGCATGGCACATTTTTCAATGACAAATTCCATTCCTATGTCCTGACTGTATATTCTAACGGCATGTATGAGGGTTTTCTGTTCTTTTTCATTTTTTGCAAATAGTTTGATGTCATCCATGTACATTAGGTGATTGATCTTTTCTTGCGATCTGCTAAGTTTGTATCCGGCTGTGCATTTTCTGAGTATGCGGTTAAGTGGCATCATGGCTATTATGAATAGTAAAGATGATAGTGCATCTCCTTCGAAAATACCTACTTGGATCTTTATTTCAGCTAAGCTTCTTCCTCCTGCTGTCAGCACCACTCTCCAGGTCTTCATGGCTTTTTCGATAAAGTTTATGACTTCATGTGATATTTTATACATTTTGAGGCAGTTTATTATCCAGCTTTGTGGAAGCATGTCATATACCTTTTTGTAGTCAATCCAGGCCATAGCTAGGTTTTCCGTCTGATCTTGCTCTCATTCAGGATGTGCAGATCTATGTAAAGTAATTCTGCTGTGCCACTGGATCCTTGGCGGCATCCTTTCTGTTCGTCAGGGAACAATCCGCGGCTTGTTAGTGAGTAATAAATCTTTTCTCTTATTTGTGCTGTTCGTATTTTCCACATCATCAGTAGGCAAGTTATCGGTCACTAATTGTTTGGAGCAGTTCCTTTACTTGGGTCCTTTTGGATCAATGTGGTCTTTCCTTTGGTCATCCACTCTCGTATGTGTGCTCCTTGTAAGCAGCTGTTCATTTCTAGTTCTAGTCTGTCGTGAATGGAGGTGAATTTCTTGAACCAGAAACCATGTATTCCATCGTGGCCTGGCGTTTTCCAATTTGGTATTCTTTTTAGTTTCGTTTTGAGTAAATAGATCTGTATTTCCGCTTTGGGGCCTTCTCCAAGTCCTGCTGGTTCTCTTGTAATATTGTTTACCCATTCAGTCCTTTCGTTATGTTTTTTAATTGCCATATTTTAGTCCAAAATAGTTCGGTTTCTTTGGCATCCGGTTGTTGGTATGTTTTCATGTCACTTCCTCCCAATTGTTGATAGAATTTTCTTTCCTTGTTTTGTCTGTATTGTTTTACCCTTTGTCGATATCTCTTTAATCTCCCTTCCTTCGCCTGTACTTTCTAATTAATTTTCTCAAGTTGTATTATTTTCCTCGTATTACCTTTTCCTTTCTGTTCCCGCATAATTCAGCGTTTTTCTTTTGTTTTATCATTCTGGTCTTTCTTCGTATTTTTTTTATTTGCGTTTCCAGTCGAATTTCCCATCCTGGTTTTGACTTTTCTTCGTGCTTTTTGAGGGGATCCCAATTTTCTCACAAACTAATTTCGCTCCTGCATAGATTAGTTCATTTAACTCGGTTATATTGTTCGTTTGTATGTGCGGTAGTATTTGATTTATTTTTTCCGTTTCTATCTTAAGTGTTCTCCATTCTATGTTTCTTAATGATGGTAGATTAGTCTTTCACAATTCATTATTCTCGGTACATTTTCTAGATTTATCTTTTGTTCTTGTGATAATGTTTCTTTATGGTTGTTTGGTTGTGCATTGTTTGGTAGTGTGGTGTTTGGTAGTGTGGTGTTTTCATTCTCCGAGGTTAGCAGTTCATTTTCAGTAAATTGCTTTTGTTTGACACCTCTTGATGTGGTTGGTACTGTATTATAATTTGATTTATTTTTTCTGAGGGAATTCTAGTATTTCAAGGTCAGAAAACCAACCCTTCTTAATAATTGTTCTAACTTGATTAGCAAGCCTTTGACTTGTCTGAAAATTCGCACATTCGTGCTAGATCTCTATCGTTCTTTTCCTGTATCCCTTTTGTGAGGGGTTGCTCCTAAAATAGCAGTGAAGTGAAAGTTGATTGTCTTCCTAAGCCCATGTTTTGCGTTTAGATCTTTGCTGGTTGGGATTTCTTACGTCGTCATTCATGTACCTGAAAAAAGAGCAGCCAACATTCGCGGGATGACGATCTGATCTCCCATGTTGGCTATCAGGGGACACCTGCCGATCATGACACCCAAGCCTGTTGCTTGGGTCCCACGTTGTGTAATATCGTGATTGGACATTTTTATCATGGGTGGTATATTGTGGCTATATCAGACCCTGGGGGTTGTTTGTGATCTGCGCACCTGACACAGATGTGACCAAAACAGCTATGATGGCTGTTCATGAGCTGCGGGTCCAAAAAAAAAAAAAAAAAAAAAAAAAGTTTTAACTTAGTTAAAGTCCGTTATTCTCCTTTTTTCGCTTTTGGGCCTAAGGCCCTGAACTAGTTTCTAGTTTTCCTATATCGCCTTCATAGTTTATGTCAATGATCCTATTTTTAGATAATTCCTTAAGGGGCTGATTACTTTCATAGATAGAAGTTTCTGATGACTTTGCCGCGAAATTAGGGCAGAACGGTGAGTTTCTCTGATTTTTGCGTGTTAAATTTAGATAAGTCTTACATATTTCACTATTGTTTAGCTGGGAAAGTTTAGCCGATTAGAAAGATTCTTCATTTGAAAAAATATAAATTACAGGTAGTACACCACAACATTTCACAAATATTTGAACAAAATCAATGTTGTCTTTTTTTTTAAGAAAATTCTAACCTCATCCTGTATAAAATATTTAGACATTTATATTCACGGCTTTATCCTTCGAATTCTGATACCTAACTGCTAAGTAAAAGACTCTTTTTTTATAGCTTTTCAAGACATTTCTATTTATATTATCATTATTATTATTATTATTATTATTATTATTATTATTTCTTTATTAATTTTTCACACCAGTGGTCGCACTGAGATCGGTGTGACTACAAGTTTCTTCAGTACTTCAAGACACTTCAAAGTATTCGAGCCGATATTAATTGTTCTATGGCCAGATTCAATTCAACTAAACATCAGTCATTTGTTTACACACAGTTAAAAGATCAAAAAGTTCTATTTCAAACGATTCAATTTAGCACTAATCATTTGTTTGTGGTCAGTTTAGATGTCAAACAGTTCTATTTGACCAACAGATAAAGCCCTATCAAGTGATACCACTCTGGACCAGAGTGGACCTGGAAGCGATGGCAAGGAAGGAGTACTCCGTATTCCCCCAAGTTTCAATATTACTGGAGCCTTACCATCAAATTGATTACTGTCATACCCAAGACGCTTGTTGGGGTCTTGTCTTACTCCTCTGCAGCGATGTGGTCAGAGATGTGCTCATTTGTTTTCTCGCAGTTGAAATGTTAAATAATGTTAACACTCACAGTTATAAATGATTTCAATTATTGGTATCAAACACTGATAGTTTTATTTGCACACAGTTAAAATGGTTTCAAGTATTGCCATTTAACACGGATAATTCTATTTGATATTGATAATTATCATAATAAAAAAATTGAACTGTTCAATTTGCCCCATAGATAGGACCTAAACAGGTATTACCGCTACAGATCAGAAAGGACTAGGGAGTAATGGCAATGAAGGGGTACTCCACATTCCCCAAAGCTCTCACAACCAGATGGTTTAGCATCATTTCAGCACACACGTTGGGGACAGGGATTCTTACCCACAGAGATGCAATTGGCGTATTCTACAGCCCCAGACGACTGGGCTGCTTAATTTTCTAACATCTATCATATAATTCAAACTTTTGCGTTCTAAAAAAAGATTCGCTGAATACAGCTGAGCGTCTTTGTTCTATCCGAAAATTGGAGAACCTATTCACCGTTCTTGTTCTTGGTGATGACCAAAGAATGATCGAAACTGCTTGTATTTGGAAGAAAATACTTTGGTGAAGTCTCAAACTGCCGTGATCTCTTTCTGTTTATATATATCCAAATAAGTAAATAAGAAAATTTAAACAACGAACCATCCTTTATCTGTCACTTTCAATAAAACTAGTTTATATTCTTTTTCATCACACACATACCCACAAAATAAGACAACGCCCGTGATCTAACAGTTATTGCCAATAAGAAAATCTATTCGGCGAAACACGATTAGCTTCGACGAGGATTCGAACTCAGGTCACCGAATCCATTTCCAAGGTTGGCACCTCAAGTGGTGCAACGGTTAGCAAGCTAGACTAGCAAACCCACACGAGTGAGTTCGAGTCTCATTGGGTACCCCTTTCATGTCATATGAATGCCCCCCACCAAAAAAAAGCTTAGTAAATTACGAATCCATTTCCTACGACGATAATCGTTATTCTAAGCGGGTAAAAATTTGATGTATGAATATTTCATTTTAAACTAAAGTTGAATTTTATGGAATTAAAAAATAATTCCATTCTTTGTTTCGATTGCAATACTGCTTCACTTCAGCGAAAGTGAGAAGATATCGCAGCGAAATCGAAACGGAGAGAGCTGGTATGCTGAAAATATAGAAACTCAGTTAATCTTTTGACTCGAGTAGCAAGGACAAACCTGCATGATTATGGGCGGATGTTTTTCTCTTAGCTTATCTATTCCGTCCTTCCTTAGCATGACGCACGCCAAATTTCGACGACAAAGATTGGTTGGGAGGTAATAACTGTAATATCATTATAGAGATAAAGCTTGCAGTATATGGAAGTCAATACCCCAACAAACCGGAAGTTCAAATGTGGCTTTGGGCTTTCCTCACTCTTAAGTCAACTAATATTTGGTCCCATAATCGTGGACCTTTGGTGAAAATCGAACTCTCATAAGGCTTCCCAAAACTAATAGGCTAACTATCGTTCTACCGCTAGCGTCCGTCTCCAGCATCGCCACCGTAACTCCATTACTAGTTAAAGAACCAATTTCTAAGCTATTGAATGAGCAACATACCCCTTCACCCTCTTGAGTTCGGTACCTATGTGTCCTGGGTGATTTGTAGTAAATAAAAGCGGGTATGAGGGTGGGGACATGGGCAGAGGTGGGGACGAAGAGAGTCACATCTGCACACCCACATCCTTACTAGAAAATGGCTGTCGATGTGGAAGAACAAAAAGTGGGGAAAAAAATAAGACAAAAGAAAAGACGCGCATACAAGGAAGAAAAGAAAAAGGCGCGCGCTGTACACGCTTTTTGAAAGACAATAACAAGGAGTATTGACACTTTGTCAGCGACCCAACTTTAATAGGCTTCAGTCTTTTGACTCATCGCATTTATTGTCGATTTACCTTTTTTTTCTTTTTTTCACTTTTACTTTTTTCTTTTTTTTCTTTTTACTTTTTTTTTAAAGTACTTTAAACATCTATCTAGCAGCATTTTCTTTCTTTTTTTCTTTCTTTTTTTCTTTCTTTCTTTCTTTCTTGCATGCTTTTTTTCGGTTCTTCTTACTCTAACTATTTGAATTTTTTCTTTTTACACCAAACTTCTCTAAAGACATTTTTATCTATCTATCTATCTGAACTAAAAACTATTCGATTTTTTCCTTTTTCTCTAAACTTATCTATATCAGGAAATTTTATCTATCTATCTATCTATCTAACGATTCTATCTTTCTTTCTTTCCTTGTTCTTTCTTTCTTCCTGGCTTGCTTTTCTATCTATCTATCTATCTATCTATCGAGCTAACTAGCTAGCTAGCTAGCTATTTTGTTTCTTTTCATTTCTGACTCTAACAATTTGAATTTTTCCTTTTTGCACCAAACTTCTCTGAAAACATTTTTATCTATCTATCTATCTATCTATCTATCTATCTATCTATCTATCTATCTATCTATCTTTCTTTCTTTCTTTCTTTCTTTCTTAACTAAAAAAACTATTCGATTTTTTCCTTTTTCTCTAAATCTATCTATCTATCTATATATATATATATATATATATATATATATATATATATATATATATATGTATATATCTGACGATTCTATCTTTCTTTCTTTCCTTGTCTTCTTTCTTTCTTCTTTGTTGGCTTTTTTATCTATCTATCTATCTATCTATCTATCTATCTATCTATCTATCTATCTATCAATCTATTTCGTTACTTTTCTTTTCTTCATTCTCTAACAATTTGAATTTTTCCTTTTTACACCAAACTTCTCTAAAAACACTTTTATCTATCTATCTATCTATCTATCTATCTATTCTGTTCTATTCTATTCTATTTTTCCTTCTTTCTTTCTTAATAACTATTCGAATTTTCCCTTTTACTCTATCTATTCTTTTTTCCTTCTTTCTTTCTTTCTAAATAACTATTTGAATTTTCCCTTTTACTCCAAACTTCACTATACCAGGATATTTTATTTATCTATCAATCAGTCAATTAATCTACCAATCTAACGATTTTGTCTTTCTTTTTCTTTATAACTGATAACAGCATTTTATCCATCTATCTCTCTATCAAACGATTTTTCTCTCTTTTTTCCTAATTGACAATTCAAATTTTCCTCTTTTTTCCAAACATCTCAATCTTATGACATTTTTATCTCCCAATATAATCTCTGTTCCTTCCTTCCTTCCTTCCTTCCTTTTCTTCTTTCTTTCTTAATGAATGAATCTTTTATCTATCAATCTAACATTTTTTCTTAATTAGCCATTCGAATTTCTCTCAAAACTTCCACATCTCATGACATTTTTTCATTTCCTATCGGTCTATTGATCTATCTCTTACTTTTCCCTTTTTTTTTTTTTTTTTTTTCATTTTTTAAAACCTTTTTTTTTATATTGTTGAAGTATTGTACACATAAAGTTTTCAGTAAATTCTTTTTTTTTTTCTCGATTTTCCTTGTCTTTCAGTCATTACTTTCTTTCTTCCTTTTTATCTTTTTCATAATTGCAATTCGAATATATCCCTTTTCCCAAACTTTAATGGTATTTTCTTATGCATTATCCAAATTAGTTTCTTTACATCTATCTAACAACACTTTCTTTCTTTCTTTCTTTCTTTCTTTCTTTCTTTCTTTCTTTCTTTTCCTTTCTTTTCTTAATTTGCTGCTCGAAAATATCGTCATCTATCTATCTATCTATCTATCTGTTTGTCTATCTAACAACACTTTCTTTCTTTCTTTCTTTCTTTCTTTCTTTTCCTTTCTTTTCTTAATTTGCTGCTCGAAAATATCGTCATCTATCTATCTATCTATCTATCTATCTGTTTGTCTATCTAACAACACTTTCTTTCTTTCTTTCTTTCTTTTCCTTTCTTTTCCTTTCTTTTCTTAATTTGCTGCTCGAAAATATCGTCATCTATCTATCTATCTATCTATCTGTTTGTCTATCTAACAACACTTTCTTTCTTTCTTTCTTTCTTTCTTTCTTTTCCTTTCTTTTCTTAATTTGCTGCTCGAAAATATCGTCATCTATCTATCTATCTATCTATCTGTTTGTCTATCTAACAACACTTTCTTTCTTTCTTTCTTTCTTTCTTTCTTTTCCTTTCTTTTCTTAATTTGCTGCTCGAAAATATCGTCATCTATCTATCTATCTATCTATCTGTTTGTCTATCTAACAACACTTTCTTTCTTTCTTTCTTTCTTTCTTTCTTTCTTTTCCTTTCTTTTCTTAATTTGCTGCTCGAAAATATCGTCATCTATCTATCTATCTATCTATCTGTTTGTCTATCTAACAACACTTTCTTTCTTTCTTTCTTTCTTTCTTTCTTTTCCTTTCTTTTCTTAATTTGCTGCTCGAAAATATCGTCATCTATCTATCTATCTATCTATCTATCTGTTTGTCTATCTAACAACACTTTCTTTCTTTCTTTCTTTCTTTCTTTTCCTTTCTTTTCCTTTCTTTTCTTAATTTGCTGCTCGAAAATATCGTCATCTATCTATCTATCTATCTATCTGTTTGTCTATCTAACAACACTTTCTTTCTTTCTTTCTTTCTTTCTTTCTTTTCCTTTCTTTTCTTAATTTGCTGCTCGAAAATATCGTCATCTATCTATCTATCTATCTATCTGTTTGTCTATCTAACAACACTTTCTTTCTTTCTTTCTTTCTTTCTTTCTTTCTTTTCCTTTCTTTTCCTTTCTTTTCTTAATTTGCTGCTCGAAAATATCGTCATCTATCTATCTATCTATCTATCTGTTTGTCTATCTAACAACACTTTCTTTCTTTCTTTCTTTCTTTCTTTCTTTCTTTCTTTCTTTCTTTTCCTTTCTTTTCCTTTCTTTTCTTAATTTGCTGCTCGAAAATATCGTCATCTATCTATCTATCTATCTATCTATCTGTTTGTCTATCTAACAACACTTTCTTTCTTTCTTTCTTTCTTTTCCTTTCTTTTCCTTTCTTTTCTTAATTTGCTGCTCGAAAATATCGTCATCTATCTATCTATCTATCTATCTGTTTGTCTATCTAACAACACTTTCTTTCTTTCTTTCTTTCTTTCTTTCTTTTCCTTTCTTTTCTTAATTTGCTGCTCGAAAATATCGTCATCTATCTATCTATCTATCTATCTGTTTGTCTATCTAACAACACTTTCTTTCTTTCTTTCTTTCTTTCTTTCTTTCTTTTCCTTTCTTTTCTTAATTTGCTGCTCGAAAATATCGTCATCTATCTATCTATCTATCTATCTATCTGTTTGTCTATCTAACAACACTTTCTTTCTTTCTTTCTTTCTTTCTTTCTTTTCCTTTCTTTTCTTAATTTGCTGCTCGAAAATATCGTCATCTATCTATCTATCTATCTATCTGTTTGTCTATCTAACAACACTTTCTTTCTTTCTTTCTTTCTTTCTTTCTTTCTTTCTTTTCCTTTCTTTTCTTAATTTGCTGCTCGAAAATATCGTCATCTATCTATCTATCTATCTATCTATCTGTTTGTCTATCTAACAACACTTTCTTTCTTTCTTTCTTTCTTTCTTTCTTTCTTTTCCTTTCTTTTCTTAATTTGCTGCTCGAAAATATCGTCATCTATCTATCTATCTATCTATCTATCTATCTATCTGTTTGTCTATCTAATGACTCTTTCTTTCATTCTTTTTTTCTTTCTTCCTTTCTGTTTTTCCTTCTTAATTAGAATTTATCGCCAAAATTTTCAATCTCTTAACATCTATCTATCTATCTATCTATTCTTGCCCATATCTATCTATCCTAGCCTCTTCATATCTATGTCTGCCTTTTTGTATCTGTCTGTCTGTCTGTCTTTAGTTTGTTCGTATCTATCTATCTATCTATCTATCTATCTGTCTTTTCCTGTTCATATCTATCCATCTTAACCCTTTGTATATATCTACCCATCTATCAACCATTTCATATTTTTTCTATCTTCTTCTTCTTCTTCTTCTTCTTCTTCTTCTTCTTCTTCTCTCAATTACACTTCCTTCATTTCTATTGTCTTCACTTCCTTCTCTTCCCTCCTCCCCAACATTGTCTTTGAATCGTTGTCCCATTCTCCCAAAGTTTCTCCCATCCCACTCTCCTGCCCACACAATTATCCAGCAAATTAGTGACCCACGCAACCTCTCTTTCCCCTCTTCTCTCTCCTCTTTACTCAACTAGCCATCCATCTTGCAGACCATACAACATGTAAACGGTTTTTCTCTTCCACTTTTCTTGTCCTGCTTTCCTACAACACTGTTTACATCCGCCGATTTACAAGCCAACTAAGAAAATTTATTTACATGAACTCAAGAACACGCACACACGCATTGTCCCCACTGATAACCTAAAACTAGTAACCGTTCTAGACTCCCGCCGGGTCACCCCAATGTTCGATGATTCGAGTAGTTCTGAAGAATATGCGAAGTCTGTTCAATAAGTATCAAGACTGGTTCTATAATTACCAAGATGGAAATGTTATTTTTTGTTCCAAAATACTCCTTTGGTATCCAACACACTTATTCCAATAAGTTTTGCATTGGTCGAAGCATCTTTAAAACCAGTCAAGGGGAGTCTGGATGAGACACTAAACAGTACCTGATGCTGAAGTTCCAATCTTAGTGATCTAGGGAGTGTGGAGTACCCACTTCATTGCCATTACTCAGAGGTCAATCTAGCCCATTTGGATTGGAGCTGTAGAATACACAGACTGCGTGTCTGCAAAGGAGTAAGACCCCTCTAACGAATGTCCAGGATCTGACATTAAACTATCTGATGGTGAAGCTCCAGCCTTGGAGATTTGGGAAATATGGAGTGCCCCTTCATTGCTATTGATCCCAAGTTCACTCTGTCCCAGAGTGGTAGCACCTGATAGAATCCTATCTATGGGTCCAATAGAACAAACTATGCGTGTAAACAAATGACCGATGTTGAATTGTGACTGTTATATAGCAATACTTGAAACTATTTTACTGTGTGCAAAAAAGAGCTCAGGAACGTTTAAGAATGTAATCTACAAAATGTGCTAACAAATCATATATATATTAGATTTATATGTTTAAACAGGATTTGGCATTGGATGGCCTACAATGGTCAGTATGCCATAAAACCAAAACAAACCAAACCAAAACAAACCAGGTCCTCTCTGATCCCAAGTGATATTACCTGTTATGCTTTCATCTATGGGTCAAAAAGATTTTTTAAATTGTTAGTATTCAATAGAAATATTTTATGTCATATAACTATCAATTATATGTATTAAGAATAGCTACTAGAAGCTATAATTGTTTACTAAAGATTATAAATAGTTTCTTGAATCAATATAACTGCATGCAAACAAATGACTGTAATTAAATAGATAAAATTTCTTGAAACCATGTATTAGATAGGAAACCGTACTACTGCGTGCAAATTGTTTGAATTCTTGATATTCTGTGTGTAAAAAGAAAAGAAACTCTTAAGAAATGATTACACGAAAAATATAAATATAAACGTAATATGAACTCAATTCCCTAACCTCTAAGCATAGAATAAACCCTGAGAGGTTCACATGCCATTAAAAATCAATCACTCTGTCAAAAATAAGATTTGAGACAGTGGATAATATTAAAAGTGATTCGACAGCATTGCGTCACACTATATTAATAGAGAAGGTGGCCATGGTGTAATGGTTATCGTTGCAAGAAATGGACACGGCGACACGAGTTCAAATCTCGGACGAGACAGATTGTATTTCACATAGCATTAATACCCTTGAGGAAGGTATGAATCCAATTATTTTCTCTCCAGCTATGGGTAAATAGTAGGGCAGAGTGATTTCTTGAGCCTTGGTGAGGCAACTAGTCTAGGAGAAGGAAAAAAATTCGGAATTCAAACCAGCTAAACTCCGCTTAAAAATTGACCTTGTGTCATATCCTGCCCGAGCGGAGGGGTTGGTAAATATGGTTAAAAGAGAAGTTTCAGAGGGGCTTTGACCAATAAAACACTCGCTAGAGTTAGCGTGTTGTAAGATAATGGAACTATTGTAAAGAAAATTTTTAAAAAATCAAAGTTTCGTTCATTCTTCATGATAGTTTCGGTTAATATAACTTCGGTTTCGATAGTTTTCGAACTTACTTCGAATAAGAATATTTTGATTTGGGGAAAGTAATTACGTTTTACCAGAGGGTGATATAAAATAACAAATATATGTTGAATTTATCGAAATATCATCAACAAAAATGTAATCAATCTTTTTAAAGAAGTAATCCCAGTGAGAAAGCAGAGTTTTCATTCTACGTTTAAAAAATCAGGGTTTGCTCCTGAAAAATTGTTTGAAAGTTCACTTTCACGTTCACTATTTTTAATACGTTTCGCCGCTTTTGAAGTGTTTTTGTGATCGAAATAAATGAAAATCTGGAGGTCTGAATTTTGGTGAGTAAGGGGGATGTGGAAGAAAGTATTTCAATGGTGATTCGACCAAGGGAAAATAATTTGGAACACGTGTGTTGATTATTTTAAAAAATTGTTATCAAATATTGATATTTAAAAGAATTTGTTGTATCATAATTTGCAATATAAAAGAAATTTAATATCAAATTTTGATATAAAGGGAATGACAATAAAATGCCAAATTTATAATATAAGGGAATAATATTTTTAGGAAGCTTTAGGATGTAATTTTAAACAGTAAGTTCCGCAGTTTCCTAGTTCGGATACTGATTCAAAAAGATAATACAGACGACAAAGTTTAGAAACGAGTTTTATTCAAAAGAAATAAGAAATAAAAGTTGGAAAGGATAAAGCGTTGCAAATATTGGTTTTATTTATGGGACTTATCTGTAAGAGTGTCTAGAAAACAAAGTTCTTTGAATTTTAGTAGTTTTTGTGGTTTCGCTGAAAAGTTTCATTTTTCGTTAAATTTGGTTGAGTTCTCTGAAAAGTTATCTTTTTGTAGAATTCTCGGGTTGATTTTTCAGCTTTCATTTAATCTTAGTTTAGTCTTCTATAAAGTTATCTTTTAGCAGAATCCTCGGGTTGATTTTTCAGCTTTTATTTAATTTTAGTTGAATTTCAGTTAAGTTGTCTTTAGATTGGCATTTTTTTTTAAATTTTAGTTGAAAGTAAGCTTCTTGCCTATTTGCATACTTTCCGGCTGTTCAAGAAATGAGTGACGAAACCTATCTGCCTGTAATTTTATACTGCCTTAACAGTCTTGCTCCTGAGTTTGCACTGAGAATTCGTATCTGCCGAAGAATCGTGGGAAACAGCTTATGGTGCCTTATTGTCTGGGATTACATCTCCCTTTTCCACTCAGGCTAAAATTAAGAATCACACGTATGCAGTTTTGTTATCTTGTTGAAAATAAATTTTCATAATTAACAAATGAACATTTTGAAGAAAATTAACGTTTCATTCAGTGTTCAATTTTATCTTGGTATACATGTCTTCAGTCTCGATGCTTTTTGAGTACACGTTGTATATTACTGTGAATAATTGTGCCCAGATTAACATATCACTAAGTATATCTATAATTATGCAAATTAATTTGTTGTGTAATAAGATTATGCAAATGAGGCAATCTGAGAGCATTGTTTTTTAATTAGACAGTCAATGACCCCTTTCTAGCAAAGCTTATATAATTTTGTTCATGCATGTTTGAAGATACTCCTTATAATCTTGATTTGATGGCGGTTATTTTGGATTTATCGTTCTGATGCTTAATCATTGAGAAGATGGCTTAATCTCATTTTCTTTGCTCACAAATTTTAATACAGAAACCCAGATAATGTCCCTTGTATAACTAATAGCCGAAGAATACCTTTTTTTTTCATGAATATGATAATCAGGGGCAATGAAAACATTTCGTAGATGTCTTTAGACAAACCAAGCTTGATTTGATCTCGACGGCTATTTTTATTTATTTATTTATGTGTATGTGTGTGTGTGTGTTTCTTTCTTTTTTTTTTTTTTTAGAATGCCATGACGAAAACAATAAAATCAAAGGTGACTTTGATTATGCAATGAATGCCATTTGCATTATTCATCGATATGCTTTTATTAAGAGTCTTTGTTATAACATTCTGAAAGGTTTGAATGAAAGAGGACATTTTTATTGCCTTTAAAAACAAGTCAGCCAGGATGGAACTCGAAACCTTTGAATGTTCCGTTATGCGCCCAAGTAGCATGTAACGAATGATGCTATCAGAACGGTTTCAAGGTCTTCTTTCTCCTCTTGAGTCGCTAAAAATTTACCATAGAAAAAATGTATCCTCATTATCATCAAGTCGCGTATATAGCACGGATTCCCTTGACTTTTTCTCATTATCCGTTCCTATCATGGTTACCACAGTATCTGCTTCAGTATCCAGGGAAAAACCAAGGAAAAACTGACCTTAGAAAAGATAGGTAAAAATGTACTTTTTTGTTAGATATAGCCGTAGAAATTACTGGTTCTTCAGAATTATCTATGGTAAATATCCTGTCCGTCAAAATGGCCGGATTAACCGCATCCACTATAAAAAGCCGTGTTCCCCAATGTACGTACGGCTGCTTCGTCAGTCCTCATCTTAAGTTATCATATTTTTAAAACAAATTAGACAATTTGTAATTAACTTCTTCACTAAAACTTACCCCTCCATGCACATCACAAATTCTTCTGTATATTTCACTTGGATTGCTCTTCTTAACTATAAAAGATGTGGTGATAGATTTCTTCCGTAGATTTCACTTGGATTGCACTTCTTAACTATAAATGATGTGGTGATAGACTTCTTCCGTAGATTTCACTTGGATTGCACTTCTTAACTATAAAAGGTGTGGTGATAGACTTCTTCCGTAGATTTCACTTGGATTGCACTTCTTAACTATAAATGATGTGGTGATAGACTTCTTCCGTAGATTTCACTTGGATTGCACTTCTTAACTATAAATGATGTGGTGATAGACTTCTTCCGTAGATTTCACTTGGATTGCACTTCTTAACTATAAAGGATGTGGTGATAGACTTCTTCTGTAGATTTCACTTGGATTGCACTTCTTAACTATAAATGATGTGGTGATAGACTTCTTCCGTAGATTTCACTTGGATTGCACTTCTTAACTATAAATGATGTGGTGATAGACTTCTTCCGTAGATTTCACTTGGATTGCACTTCTTAACTATAAATGATGTGGTGATAGACTTCTTCTGTAGATTTCACTAGGATTGCACTTCTTAGCTACGAAGGATGTGGTGATAGATTTCTTCTGTATATTTAGGTAGGACAGACTAGGTTCTTCAGCCTTGGTGAGGCAACTAGTCAAGGAGAAGGAAAACTCTGAATTCAAACCTGTTAAACTCCGCTTATAAATTGACCTTGTGTCATATCCTGCCCGAGCGGAGGGGTTGGTAAATACGATTTCTTCTGTATATTAAGATGTGGTGATAGACTTCTGTTCAACACAAGAGCTCTTGGATCATAACAATGCCAAATAGAAGTTTGTACCACAACGTGCTCGATCGTGTTAATACATGTATCGCTACGTCTTAAGTAGTAGTCAGACCCTGCCGTAACCTCGCCGTGGGAAAAGTTGACGAACAAACAAAACTCTGTGTAACACAAAGGTTTATTCGCTAAAACACTTTTTATATAGCTGCCGAGAGAAAGAGTATGATAGCAGTGTTGCCCGCGTTAGCAGGATATCCAACACTAGTTGGTCATCCAACTCTGATGTGTTCATGTGTAGGAGTTCGTTGAAGAACGTCACTTGTGAGTTCATTCTTACTTCTTTATCTGTGTCCAGCATGTCTTGTTTGTCTTACGTTGATGGTTTGAGAGAGGGGAAGTAAGTGCCCGCACAGCTACTGTTTTGTAAGTTGCTATCTCGTGGATTTGTTCAAAACAGCATACAGCACTCTTGCGCAGTTTTCATTTAGCTTTCTTCTCGAAGCATTTCGCAAGAATCCCAGTGGTACAACCATATAGTAGTACTAACACAGCTAGGAAGAATTCCGCTTATATCTGATCAGAGAGATCAGATTTCCATATGATCGATAACTTTTCGATGGGTGTCCATGTCTTTCCAATGGGTATACTAATATATTTTGTAAATGAAATATAGCTAATGAGGTAAGCGAACAGGTCTACTAATCTTAGACGCGTGCTATTTGATATGAGGATGGATCTATTTTGTTTAAACATATGAACTATGTTTTAATCTGAGTTCACACATAGGCTAATGCCTCTTGCTAATTACTCCAGACTATGCAGCAGAGATTGGAATTGGATAACATTTGTGAGAAGCACAAGATCATCAGTGCACATATATACATTATTAAAATTCTTATTGTATATATATATATATATATATATATATATATATATATATATATATATATAGGTTTGGTTGCGTTTTATGGCATATCAGTACTTCTGGGTTATTTATTGAGGAATACCGTTTATAAACAAACACACACACACCACACACACACACACACACACACAAACATATATGTATATATATGTATATATATATTGTATGGTAATATTATTTCTAAACGAGTCAAAGCTCATTTGTTTGCACATAGTTAAACTGTTAGAAGCATTGCTATCTAATACTTACAATTTTATTTAATATTAATCAATTATTTGTACACAGATAAATGGTTATTTTATTGAGGAATACCATTTACAAACACACACACACACACACACACACGCGCGCACATATATAGATATTTGTATATATATATATATATATATATATATATATATATATATATATATATATATTGTCATATTTGCCAACCTCTCCGCTCGGGCAGGATATGACACAAGGTCAATTTTTAAGCGGAGTTTAACAGGTTTCAATTCAGAGTTTTCCTTCTCCTTGACTAGTTGCCCTACTATTTACCCATAGCTGGAGGGAGAATAATTGGATTCATACCTTTCCCAAGAGTATAAGTGCTATGTGAAATGCAATCAGTCTCGTCAAGGATTTGAACTCGTGTCGCCGTGTCCATTTCCTACGACGATAACCGTTATACCACGGGCACCTCCTACAATATATATTGTAAGTGAATATTCTAAAGGTAATATTATTTTTAAACGAGTCAAAGCTCATTTGTTTGTACAAAGTTAGATTGTTTCAAGCATTGCTATCAAATACTTACAATTTTATTTAATATTGATCATGTGTTTGTACGCAGATAAATGGTTTCAAGTATTTCTATTTAACATTAATAATTTTATTTATCAAGTATTCATATCCAGTGGGTACCTCTGGTGGTGTAACGGTTACTAGCAAACTAGACTAGCAAACCGACACGAGTGAGTTCAAATCTCATTGGGCGCCCCATTTATTTGGCCTTATGCCACATCGAAGCAAGGAACTTTGTAAATTACTAAGTATTTCTATCCAGTACAAACAATTTGTACATGACAATGTGGTTTCAAATCCCTAATAGTAATCTCTAATGATAACCCCTAATAATAATCTCTAATAATAATCTCTAATAATACTCCCTTATAATAATCCCTAATAATAATCTCTAATAAGTAAAAAATAAGTAAAGTTGGTGACTGTAGTCGAAGGCGACCAGAAGGCTCCCTTTTCAATAGCTACTACACCGAGGTGTAGGGGATGGCGCTACTCCTTTCGCTGGATTGCTCCACTTTACCCTTGATACGTACCGTATATTTCTGAGTATTAAGCAAGGAGGAATCAAGTACCATTTTCAAAGTCTTTGGTATGACTCGACCTGGAATTGAACCCATTGGCGAACACTATACCCACGAGGCCAATGAGCCGGCTTAATCTCTAATAACACTCCCTAATAATAAAAATCTCTAATAATAATCTCTAACGAAAATCCCTAATAATAATCCCTAATAATACTCCCTAATAATAATCTCTAATAATAATCCCAAGCAAAAAATTAAACAGTTCTTTTTTACGCAAAAATGCGCCAGTAACAGGTACTACGACTCCCAGTAAGAGTGGACCTGAGAGTAATAGTAATGAAGGAGTACTTGTCATTGTCCATACTTCAAGACTAGAGGCTCATAATTAGATGCAATGTAATTTCATATGCAGAACACACACACACACACACACACACATATATATATATATATATATATATATATATATATATATTGTCATCTACAGACTGTTTTGTTGTATCATAACTCTTCAGTGTGGTTAGACACGTAGGATGCTTCAAGCTGGGATCGAAACCCGCCCAACTTTACATTAGACTTAGTATCGTACCGCTCAGACAGCAAGCAAACCACGTCAGCTCGGGAATTATAAGGCATTATGTTGTAGCTTTCATTTGTTTACAGTTTGCCTTACCAGATACCAGAGTGCTCAATTCATTCGAAGATCTTTGCATTATGCAAGTGGCAGCCGTAAATTCCTTCACCAGGGCGCTCAACTCCCTTTAAGGAGCGTATATATTGTCATCCACAGAGAGTCTGTTTCGTTGTATCACAACTCTTCTGTGTGGCTAGACACGTAGTACGCTATATATCAACAAAAATTTAATATTACCAAGAAATATAAAATAGTTTTAAAAACAAAAAAAAAAATATTCTATATTTCTTGATAATATTCAATTTCCGTTGATTGCATTCTTTTTTTTTCAATCTGGAAAAGAAATCAAATAAAACCCTTTCAAAAATGTTTAAACTAAAGATAAGTTCGATATTAGTTATAGAGTTTATATCCACGTTTTTCTTAATAAAGAAATAAATAAGTAAATAGAAAGTTTCTTTTTTTTAATAAAATAGGTCACCTTAGTGAAATGATTTCAGGTACTGAGTATCCTGTGAATCTTGTTTTAAAAAATTGTATCTTTTCCTCTCTTGTCCAAGACACTGTGATAGAAGATTAATAGTTGTTATAGCATACTATTTTCAAACCTGAAACAAAAAAGAACCAAATCAGTAGAGTTATTATCAATCAAATGGATCCCAAGTATATCGAGACATCCTAGAATAAGATTATCATAAAAGAAATACTCATAGATAAATAAATATATAAGCCTACATGACACCAGTTATGTACATCACACCCGGGTTGGGCGCCAGCTTCTGGCCCAGGTGTTTATGTTTTCCCCACCTCTTGAATTGTTTTGATATTTTCTTTTTAACGAATAAGAATCCACTGAAAGAATACTTTTACGATTTTTCTCTCCACTATGTGATGGCTATCTGAAGAGGTTGGCTGGTCTTATCGAGGGCAAGCTGAAATAAATTTATGATTGCTTAAGGACAGTCTGTTGAGTTTTTCTTCCAGTTTTAGGAATTTGCTCTGTGGGATATTTATAAATTTATATATTAATAATCATGCATTAAACATCCCAAAAAATTATCCGAATCCTCTTATATATTCTAAATTTGAATTCACAACTCATCTTCTCTGTATATATATATATATATATATAGAGAGAGAGAGAGAAATCCAACTTGATGCATATTGCGCCGTGGTCTGAAGACGACCACGGCGCAATATGCGTCAGGTTGGATTTGATCGAGAGAAAGTAATGGTAGATTTTGGTGATATGATGATAAATATTATTGGAAAAGTGGATAAATCAAACAAAACAGGTTTAATGGCAATATTTTGTCCTTTATTAACAGAAGAACTTCATCAGACTAAATATTTTTGTGTTTTTCTACATTTTAGCAATTGAGGAAATAGATAAACTAACGGAGAATGTAAAAAGATATAAAAGGAGGGAAAGGGTCTAAAGACAAGAGATTGGTAAGGGAAGAAGAAGGAAGTTTGAGTGATGGTGGTAGGGGTTAATTTGGTTTTGACTGTGCTCTCAAAGCTAGGTGGCACCAAGTGTATTGTGTTTTCATTAGAGATTTGACCAGATAGAGGCGGATTAATTTTAGAGAGAAAGAAGGAAATATGAGACGCGGGGTGAGAGAGGTTTATTTGGAGAAAAAAGAAGGAAGAGGAAATGTAGGGGGCAAGGGTTCATGGGTATTCTGTTTCATCAAAGACATCGACTGTAATGGAGAATCTAAAAGGGAAAGGGAAAAGAAAAAGAGGACAAAAGAAAAAAGAGTTTCAAGAAAAATCGTTCGTACTATGGTAGCATCGAGTGCAAAAATATCTTAGTTTTTGCTAATTTTTTATCCGTTGTCTATTCGGATATTGTTTTCACGTAACATAATGTCTGTTAAGTTGGGTGAAATCTGAGAGAACATGGGACGTTGCTTTATGTGGTTTGTTTGTGATATTACTGCAGTTTCTAACAATCAGTGTGATTTGTTGCAATGTATAGGTTGGATTAGAATGGCTAGACAAATTTAAAGTATATTTGAGATCTAAAAGAGAAGAAAAGGGCATTTTGGTTGTCATTTAATTTTATTGATCATTTGTGTTCGTAGATTCTTTTTTCTAGATTGCGTTGGGTTTCGCCAATGAAATATTTGTTACAATCTTTGCATGGAATAGGATATATGCCTGCGTGAGAAGTGATTGTGTTGTTGGTTCGTTTCGAAATTCTTCAAATATTTCAAAATGTTAGTTGCTATGCAAAAACATCGAAAAGATTTTCAGTTTAACATGTTTCCAAATCGTAATACTTTTAAACAAAGATGAAAGGTTTTTTTTATAGTGGGGTCTGTATTTGGGGGGGTCAATTTATTTCTTTTCTTTTTTAAACAAGTTTATTGATTACGGTATCAGACTTTTGTATACTAATACTGACCACCCAGAAGAAACTGAGAGATGAAATATGAAAATGAAGATCATAACCATATTTGTGTGTGTGTGTGTGTGTGTGTGTGTGTGTGTGTGTGTGTGTGTGTGTGTGTGCACGCGCGCGTGTGTGTGTGTGTGTGTGTGTGTGTTTAGATTTTTTCATTATATTCGTCCCCCAAAAATTTGTTCTGAATTTCTCATTTTAGACGTTTGTCTTTATCTAAAAGCTTTCTCAGTTAAGTTATACACAAAATGATTGCAGAAAAGGAACCAATAAAATTACTAATGAATAACATACAGCAGTTATTTATTTTTAAAAATACGTGTTTTTTTTTATCATTAAGCAAATTAGATATTAGTCGTGGATATCAACTTGTAATGCTTCAGGACGGGATCCTAGTGGCTTTACAGTCCTTAACTTAACAACTGAATTGGTCTGTTTGGTTTGGTCTGGTCTGGTCTGGTTTGGTTTGATTCTACGGCATATCAACCATTGTAGGTTATTATTGCCAAATCCTCTTTATACATATAAGCAGTTCTATTTCAAGCAATTCAGTTTAATATAAGTACCCAGTTTAGTTCTATTTGACCCATAGATAGAACTCTATCAGGTGCTACCATTCTGGATCAGAGTTGATCTGGGAACAATGGCAATTAAGAGATACTCTGCATTTCCCAAAGCTCCAGCATTACTGGAACCGCACCATCGGATTGTGAAGTGCTATATCCATGACACTCGTTGGAAGAGAGTCTTGCCCCTCTGCAGAGAAGCCCCAGCCGAATGGGCAATCGAAAAGGCCCGATCAGATTACGTCACACCTAAGCACCTATATGATTGTCCGGACCGTATTCTTCAAATTTCTATTGTGGCAGACAACTACACAACCCTGTTTTATTTTAAAAGTGCTAGAAGGTCGTAGCTACGGGTTAATTTCATTGAGATAGCAATACTTGAAACTATCCAAACTGTACACAAACAAATGATTAATATTCAATGGAATTAACGACGTTGCATAGCAATTTTTAGAACCTTTTAACTGTGTGCAAACAAATGATTAATATAAAAAAGAATTATTAGTGTCTACAATACTCGAAACCACTAAAATGTGTGCAAACAAGTGATTTATGTTAAATAGAATTATGAGTGTTTGCAATATTTAAAACCATTTAACTCTGTGCCAACAAATGATTAGTAGTAGCAACCCATTTAACTGTCGTAACAAATGATTAATATCAAATAGAATTATTTGTGCTTGCAATACTTGAAAACATTTCACTGAGCGCAAACAAATGAGAGGGTGTTCTCGTGGTGTAATCGTTAAAGCGATGGACTGCGGAATTGTAGTAAGCGAGTTCGTACTCCAGTCACGCTATTACGTTCACTCTCGGGCAAATACCCTTGGGAAAGGTATGAACCACCTTATCCTCCCAGCTATGGGTTAAATACTACCAGTCCTGTTCTTCTAGGAAAATGGCTTTGGTATTAAATAACCTACAAAGGTTGATATGCCATTAAACAAAGAAACCAAACTAAACCAGCAAACAAATGAGCTCTAACTCGTTTAAAAAAAACTTTTTTTTACAAATTAATAGCTTACAAATCACATATACATATATGTGTGTGTGTGTGTGTGTGTGTGTGAACAGGGTTTGGCATCATATAACCCACAAGGGTTAACATGCAATTAAGCTACAAACCAAACCAAACCTGAACTTCTGCGGCGCTCCCTAAATCATTGCCTTTTGGTGTTATTTTAATCTCATGACCAATAAAATCTGTTGGTTTATTACTTGTCTGTGATTAGCGTTTAAAGACTTGAGCGATCAGATATCCCCGAAGGATTTTATCACAAGGAGATAGATCTGGTGAGTGAGCAGACCATGGAATGTTACCACGAGATGAGGCACTCTGGAAACATTTCATAAACGAATGATGCTCACCATTCCATACCATGATGCCAGCGAATTGGTATGCTGGCTGCTGCAACTCACATATATACCTACCGCCTACACACCACTGGTAGTGCCTGCAAAGCGGCAATATTTAATACGGGAGATGATTATGTCTGTGTGTTTGTGTGTGCTTGTTTATGAGCAGTACAATATATATATATATATACTGAGAGAGAGAGAGATGATCACCGAGAACTAACTTGTAAACTCTATGGTAAGATCTGCCTTTGTAAACCTGGAATGAAAAAGCATTGACGTACTCTTAACGGATGTACAGAGGGGAATGATGGCTACCATTTATAAAAACAGCTTCAAAGAAATTTAAAAGAATTCGAGTCAGCAGCAGGACTCAAAATTCATATCAATACACAGAAAATATGAAACAACAGTTTTCCATAAGATTAGGTTTCTTAAGTGGCAAGCTTGTACCAAAGATCTTAAGAGTCATGCAAGCTTCAATATATATATATATATATATATACTACTGCTTATAGATTAGTTCACTCATAACATCTTTTTATGAAAAAAGTTAATTCTCTTTTAGACAAAAGATGAGATGCCATGATTTTATTATTTTGGAGGAACATTACAGAATCAAAACGGATATTTTTGAGTATGATTAATTCTTCCGAACCAAAAATGTGCATATATAGCAGTCCAAAAATAAATACAGGCTTTATGTATATATTTATACAATCTTCTTTCTATTCACAGATGGTTTGGTTTCTTTGTTTAATGGCATATCAACTCTTTTTAGGTTATTTAATGCCAAAGCCATTCTCCTAGAAGAATTGTAGTGGTACTATTTAACCCATAGCTGGGAGGATAAGGGGGTTCATACCTTTCCCAAGGGTATTTGCCCGAAAGTGAACGTAATAGCGCGACTGGAGTACGAACTCGTGTTCTACGATTCCGCAGTCCAACGCGTTAACAATTACACCACGAGGACACCACCTCTATTCACAGAGTTTCAATATTAGAGATTTTAGTATTAATAGATAACAAACAATACATATTTTTAAGTGTATAATAGGATAATATTAATATCTAAAAGTAAATCTTTTCATCGTAAATATTTCACCATAAATGATAAAATACTGGTGTTATTGGTTTAAATACGAAAAAAAAAAAACAAGGTAATCAGAAAACGATTTTATTTGCAAAATTTGTTAAATGATTCAGTTTTTACATTAGACCATCCTCGAGGTAGTTAATATGTGATGTTGTATCTTAGCAATTATATTCAATTCTACTTCTATTTAAATTAAAAGAAAAAAATGTGAAAACTTTCTAAATTCTATTTCTGTAAGTGCCACTCGGTTTCAAAACTGTGTGACGTAATTAGAATTAGAAATATATTTTAAAGTGTCACATATTTATTTTATATATATATATATATATATATTGTGACGGCAAAATTATAAAAATCCCAAGACGGAATTTATTTTTCGCACGTGTGAAGACGGGGCGGTCTGGCACTTGATCCCTCGTAGAATAAGTCCTTGTTCAGAGTCCTTTCTCGGGCATATAGGAACTGGTATATTATGTGGGGGTTAATTTGGGGCTAGACTGACCGCTGCTGGCAAGGGGTTTCCAAATTTCACATTACACACATACCCACCAGGCCACTAGCTCTTCCTACCCCTAGAATAAAGGATGATATGAGCCTCTAGGTTTGTATATAATAATATTAATCTATAGTAGTCGACAACTCCGGTTTCCCGTATAATATTTTTAAAGGAAAGAATAGGACAATAACATAAGGCGAAAGAAGCTGAAAACAAACATGAAATAAGCAACTTGACAGCAAGCAACACAATGAACAAACTTCAACACGTGGGAACATTGAAATATAACAATCTTTTTAATACACACGCGGACACACATATTCAACGTGTCAGCTATATTATCAGCGGATAATACATAACTATAAATGTCTTTCTTCCTTCCTTTTCTTTCTTCTTTCTTTAAATTGAGAGAGAGAGAGAGAGAGAGTAATTGCAATGCTTAAGAAGGGTGTAGGGAGAAACAGTCTTAATGTTTACTTATCTTTTTGACGGTTTCTTTCGGAAAATATTTTCTCTTTTACGGGCTGGCGGATTTATTTATGTAGCTCTGGCTTGAAGGCACAGGTTCCTTTTGTCCAAGATTCTTTCCGCTTCTTCACCCGGAGTTTGGCACGAGATTCGCCCCATCTGTTCACCGCGACATCTCTCTTCAAAACTGATTTTCTTATTCCCTATTTCCGCTGACGAAAAAGGGGGCTATTTCCGTTTTAGGATTCAAGCCAATCATTTAGCCTTTTTTCTTCCTTTCCCTGGTCACAGAATGCAAACATCTGTTGGCTTTCATTCTGTAGGCGATCCGTTCGGACTACTATCTCTTTCACCCGAGTGAGGTTACAGGGTACAGATAGCTTGACCCATATTTTTTTCTTCCTTCAACTGCCGGCCGAAGTTGACCTAGATTCTTTATTTCTCTTTTAACGGCCAATCTTTGGCGGCCTGCTAATTCAAACACGGAGGGTAGTAGAAATTCCTTATTTCTCTTCTCTCAGTAGTAGACCACGTGACAATACATATATATATATATATATATATATATATATATATATATATATATATATATATATATAACACTATCTACTCATCCTCTATTTCTTTCTTTTCTTAATCTTCAATTCCTTTATCTTTTCTCTATTTTTATATGTATTTGTGGATAATTTTGGAAGAATTATAACTGGAAGTTTGGTTTGATTTGGATTTTATGGCATATCAATCATTGTAGGTTATTTAACGTCAAACCCTCTTTATACATATATACAAAATATATGACATGGTGTTTTATTGCACATAAACCATTGTAGGATATATTAATGCCAAATCCATTTGTATAAATACAAACAGTTCTATTTCAAACAATTCAGTTTAGCATAAGTAGGGTTTTTTGTATACACACAGTTAAAAGTAAAAACAGCTCAATTTCTAACAAGTCAGCTTAGCATAAGTTCTCGGCTTAGTTCTATTTGACTCATAAATAGAAACTTATCAGGTGCTACCACTCCAGGCAAGAGTGGATCTGGGAGCAATGGCAGTAAAGGGATACTCCACATTCACCAAAGCTCCAGCATAACTAGAGCCTCACCATCAGATTGTTTTCAGTAATATCCAGGACACTTGTTGGAAAAGTCTTAACCCTTTGCAGAGAAGCAGTTGGTGTATTCTGTAGCTCCATTCGACTTGGCCAATGAGTGGAAGTGTGATATAAAAAAATTAAAAGTTAGCGTGAATAAAAATCATCAATGAAAATAAACTCTAAATTTTCAGCTTTAACACACACACACAGACACACACACACACTATATATATATATATATATATATAAGTAATCACATCAGCTTTCAGCCTCCTCGGCTGGGGCGGTAGAATATACCAACTGCACCTCTACAAAGGGGTAAGACCTCACACCACAAAGAGTGTCCTGGTATGAGATTAAACAATCTGATGGTGAGACTCCAGTAATTCTAAGGGTATGAGGAATGTGAAGTACCCCTTTATTGCCATCGCTCCCAGGTTCACTCTGGTCTGGAGTGGTAGTATCTAATAACGACTTGGCTATATGTCAAATAGAACTGTTGAACACTAAACTTAGTATAAACATATGACTTATACTAAATAGAATTGTTGGAAACAGAACCTTTTGATTATTTAACTGTCAGTAAACAAATGACTGATGTTTAATTGAATTGCTAGTGATACATAGCAATACTTAAAACTATTAAACTTTGTTAACTTATGTTTACAAATCATATATATCGAATTTATATGCATAAAGAGGATTTGGCATTAAATAACCTACAATGGTTGATATTCCATGAAACCCAATTAAACCATGTCATATATATCTAATATATATGAATAAAGAGGATTTGGCGTTAAATAACCTACAATGGTTGATAAGTCATAAAATCCAACAAAACCAATTCGTATATATCTAATATATGTATATAAAGAGAATTTGGCATTGAATAAACTACAATGGCATAAAACCCAACAAAATCAAACTATCTTCAAATATTTCAAAATGTTAATTGCCATACAAAAAACATCGAAACATTTTTCAATTCTACATGTTTCCTAATTGTAATACTTTTAAACAAAGACGAAGGAATTTTTTTTTTTTTTGGTGGGGGTCGGTCTTTTTTGTGGGGGAGGTTCGATTTCTTTCTTTCGTTTTTTTATTTCTGTTCATTGATTACTGTATCAGACTTTTGTATACTAATACTGACCACCCAGTAGAAACTGAGAGATGCATTATGAAAATGAAGATCATAACCATATATATATGTGTGTGTGTGTGTGTGTGTGTGTGTGTTTGTGTGTGTGTGTGTGCATCTGTGTGTGTGTGTGTGTTTAGGCTTTTGCTTTCATTATATTCGTCACCCAACAATTTGTCTTGAATTTCTCATTTTAGACGTTTGTCTTCATTTAAAAGATTTCTCAGTTAAGTTATACACAAAATAATTGCAGAAAATGAAGCAATAAAATTACTAACGAATAACATACGGCAGTTATTTATATTTATATGCTTTTTTAAATCATTATGAAAATGAGATATTTCATGACTGAGACAAACGCTATTTGTTAAAACATGTAATACATATTGCAAGTCGGGCCTGCTTATCAACGATTCAAAGTCATATAGGCCTTTTTGATGTCAGCGTGGGTGGAGCAACATGCACAATAAATCATGAACACACACACACACACACACACACACACACATATATAGTCTCTAGATATACTCATGAAATAAATATTTCAGGAATTTTTTTTTTAAATGAAAACCTAAATTATAACCATATTTACCAACCCCCCAGGTCGGGCAGGATATGACACAAGGTCAATTTTTAAGCGGAGTTTAACAGGTTTAAATTCAGAGGTTTCCTTCTCCGAGACTAGTTGCCTCGCAAAGTCTGAAGAACCTAGTCTGCCCTACTATTTATCCATAGCTGGAGGGAGAATAATTGGATTCATACCTTTCCCAAAGGTATTAGTGCCATGTGAAATGCAATCAGTTTCGTCCAGGATTTGAACTCGTGTCGCCGTGTCCATTTCCTACGACGATAACCATTACACCACGGACACCTCCTAAAAGCTAAATTATAACAGCAAAGTAGATGGTTGTTTTTGGATTGGTTGGTTGGTTGGTTGGTTGTTTTTCGACATGTCAACCCTTTTTGGGTTATTTAATGTGCATGTTGCTCTTTTATTCAAGCAGATATACGATATCAAGTAATGGATAATAACTATTTGTAAACAATTATGTTTTCAAGTATTTTTGACACTAACAATCTATCCACAATTATTATTTGGTTTAAAATATTTACTTCTTTATCAATGATAATAATCATTTGTTTTCTCACAGTTATATCTTTTCAAGACTATGTGAGGTTAGGTTATTTGGTTTAATATCATATCAGCCCTTTGATGGTAACTTAATGGCAAATCCGGCAAACGCCTTACAAAGGCGTGAACTATTATTGATAGGTTATTGATTATATAGAGGACTGATTTATCTAGTGAAATAAAGCGGAATTTCTTCCAAGCTGTGGCGGTGTCAATACTACTGTATGGATGCACCTCATGGACGCTACCAAAACGCCTTGAGAAAAAGCTTGATGGGAAATACACAAGAATGCTACGAGCTATTTTGAACAAATCCTGAAATCAACAACTCACGAAACAACAGCTGTATGGACACTTATCTCCCATCTCGAAAACCGTCTATGTAAGATGAAGAAGACGTACAGGACACTGCTGGAGAAGCAAGGATGAACTCATAAATGACGTTCTTCAATGGACCCCTAAACATGGACGTGTCAGTGTAAACCGACCAGGTATTACTTATTTACATCGGCTCTGTGCGGACACAGGGTGCAGTTTAGAGGACCCGCCAAGAACTATGGATCATAGGAACGGATGGAGAGAGAGAGAGAGAGAGAGAGAGAGAGAGAGAGAGAGAGAAAGAGAGAGAGAGAGAGTCAGGAAAATCCGTGCTATCAACGTGACTTGATGTTGATGATAATGAGATTGCACACAGTTAAATGGTTTCAAGTACTGCTATTCAATATCAATAATTCTATAGAATATTAATTATTTATTTCAACTCAGTTTAAATGGTTTCAAGAATCGTAATCTCAGCACAGTTGAACCTCAACCACCTCCTCCTAGTACCTGTAAGATAAAAAGGGTTGGTCATATGTTTACTACAAGAGCAATTTGAAGTGTACGATCGGGATAATCATATAGGTGCTTGGACTTGACATGACCAAGAGATTAATCGCACAAGACCTCTTCGACTGCCCCTCTAGCGCAGTATGGCCAAAGTGGAGTGTTGCAAGTCATGTGACCACTTCAGTTTCTGGGTTAAGGACTGGTCAACCACCAGGATCCCATCCTGAAGTATAATGAGTAGCCACCCACGGCCAACAGGTGGCCTCGATGGATGATCATACTCCTCTGCAGGGATACAGTTTCAAGTATTTCTATCTAATACTAATAACGTACACGCAGTATTATGGTTTCAAGTATTTTAAACATTTATATGACTGCAAGTAACAAATATTAAAGATACTTAACAAAAATATTTTACTTAAAGACTTATTTTACGAATATATCTAAAAACCTTTTACACTATTATGTTAATATTGTTATGTACTGGGGGACTGAAAAGTAACTACTTATTTTAAAATTATAATTTATTTCCTAACTATAATTTTTACAAGAAATGATTTTTAAGTATTTTAAAAAAGGGAATTACTTTTCAATATTAGGATATATCAGAAATATTTTCGTTTTTTTACGAACCTTTATTTCAAAGTTTTTTCACATAAACCTGCTATATTATCAACTTCATCAGCGTTACCTAGAATCCATCTATTGCTTTCCCTTGAGTGTTGGGTAAAAACGCCACCCAAAGAAGTGTCCTGTATGACACTAAATTGCTGTTAGTCATGAAGGTCTCGTTCTGGAGCTCTTGAGAGTATAGGGTCACTTCTTCGGCACTATTACTTCCGGGTGCACTCTGACCTGGTGTGGTAATACCTGTTGGGATCCTATAAATATGTCGACTAAGCTTGAAAACTATTTGTATGATATAAAAATACTAGCTGGGTGGGATTTATTTGCATAAGGAATAGTTACTTGAAACTATAATTGTTTACTAAACATTATTTGGCCAAGTTGGCTGGGGTTGTAGAATACACTGACTGCATCTCTGCTGAGAACAAGGACTCCCCACCCTAACGAATGTCCTAGATATGACACTAAACAATCTGATGGTGAGGCTTCAGTAATACTGTAGCTTTGAGGAATGTGGTGTATCCCTTCATAGCCATCACTCCCAGGTCCACTCTGGCTCGGAGTGGTAGCACCTGATAGGCTCCTATGTTCAGGTTAAATAGAACTAAACTGTGTACTTATGCTAAGCTGAATTGTTTGAAATAGAATTGTTTTGACATTTAAACTGCGTACTTATGTTAAACAGAATTGTTTGAAATATAACTGTTTTTACATTTAACTGCATATAAACATAGGGAACCCAGATCTTTGTGAGTTTACATTTTTTGTCTTTTGGTTCCTTAATTGTATTTATTTATTCATTTATTTATTTGTTTATTTTGCACATGGTTATGTGATATCAAGAAATCTATTAGAGTAAACCTAGGTGTAATAGCAATATTATTATTTGCTAGAAAGCATATACGAGGTGCCTTCAATAAGTTTCCAGACTTTTTTTGTACAGCTACTTAAAATTGTCGTAGACTTCAGTATGTTATTGCTATACATCTTATGAGATGACGGACCAATTTTTATGATTTCAGGTTCAAATGAACAGCTACAGTACGAACTGGAATACACCCTACTAAAGCCTGATTGTCACAGCTGGTGAATTTCAAAAATGCAATCTGGACTTTAGAAGAACGATATGCAATAAAATTCTGATTTAAATAATCAAAAAATGCCATGCGATGAAAACTGGATCTACTGCTATGACCCAAAAACCAAGAGACAGAGTTCCCAGTGGAAGCATGCTGGCTTTCCCAGACCCAAGAAGGCCAGACGGAGCAAATCCACGCAGAAACTTTTGATGATCCCCCTTTTTTTTTTTTTTTTTTTTTTTGACAGCACTAGCATGATCTACATGCTCTGTGTTCCCACTGAACAGACAGTCAACAAGGAATACTATGTTGAGGTTTTAAGGGAGTTCAGGAAGAGATTCCGTCGGAAGAGACCGGCACTCTTCGAATCGGATCAGTGGCATTTCCAGCAGGACAATGCACCAGTCCACAACTCCATCCTTGTCACAGACTATTTGACCAAGATGGGTATCAAGACAGTTCCTCGGCCTCCCTATAGTCATGACCTTGCTCCCTGTGAATTTTGCTTATTCCCTAAGCTCACAGGCTGTCGTAATGAGACAATTGAGGAGATGAAAGGATGTGACGAAGGTCATTGATAAACTCACACAAGAGGACTTCTATGGGGCCTCCCAGAAGTTGTTGGAACGGTACAACAAGTGCATTGCAGCTGGAGGAGATTACTTCGAAGGGGACCAGAGTTTCATGCGTGTACTATCAATAAAAGTGGCCATCCGAAAAAAGTCTGGAAACTTATTCAATGATCCTCGTATCTATGTGTAACCAAGTAAATATCTTTTAACAGGAATAGTTACTTTAAATCATTTAGTTTCGTATAAATTATTAGTATTTAAACATAAGGATAGGAATACATATCATGTGTTTATATATATATATATACATTATCAGAGGGATCTGATTTATATGTGATTATTAACCTGTCAACAGCAGTCCATGCCTTTCTTAAGCATATGTTGAGATCGCTTCTGACCCCGCTGATGGAATATAACAGGGATATTTCTTAACGGTCACCGTGTCAGTACTACTTTACGGTTGCACTACTTGAAGTCTAGCGAAATGCTTGGAAAAAGAAGCTAGATCCGTACAACACAAAAATGCAGCATGCTCTTTTGAACAAATCCTGGAATCACCATCCAGTAAAACAACAGCTGTCCAGCAACTTACCTCCCATCTCACAAACATATAAGAAGCAAAAATTTGTATTCATCCCTTCTGTGCAGACACTGGATACAGTCTAAAAGATTTACCAAGTGAAACGTCTGATTGAGAGAGATAGTGAGAGATATTCAAGGAAATCCGTGTGACGCCTGGATGATTATATATATATATATATATATATATATATGTATGTATATGTATGTATGTATGTATGTAGGGTGTATTCATATATAATGATGCTCAGAAACCTGGGGCTATAGAAAATACATCGACTGCATCTCTGCAGAGGGATAAGAACCCACACCAATTAATGTTCAGGATATAACGAAAGCTATTTGATGGCAATATTCCAGCTTGTGAGATTTGGGGAATGTGAAGTAACCTTTCATTAGCATTGCTCCAGGTCCGCTCTGGTCCTGGGTAGTAGCACCAGATAGGGTCCTATCTGTTGGTCAAATTCAACTGTTAGACATTTTAATTATGTGCAAACAAATAACTGATGCAAAATTGAATTGTTTGAAATAGAACTGTTTGACTATTTAACTGCGTATAAACAAATGACTGATGTTTAATTGAATCTTTATTGATACATAATAATAATTGGAATCGTTTAACTGAGTGTAATCGAATGTGTAATGTTGAAGAGGATAATTTGTGTTAAATAGCAATACTTAAAACTGTTTAACTGTGCAAAAAATTAGTTCAAATGTCAAGAAAATGTGTTTACAAACCATATATTTATTATATATGTATAAAGAAAACTTGACATTAAATAACATGCAATAGCTGATGTGACATAAAATCTAACCATACCAAATTCTTTAAATCTAATATATATGTATAAAGAGGGTTTGGCATTAAATAAGGGACAATGGTTGATATGCCATAAAACCCAACCAAACCAACTTACATATATTTGATATATATGTATAAAGAGAATTTCACATTAAATAACCTACAATGGTTGATATGCCATAAAGCCCAACCAAACCAACTTACATATATTTAATATATATGTATAAAGAGGATTTGACATTAAAAAACCTACAATGGTTGATATGCCCTAAAACCAAACAAAATCCTCTGTATTTAATATATATGTATAAAGAAAATTTCACATTAAATAACCTACAATGGTTGATATGCCATAAAACCCAACCAAACCAATTAGAAGCCTCTATAAAAAAAAACAGTGAAAAAATCGCTACAATAAGTTATCGTCGACCTAATCTTTAACAAATCGCTGACTTAATCATGTTAATTTAACATACAAAAAAAAAATTAAATCAAAAAAACTAATCCCCAGTCCATCGTATTCACCAGTGTCCAGCAATCCACAGAAAATATGTCCAATCAGATTCTCTGTGTAAACGAAAATGGCATCTCTTTGAAAAAGAATCTTGTACCGATCCAGTTGGGGGGCGAGAAGTATCATCGCCGAATCATGATTGTTTCAAACCGAACAAGAATTAAATGTAAAATTACGAAGGGTCAGCGGGTACATATAAATATATGTTTGCGAACCAATGTAAGTGTGTAGGTAACACGGCGGGGAAGACGTTCGTGTTCACATATACGCACACGCACACACATACACACATACATGCATACGGGTGCAAGGACACATAGAACGATCTTAAGTGTTACGTTCACGCACGCACAGAGAATGAAACGAGTTTCGTGTGTTTTATAAAGGCACACCTATTAAGATATTGGCGCATATATGGCACGTAGTATGTGCTGTGATGTAATGGTTACAGACGAAGGAAATAGACACGGCGACACGAGTTCAAATCCAGAGCGACGCTGTTTGGATTTCATATTGCGTTAATAACCTTCAAAAAAAGCATGATTCGAACAAATCTCCCTCCATCTATAGGAAAATAATCGGGAAGCCTACGTTCTTAAGCCTTGTTTAGGAAACCAGTCTCATCATCATCATGTCACGCTGCCAGCACGCTGACCCTGTCTCGCCGCCCGTCTCTATCATCCATCACTCCTGGGAGTTCTTCTAGACGACATCTTGTATCGGCACAGAGCTGTTGTATATAGGTTCTAGCAAGTCGTCCTACCTTTGCTCATCCATGTGAAGGGTTCCACAGAAGTACATCACTTATGAGTTCGTCCTTACTTCTCCAGTAGTGTCCCGCATGTTTGGTTCGTCTGACTTGGATAGTTTTCGTGATGGGTGGTAGGTGGTCGTACAGCAGCTGTTTTGTGGGGTGTTGCCTTCAGTACTCGTTCAATATTGCTCGCAGTATTCTTCTGTAATTGCCGTCAAGCTTTTTCTCCATATATTTAGTTAGCGTCCATGTAATGCATCCATATAACAGTACTGATACGACTGGTGCTTGGAAAAAACTGCGTTTTATTTTATCGGTCAGGTCTAACTTATCTATGACCGATAGCCTATAGATAGCTGTCCATGCCTTTGCTAGTCACGTGTTGATGTCATTCTCGGTTGATGAGACGCTACTTCCGAAGTAGGTGAACTTAACCATTAGTTTCAGAGGACCACCCTTAAGTGTAGAGATACCAGTCAAAGAGAAGGAAAAACTCTGAATTCAGACTGTTAAATTATCTTTTAAAAATGACATTGTTTCACATCCAGCTCATACGAAGGGGTTGGGTAAATACATACATTACACGTAGACAGACAGGAATTTAAGGCAATATTGATATCAATTAAAGTTAGCTTAATATGGCACAAGGTTGGAAATTTGGATTGCATCGATCGTCAAAAGATTTAGATATTGCTAAGCTAGCAGCATTGGAAATCAGCATTCATGTTTTAGTTCAAATACCAACTTTTCGTATTCGGGATAAATACGAGATTATATGACTGACGCAGAATACTTAATAATAATGGTTATATATCTATATATACATATCAGTTCTGCTTTTTAAATAAAGATACCCCCATAGAAATATTTACATTTTTAATCACCACTGAAAGATTTCAAGAACTAGGTTGGTAAACTTACAGAAACTTTGAAATTTATCATAAAGGTATAGCGATAAAGACGTTTAAAATTTTAATCACCTTATATACGTAGTGCATTCAATTGGTTTCCAGACTTTTTTTGTACAGGCATTTAAAATTGTCATAAACTCTTGAAATTTCAGTATGTTATTGTTATATATCTTATGTGATGAATGACCAATTTTTATGATTTCAAGTTCAAATAAACAGCTACAGCAAGAATTGGAATACACCCTACTAAAGCCTGATTGTCACAGCTGGTGAATTTCAAAAATGCAATCTGGACGTGAGGGCAATTTAGAAGAACGATATAAAATAAAATTCTGTTTTCAACTTGGAAAAAATGCCACAGAAACCTATGGAATCCTTCAGACTGCTTTTGGAGCATCTTGCATGAATCGAGCATCAGTTTTTGAGTGGTATAAGAGATTCAAGGAAGGCATGGAGTCTGTGAGGGACGATGAGAGGTGTGGGAGGAGTAAGGAAGTCAATACACCAGAGTTGATTGGCCAAAGGGTTAGGGTTAGGGTTGCTATGTTGAGGTTTTAAGGGAGTTCAGGAAGAGATTCCGTCGGAAGAGACCAGCACTCTTCAAATCGGATCAGTGGCATATCCACCAGGACAATACACCAGTCCACAACTCCATCCTTCTCACAGACTATTTGACCAAGATGGGCATCAAGACAGTTCCTCAGCCTCCCTATAGTCCAGACCTTGCTCCCTATGACTTTTGGTTATTTCTTAAGCTCAGAGGCTGTCGTTATGAGACAATTGAAGAGATGAGAGAGGTCGTGGCGAAGGTCCTTGACACACTCACACAAAAAGACATCCATGGGGCCTTCCAGAGGTTGGTGGAACGGTACAACAAGTACCTTGCAGCCGGAGGAGATTACTTCGAAGGGGACTAGAGTTTCATGTGTGCACTATCAATAAAAGTGCCGATACGAAAAAAGTCTGGAAACCTATTTAATGATCCTCGTATATATATATATATATATATATATATATATATATATATATTATTTCAAGAAAAAAACGATATGTGGTCACATTACGATAATGAATTTATTTCCGTTCTGTTAAAAGCATCGATCTAAATCTAGGACTCTAAAATAATTTTTAATGGGACTTCATCAGATCCAGTAAGAAAATAAAATATGTTACAAGCATATATATATATATATAGAGAGAGAGAGAGAGAGAGAGAGATTTACTAAGCTTTGCTAGTTGTAGCTCAAAACTCGATATATATATATATATGAAATAATCGCTTTGTTTCATACATTTTCAATAAAATCAAAATACAGTCGTTAGATAGAAATTTTATTCTGCTCAGCTAGCAAGCACTTTTGATTTATCCAACAATTTTTAAACGATTTTCTTTATATATATATATATATATATATATATATATATATATATATATATATATATATATATATTTCATTCAATTACGAAGGGGAAATTTTTTTGACCAAAGCAAAATAGTTTTTCTCCACGAATGAATGTTAACTTTGTATTTTCTGGAATTGGTTTATACCAAAAATTATTCTAATCTCACATAAATTTTTGTTTTGAGGCTATTCAAAATTGCGGCGAATCAAAGTACACGGGACTTGAACAGAAGACAGTCATCAAATTTTTGGTGGCAGAGAAGTCCAAATCATATGAAATTTATTAAGAATGTGTAATATGTTTGGAAAAGCATGTTTAAAAATATGTTTACAAATGGGTTAAATATGGATTTGCCGCAACGAGCCTGTACTGAAAAATAATTCATCTAGTAGAAGACACTGACTGTAAAGAAAAGTTTCCAGGCACAGCGATCATTGAAGAAGATAATGTTGATAGTCTACAGAGACATGAAAGGACTCATTACAACTGATTTCCTTGAAACATGTGCAACTGTAAACAGTATTTCCTGCTGTCGACTCCTAAAACAACATTATCTTATCTATTTAATGTCCCTTTTATATATATATATATATATATATATATATATATATATATATATATTATATTTTTGGTACATGAAAATTTATATAAACAAATGAAAACAATAAAATAGCGAGGGCTCTTTCGTCTGGCACTTGTCATAGTCACCGGAAAATCTTTTGGTTTGGTTTCTTTGTTTAATGGCATATCCACTCTTTTTAGGTTATTTAATGCCAAAGCCATTCTCCTAGAAGAACAGTAGTGGTACTATTTAACCCATAGCTGAAAGGATAAGGGGGTTCATACCTTTCCCAAGGGTATTTGCCGAAAGTGAACGTAATAGCACGACTAGAGTACGAACTCGCGTACTACGATTCCGCAGTCTATGGCTTTAACCATTACACCACGACGACACCCCCAGAAATTTTTTTTTAAACTGGGTGTAAATTAAATAATTGGATTGAGGAGACGTGGTGAAAATAATTTTTAAAAATTCAAGTCACCCCAGTCTTCAACAGTTCCCAGAATATTTAAAATATGACTGCTTAACTATCTACACAGAGGGAGGGGTAATTTATAGCAATATAAATCGCCTCTAAGGCTCTAAGGTGAATTTTGTCTCTGACTCTATGCAGAACAGAGAAGCAATCATCATCATAGCTAGTCCTGTAACTATTTATGGTAAGCAAATGCTCACCAATAGCCGAATCCATTGCCTGAAAGTGCCCGGATGTTTGTCGGCCTTTTGATTGAATAACTCTGGCTATATGCTGTCTCATTCTCACTTCGAGGTGTAGACAAGTCTAGCCTATATATGTCGAACTACATCGACATAAAAATGTATACATTAGCATACTTTGTTCAAAGATTGGCAACTTGTCCTTATGCGTAGAATTAAAGGCCGTCCTCGTAGTGAATATTGGTCTTAAATTGACAGCATGATAACAGCGATACACAGAAGAGGCAATCCTCTCACCAAAAGACTGGCTAGCAGAACCCATCCAAGGATTTCATTATTCATTTGTTTATATATACATATATATGTATATATATCATTATGTTAGCACGGATTTCCCTGACTCTCTCTCTCACCATTCGTCTCTATCATCCATCGCTTCCTAGGTCCTCTAGACTACATCTTGTGTCCATTCAAAGCTGTTGTAGATAAGTCGTCCCACACTTGCGCATCCGTGTGAAGAGGTCCAAAGGAAAACATCGCTTATAAGTTCGTCTTTGTTCCTCTGGCAGTGTCCCGCATGTCTTCTTTGTCTAATTTGGATGATCTTCGAGATAGGTGATTGGTGGCCGTACAGTTACTATTTTGTGGGATATTGCTTCCAGGAGTTGTTTAATATAGCTCGTAGCATCCTTGTGCAATTGCCGTCAAACTTTTTTTCCGTGCGCGTTGTCAGTGTCCAAGTAATGAATCTATACAGTAGTATGAACACGGCCGCTGCTTGGAAAAAATTGTGTTTTATTTTATCGGATAGGTCTGATTTCCATAAGACCGATAGCCTACCGACCACTGTCCATGCCTTTGCTAGTCGCGTACTGATATCAGCAGCATCAAGTCCCTTGAAACTTTCTTTTCATCCGTTCTCATCGTTCGTCGCTCCAGGCAGGTTCTTTAGACTTCATCCTGTGTCTGCACAGAGCTGATGTAAGTCTTTGCTGCTTGGTCAGCACTACTATGACCATGAGTTCGTCCTTACTTTACCAGCTATATACAGCAAGTCTTGTTCGTCTAATTTGGATGGTTTGTGAGATAGGTGGTTAGTGGCCATACTGCTGCTGTTTTGTGGGTTGCTGCTTCCGGGCTTTCTTCAAAACAACACGTAGCATCCTTCTGTAGTTCTGACCAAGCTTATTCTTCAAGCATTTCGTTGAAATCCCGGTGGTGCAACCATGCGGTAGTGTTGATACGTTTAGTACGAAGTTTTTTAGTCAGCAACTCACTTTTGTAAAAAAAAAAAAAAACTCCGTACTAAACTTTACTACCGAGCTTAACATTTTTTAAAAATACTTTTCCTTGATGTACTTACCGACTCCACCAAACATAGAAAATTCACTACATCTCCATATAAAAAGCCTACCAGCGTCTATTCCACCACTCTTAACTACCACTGTGAATATCCCCGAAAATATAAAATTGCAGTTATAAAAAGACTTAATTCTTAGAGCATTTTACATCTAAGACAATATTTTACAAAGGACTTACAAACACTAAAAAAACCTTGTTAATAACAATTTCCCTAATAAACTAGTCGATCAGCAAATAAAACTATATCTTCACAATATTCACAAAAATAATAACACTACCAACTATAATAACACCAACAGAATTAATCTATATCATCATCATCATCATGTCGTGCTGGTAGCACGGATATCCCTGACCCTCTCTCGCCACTTTTCCCTATCGTTCATCGCCTCTGGCAGGTCTTCTGGACTACATCCCGTATCCTCACATAGTTGCTGAATATATGTTCGTGCTGGTCGTCCTGCTTTTGGTCGGCCATGTGTTGGGGTCCATAAGAGTACATCACTTATGAGTTCGTCTCTGCTTCTCCAGCAGTGTCCTGGATGCACTATAAGTACAAATTTAGATGAACAAGCAATAATTAACATAATAAAAATAAAAGCTGTGACGGCAAATTGACTAAAATCCCAAAACGGGACTTTATTTTTCGCACGTGTGAAGACAGGGCAGGTTGGCACTTGATCCCCTATATAAGTCCTCGTTCAGAGTTTTTCTCTCAGGCATATAAGAACTGGCATATTACATGAAGGATCAATTTAGGGCCAGACTGACCGCCGCTGGCAAGGGGTTCCAAATTTCACTCTATCACACACCCACCAGGCCGCTAAACTTCTTCCCCCTAGACAACAGAAGAATATGGACCTATAGGTTTTTGTCGTAATAATATTATATTGTAGTAGTCGGCAACTCCGGTTTCCCGCGTGATATTTTAAAGGAATTAGTAGGACAATTCTAAGCAAGATAACATAAGGCGAATAGAAGCTGAAAAGAAAGCATGAAGTAACAACATAGACCACGTGGTAACATAAAAATATATGATTCTTTTACTTCAGTTATATACACTTTCAAAGTGTCAAAACATATAATAATTGGACAGTCCACGAATATAAATGTCTTCTCTTGACTTTTGTTTTTCTTCAAATTGAGAGAGAGAGAGAGAGAGAGAGAGAGTGGTATACAAAATTTGGGTATAAAGGAGAAATGTCCCCAAAGTTACTTATCTTATTTTACGACGGGGTTCCACTGGAGAATCTTTCTTCTTTCACGGGCTAATAGACTTTGTTCTATTTTTTTACACTTGCTTGAAGAACCTGGGGTCCCTCATGTCTCAGATATTCTTTTGTCTTCAACCCGGAATACTGGCTTTGATTCGTCTGCCCGCTACGAATCCTGCCAAACAACTAATTTTCTTACAATCTATTTCCGCTGACGGGGTGGGGAGAGCCCCACTTCCGTTTTGGGGTCCCAGCCAATCATTTGGCTTCTCTCTCCCTCCCCTTCCGGTGTCCGGCGACCTGAGGTTACTAAGTACCAACACCTGTTGATACCCCTCTGTGACCTACATTCTTCCTTAACGGTCACTTTTTTTTGACGGCTAGATACTGTTAATTCAATGGGAGGATAGTATTAATCTTACCTCTATCGTCTCCGTGGGCTATCACGTGACAAAGCAAATAAAACTAAAAGTCTACTACACTAAATTTAAATCATCAAACCTTATCGTTGAGAATAACACTGACTCCGCTAAAATACGAACTAAACCAATGTAGCTTATGAGTTTATATGTACATTTCGAAAGTGCCTCTTGAAAGACAAAAATAATTCTTAGATTGGCTATACAACCACATTATCTCGTCGTCTCATTTATCACCTTTCAGAAAATAGCGCCATAAAACAAGATTTAGTTATAAAACACAACAATAGCACAAACCAACTAATATCTTCCGATATAAGGAGGATTCTCACAGATAATACAATAATTATATATAAAAACAATAAATAAAACGATTACAAATCCTAGAAGCAATATGCATATTTTTTTAACGACAAGCATAGATAAAATAGCATTTAACAAAGGCACCAACATATTAAGTATTTTTAATAACTAAAAATCACTAAATCTTTTTCCAACCGAACGTTTTAAAACAAAATACTGAAAACGTTCCAACCGATAACTTCAAAACAAAACTCTACAAATAATTAAAAGGTAAAAAGTCAAACTGCCAACTCAAAACTACACTATCCCAAATGACGACCAAAAGTATGATCGAAAGCGCTTGGGCAGAAGATATGGGACTATTCCGATACTATCTAGATCTCAACCCAAGAAAAATAACAAGGAGACTTGAAAAATTAAAATTAAAAATAATAGTGTTCCATCGTCTTCAATAAAACTTGCTTATATAGAAATAAATATATAAGCAAGTTTTGTTAAAGACGATGGAACACTATTATTTAGGACGATGGAACACTCTTATATATATGTATATATATATATATATATATATAAGAGGGAGAGAGAGAGAGAGAATGAGAGAGATAAAAAAAGAGAGGTAGACTGATCAGTCTAGTAAGTATACTTAATACATACAAATAGAGATATATATATGTGTATGTGTGTATGTGTGCGTGTAATAATAATAATAATAATAATAATAGATAAATAAATGAATATTAGATTTTTATATATTTAATGTAAAAATATTAAATATAAACATTAAATGTATAAAATCTAATATATATTTATTTATTATTTTTATATAATAGCTCTATCACAGATGTTGAGCACTCTCCAAATTATATCGCACTTGGTTCGCCACAAACCCATAAAGAGAATTAGAAAAAAAAACCAACACTGTTACAATATATATATATATATATATATATATATATATATATATATATATATATATATATATATATATCTTATAATGAATTCCAAATATCCCTCCATTCACCATTTCAGTCCGATTTCAATCAGTTGTATAAGAATATTTTGGTTGGTTCGCTTATTTTGACCTTGTGGGCAACTTAATACCAAATTTTGTTTTTTAGGGGGGTTGTATATATGATTTTACATGTAGAAGCATAATAACTCTGTTGAATAGAGCAGCTTTTCAGCTACAAAACTATTTTTTTCGCTTAGTCCTTACCATTGGCAACGAGTTTTTGCAAGCGATGAACACGAGTTTATATGACGCGTTCAGAAAAAAACCTACGGAGATCAACCACCTTTTATTCTTTTCTTCCTTTTTTTTGTCACAGCAGCTACAAGAGCATCTTCGTCAGAAAAATGTTGCCGGCGTAACATACTTTTCACTCACACCGAGTGCCGTAGGTCGTAACAGTCTTCTTTTGGTGGGTCGACAGCTCTGTCTATAGGGGCTTGTCACTCATATTGCTGAAACACATTACCCACTGCCTGACTGTGTTCAGTTGCTCTTTTTTAGTACGCATAAACATTCGGCAAGCGTTAATGAATGTCACTCAAGGCATTTTTCCTTTGTTTTTGTTTTTTCTTTCTCGTTCCTACTGTTACAACTCCCCGTACTTCTTGCTTTTCTTTTCCCCTCGTTTCCTTTTTATAGAATCTCGTTATTTCTTCATTTTTTTCTTTGTGCCCTGGGTATGACATTAAACTACATCTGATTATGTTAGGGTCCAATCTATGGGCCTAAAGGAAATATTCAATCATCAACCATACTTGAAACCATTTAACTGAGAGCAAACAAATATGTTTTCTTTAAAAATAATATTCCGTACAAGCTATTCGCTTAAAATTATATATATATATGTGTGTGTGTGTGTGTGTGTGCGTGCGTGTGTGCGCGCGCATGCGTGCGTGTGTGTGTGTAAAAAAACATGATTTGGCATTACATAACCAACAAAGGTGGACATGCCTTAAAACACAACCAAGCATCCATCGTTTAAAAACCAAAATATCTACTGATAAACTACTCGATTACAAATCATATACATATACGTAGCGCCTTCAATAAGTTTCCAGACTTTTCTTGAATGTAACATATACCAGCACAATAATAATTGACTAGCCTTACACTTATCGGAATATATATATATATATATATATATATATATATATATATACTTGGGGCATTCAATAAGTTTCCAGACTTTTTTGTACAGGCCTTTAAAATTGTCGTAGACGCTTGAAAATTCAGTATCTTATTGCTCTCCATCTTATGAGATGACCGACCAATTCTTTTGATTTCAGATTCAAATAAACAACTACAGCAGGAATTGGAATACACCCTACTAAAGGTTGATTGTCACTGCTGGTGAATTTCAAAAATGCAATCTGGACGTGAGGACACTTTAGAAGAACGATATACAATAAAATTGTGTTTTTAAACTTGGAAAAAATGCCACAGAAACCTATGGAATTCTTCAGACTACTTATGGAGCACCTTACATGAAACGAGCATGAGTTTTTGAGTGGCATAAGAGATTCAAGGAAGGCCTGGAGTCTGTGAGGGACGATGAGAGGTGTGGCAGGCGTAAGGAAGTCAATACACCAGAGTTGATTGACCAAAGGGTTAGGCTTAGGGTTACTATGTTGGGCATCAAGACAGTTCCTCACCGTCCCTCTAGTCCAGACCTTGCTCCCAGTGACTTTTGGTTATTTCTTAAGCTCAGAGGCTGTCGTTATGGGACAATTGAGGAGAAGAAAGAGGCTGTGGCGAAGGTCATTGACACGCTTACACAAGAGGACTTCCATAGGACCTTCCAGAAGTTTTTGGAACGGTACAAGAGCATTGCAGCTGGAGGAGATTACTTCGAAGGGGACTAAAGTTTCAGGTGTGTACTATCAATGTGTACTATCAATAAAAGTGCCCAAACGAAAAAGTCTGGAAACCTATTTAATGATCCTTATATATATATATATAAGAAAATATTTGGCATTAAATAACCCACAAGGCTTGATAAGCCATTAAACTAAATAACATAACATAACCTTTCTTTCTTATTTATTTCCTTTCTTCTAATTTCCCCTATTTTACACTCTTTTTACCTTTTCGTTTCATTTACTTTCTTTTTCTTTTTCTTCTTTTTTTTATTTTCCTTCTTCTTGTTTTTCACTGTCTCCTAATATTTTCTCTTTCTTTCTACTGTTTCTCTTTCTTTTTTTTTTCTTTTTTTTTTTACTTTTCTTTTTCTCCTAATCTGCTCATTTTGCGTCACCACTTTATTTCTTTTCTTTTTTTTTTCCTTTCCATTCTTTTATTTCTTTCTTTCTTCCTTTCTTTTTTCTTTTTCTTTTTTTTTTCCTTTCTTCTATAGCCTTTCTTTTCTTTGCATTTCTTTTTTCTGCATTCTCTTCATTTTTTTCCTCTTTCTTATACCCTCTCTATTTTTTCTTTCTCATTTCTACTTAAACTATCATCTCACCTCTTCTCGTTCTTTTTCTTTTTCTCTTTCTCTTTTCTTTCTTTATCCATTCTTCTTTTCACTTTAGCATTTTCTTTTCTTCTTTTTCTTCTGTTTTTTTTTTTTTTTCTAAATTCTATTGTTTTGATTTTTTTTAAATATCTTTTCTGTTTTTCGTTTTTAGCCTTGTTACAATTATTACGTTTTTCTAACAACTTTCTATTTTCTATAGATATTTATCTTATCTTTTTTTTTCTTGATTAATTTTCTTTATATCTCTTATTACCTTCACCCTTCATTTCTCATTCTTTCTCTTCAAAATTAATATATTCTTTCTTTTTCTCTTTTTCTGCCTCTTATACTTTTCAGTGCAATCTTCACTATTTCTTTCCCTATGTTTTTCACTCTTCCTTTCTTTTTTGCCTTCTTTCATCTCCTTTTTCCTCACTGTTTTTTTTATATCTTTGTCAATCTCTGTTATTTTTCTTTTCTTTTTTTTTCTTTTCTTTTTTCTTTTCTTTGCCTATCTCCGTCTATTTATCTAGCTCTTGTCTTTTCGTTTTAACTTTTTCTCCTCTTTCTCCCACATTTCTCCGTTCCTCTCTTTTCGTCTCTTTTTCTTCTTCTTTCTTCACTCTCCTTTCTTTCCCTCAATTTTTCCCTCCTTCCTCTCTCTCCCCTTCTCCCTCCCCTGTCTCTCTCCTTCTCCCTCTCTCTCTCTCTCTTACTCGCTCGCTCACGCCAATTTTCTCGACTGTCTTCTAGTCTTTTTTTTTTTTTATAATCTTTGTTTCTCGCTTTCTTTTTCTTCATCTCATTTCTATATCTTTCTATCTATCTGTCAATCATGTTTTAGCTCCTCTTCTTTTTCGTCTTCTTTCTTCTCTTGTCTTCTCTTCTCTACATATTCCCCTTCTTTCTTTCTTTCTTTCTTTCTTTCTTTCCAATTTTCTCGTTCTCTTTTTTTTATCTCCTCGTCTCTCCTCGAGCTACTTATTTAGTCTTTGTTTCTCTCTTTCTTTTTTCTTATCTCATAATGCCTCCCTATCTGTCTCTCAACGCCTTTTTCTACTCCTCTAAACTTTTCCTTTTTTCCTCCTCCATCTTTTCCCATCTCTCTCTCTCTCTCTCTCTCTCTCTCTTTCTCTCTCTCTCTCTCTTTCTGCCATTTCCTCATCTTCTTTCTCTTCTCTCCTCTAGCTATTTATTCTCTCTGTCTCTCTGTTTCTCTCCATCTCTTTCCTTACAGCTCTAATTATCTCCTTCCGCTTGCCATACTTTCAAGTCACGCTCTCTAATCTATCTTATCTTTGACAAATCCTTTAAAAAAAACTAGGTTTTTCATGTCCCTTTTCCCAAATTATCCCCACCTCTCTCTCTCTCTCTCTCTCTCTCTCTCTCTCTCTCTCTGTATATATATATATATATATATGTATATATATATATAATTTTCTATTTCTTTCTCTCCCTGTCCTTTTTTCTTTGACTTGACGAACGTTCAGGTTTCTTTCTATGAATGACGTTTGCGTGAGGATGAAAATCAACAAATAAGTATAATAAAAAAAATGGTGTCGATTGAGAGACAAAGAAGCGTAAAAGAAAGAAAGAAAGAAAGAAAGAAAGAAAGAAAGCAATGAAGAAAGACTGTCAAAAAATTAAACATTGATCCGTGTACGACATAAAGTCGACGTTTAGTTTTTGAAATAATTAGCGCTTCAAAAACGACCCAACACCTCAGTCGTTGTTGGTATTGTTCTTGCTGTCGTATCTATTGTTTTTGTTTTTGTGGCCGTTGTTGTTATTGTTCCACGACTCTTTTTTCTTCTATTTTCGCATTTTTTTAAAGGCATTTGGATAGAGTTTGTTTTCTTTTTGGTGCTCTCTCATTCGCTTTTTTCTTTCTTTTCTTTTTTCTTTTTCTTTTTTTTTTTTTTGTAATATTTTTCGTATCTTTTTTGTTATTACCACCCACCCCCACAAACACACACTGGCTTTGATTTTTTTTTATTTAAACTGTTTTGTGTAGTATTTTGTTTTTCTTTTCTTTCTTTTTCTTTTATTTGCTAAATTCTTTTGTTTTGTATTATCAGTATTAGCTCCACTTCTTTTTTTTTTTACTTATTCCTTTCTTTATTTTATTTTTTTTTATCTATTTTATTCATTTGTTTATTTATTTTTTGACGAAAAACGTACAAATTGAGCTGCCTTCAGGGAAAAAAGAAACTCGAGGAATTAAATATCCAAGAAGAAACACGAATCAGTAATTTAGTATGTCTATCAAACGAGACAGGGGTCTTATGTTTGAAACGTGCCCCAACAACCCCCTTTCATCACACGGACCTGAACTCTGGTCCCTTCTCCGTATGGACGGCCCGACATCCATGTTTTGGGGGAGCAACAAAGTTTGCTAATTTGGCGCACAAGCCTTTGCAATTCTGACAAACGAAAGTAACTGCAGATAGAAAAAAAAACGAAAGGTTCAAAAGAAGGGGAGGAGGGGAAGATAATAAAAGTTAATAAAAAAGTAAAGGAGAGAAAACGAAGGGGAGAAGAAACAATACAACCTTTTGAAATTGGTTAACAAATTAGAACCCGTTTCTGGCACGCCACAAAAATTGAATAAACAAATAAGTAAGTAAATAAATAAATAAATAAAATAAAAAATAAAATAAAATGAAATAAAAATGCACCTCTTTCTACAAAAAAAAAAGTTTATATTATGAATATGTAAAGTTGAAAAGTTGGCGACCTTAGTCGAGGGTGCCCGGAAGGCTCCCTTTTCAATAGCTACTACACCGAGATGTAGGGGAGGATTTTACTCCTTCCCGTGGATTAATCTACTTTACCCTTGATAAGCACCTTATAATGCTGAGTGTTAAGCAAGAAACTATCAAATACCATTTTAAAAATCTTTGGTATGACCTGACCTGGGATTGGACCCCTGGCGAACACTCTGCCCACTAGGCCAATAATGAATATGTTAAGCTAAAAAAAAGTGCAGACTCGCAAAGTAGCAAAATTAAGTAGTCAGAATTCCATAAAATAAAATTTGTTTTAATTGATTAAAATCCAAGAAAGCATAATCTAAAATTCCTCACATTTCTCTTATAATCGTGTGCGATTTGAACAAGTCATCAGCCTCGGATTTTAAAAAATACACACCCCGTTTATGGAACATGAAATACGCCGACTGCATTCTCAGCAAAGAGTTAACCTTCTCCGAAAATGGTGTTCAAGGTGTAACACTAACCTGCATCTGGACGTACAACTCCAGTTATGGAACTCTGAAGAAGAATGTCAAGTACTCCTGCATTGCCATTACTCCCAGGTCCACTCTGTCAGGGTCATCTCTATGGGTCAAATAGATCTGTTTGAAAACAATTAAGACTGGATAAGAATACATGAAACCATACAACTGTGTGTAGGAAAGGTTCGTGGTGTAATGGCTTCCGTCGTAGGAAACTGACACGGCGACACGAGTTCAAATCCTGGACGAAACTGTTTGCATTTCACATAACGGTGATACTCTCGGGGAAAGGTATGAATCCACAAATTCTCTCAAGCAATGGGTAAATAGTAGGGTAGACTGGATTCTTTAACCTTGGTTAGGCAACCAGTCCAGGAGAAGGACAAATCTGTATTTAAATTAATTAAACTTTGTTTAAAACTGACCTTGTGTCGCATCCTGCTCAGGATTGTAAATATATGTAATTGTGTGTAAAAAAATTATTGTTGTTATTGTATTGGGATAGTCGCTTGAAGAGCCGTATGTGTATGTGAAAATCATTTGTTCATTTACCTATATATATATATATATATATATATAGAGTACTACAAAAAATACCTTCGGAATTTTAACCAATAGCAGTATCGATTGTCTATCAGGAGCAGTATCATTCCGACCTAACATGAAATGAGCATAAAAAAGCAATTAAAGATTCATCAGTCTTAAAAAAAAACGTTTCAACAAGAACGGTCCAAGTCATTATCACAACTAATTGAATCTGAGGGAAAAATGATAAGACATTAGTGAGATCCATCTCGCTAAAGTCTTATCATATAATTATATAACTATCATGCAATTATATTAATTACTATTGTATATATCATATATGATATATATATAATAATGTAATATCATTTATAATTACTAATATATATTAATCACAATTATATATAATAACTATTTCCAGTTGCCTAGTTTCACTTGCATCTCATTGGAGACATTTTAAAATTTGGGAGGTATTTCTGTTGCACTATATATATATATATATATATATATATATATATGTGTGTGTGTGTGTGTGTGTGTGTATATATCCCTACGCACAAGCAGGATGCGACGCAAGGTCAGTTTTTTAAATGTAAGTTAACGGGTTAAATTCAGAATTATCCTTCTCCTAGACCTGTTGCCATACTGTAGTGGTGCGTGAAACTAGCCCCACAAGAATTGACTGATACAAGCTCATAAAGAAACCAAACCGAAGCAAGCGAAGTAATTGAATACTTAAAATATACTGACCCAACATATGACCTTGTGCCAGATATTTGTCGCTGTCTCCCACCAGACACGACTTGACTCAAGGTCAAAAGCCCGAAGGCCAATTAAAGTGGGGATAAAGGGGAGGGGAGGTCGGGAACGAATCGAGACTCGAACCCTGCTTGTCTGTGCTGCTCATCGGCTCACTTAATGCAATGTGAGCCTGATGAGGCAAGCAGTTTCACGAACCCAAATGTGGGTCCGGGCACGTATGCCAGTTTACGGCTTAAACTAGACGCTTGGTCTAGTGCCGTACAAAGGGGACAAAAGTGCAGCTCGCCCACCCGAAGGTTGCCCAGCCGAAGCTGGGGGCCTATTCGGCCCCGAGTCTGCTCTTGGTTTCGAGCACCCATCCGGCACGAATGCCAGACGGCCCAGCCAAAACGCCGGGGGCTTGTGCCACATCTAACCAAAATCTTCGTAAATTACTACTTACTGTGTACTGTGTTTTCCTTACTTGTACATTTATTCCAGTTATAAATTCCTATTATCTCATGCGTATTTTTGATTATATTATTGAGATATAACACATACCAAGGTTGAAGAGCCCAATCTGTTCTACTATTTACCCATAGTTGAAAGGAGAATAATTGGATTCATAGCTTTGCCAAGAGTATAAGCGCTATGTGAAAAACAAACAAGCCCGGCTCAGGATTTGAACTCGTGTCACCATGTCCATTTCCAACAACAGTATCGAGTACACCACGTATGCCTCCAAATGTGTGTGTAGGTATGTGTTTAGTAGAGTCGATTCGTTTCAACTTTGAAGCCAATCATTTTCATTACCGGATGGAATTGCGATGATCAAGGGTCAGAAGGAACTCCAGTCTAAAGATAAAGCTGCAGTGACGGCAATACTTCTGTGAGAAGTTAACTTCAAAACCAAAACTGTCTGTCTGTCTGTCTCTGTGTTCGGGAGAGTCAACCTTATTCAACTTTGAGGCCGTGAACGGCCCCAGAGTCTCCAATCATTTACTTTACCAGATGGAATTGCGAAGGTCAAGGGTCAGAAGGAACTCTAGTTTAATGACAAAACCGCAGTGAAGGCAACCCTTCAGGGAGAAGTTAACTCCAAAATTAAAAATGGAAAAAGAAGCACCAACATCAAACCTCCTTGACAGGAAAAGTCTAAAAGAAGGTACTCTAAAAAATAACTTGCAGTTTACATGGTCACCAGTTCTCTTGCAATGCTTATCATTGGCTGCAGTTACGAGGTGCATACGATAAGTTTCCAAACTTTTTTCGTACAGGCATTTAAAATTGTCATAAACTCTTGAAAATTCACTGTGTTATTGCTATATATCTTATAAGATGACTGACCAATCTTTATGATTTCAGGTTCCAATAAACAGCAAAAGCACGAATTGGAATACACCCTACTTAAACCTGATTGTCACAGCTGGTGAATTTCAAAATGCAATCTAACATTTTAGAAGAACGATATGCAATAAAATTCTGTTTTAAACTTGGAAAAATGCCACAGAAACCGATGGAATGCTTCAGACTAGCTTTTGGAGCATCTTGCATGAATCGAGCATCAGTTTTTGAGTGGCATAAGAGATTCAAGGAAGGCAGGGAGTCTGTTTGGGATGATGAGAGGTGTGGGAGGAGTAAGGAAGTCAGAACACCTGAGTTGATTGACCAAGGAGTTAGAGGTAGGCTTAGGGTTACTATGTTGAGGTTTTAAGGGAATTCAGGAAGAGATTCCGTCGGAAGAGGCCAGCACTCTTCAAATCGGGTCATTGGCATTTCCACAAGGACACTACACCAGTCCACAACTCCATTTTTGTCACAGACTATTTGACCAAGATGGGCATCAAGACAGTTCCTCAGCCTCCCTATAGTCCAGACCTTGCTCTCTGTGACTTTTGGTTATTTCTTAAGCTCAGAGGCTGTCGTTATGAGACAATTGAGGAGATGAAATAGGCTGTGACGAAGGTCATTGACACGCTCACATAAGAGGACTTCCATGGGGCCTTCCAGAAGTTATTGGATCGTTACAACAAGTGCATTGCAGCCGGAGGAGATTACTTCGAAGGGGACTAGAGTTTCATGTATTTACTATTAATAAAAGTGCCCATACGAAAAAAAGTCTGGAAACTTATCGTATGCACCTCGTATGCCATCCTCGAGTGTGGCATAAGTGTTATTCAAGCGTATGTCTTTTTAATCCAATGAAGTACAGATGTCTTAAAACCTTATCATCTTACGCATGAATTAGTTGTTCATCAGAATGTTTGAGCCGTAATTTTCCTGATAAAGACGCCTATCATAAATAACAGTCATATATATATATATATATATATAGGCGATAACTTTTCAGAATCTTTCATGTGGGTATGGTGGTGCCCGTTCGCATTTATAAATAACACGTAACATTTATGTGAAAATCGGGTGTTTCAAAAAGAATTTTATGGGAGTTACTTTACGATATTATGATTTTAAAGTATCCATCATTATCAACACATTATTGATATCTTCTCCAAGTTGTCGCTGTAATATTAGTTCTGCTTTTCTAATAAAGATACTTCCACAGAAATATTAACTTTTTTATCAACTCTCTGAGGTTCCAAGAATTGATTAGGGATGGTGAACATATTTTTATAGGGGAACATATTTTATATATCATAAAGTTGCTATCATAAGGAAGTTTAGGAGGTGCCCGTGGTGTAATGGTTATCGTCATAGGAAATGGACACGGCGACACGAGTTCAAATCCTAGACGAGACTGATTGCATTTCACATAGCACTAATACTCTTGGGAAAGTTATGAATCAATTTATTCTCTCCCTCCAGCTATGGGTAAATGGTAGAGCAGACTGGGTTCTTCAGCTTTGGTGAGGCAACTAGTCTAGGAGAAGGAAAACTCTGAATTGAAACCTGTTAAACTCCGCTTAAAAATTGACCTTGTGTCATATCCATCCCGAGCGGAGGGGTTGGTAAATAGGATCATAAGGAAGTTAAGTTTTTTGTTTGTTGTTTTTTGTTGTTTTTTTTTTTTCTTTTTTGTTTTTTTTCAATTAGTCGGTATAATACTTAACGAAGATCTGGAAGTCAATTGCTATTTCATTAAAAAGTTAGTAACTATTGCGTTTGTAATTCAACATAAGTGTTCGCGCGTGATATAACTTTTATTTATTTATTTATTTGTTGTTTTATTTTATTGTTTAACTTAACTGGACTTTATGCCGCTGTTTGAGTAAAAACCGACCCGACCTTTCTAGATCGTGCGACTCAAACTGCCGATCGGCTTAACAGACATCGGCTTCAGTAAGTTGTTTGAACGGGCAGTGCGTTGTTTTTTGTTTTTTGTTTTTTTGTAACCTGCAGCCATAGAGCTATTACATGAGGTCACGTTTGCCACTTGAGGGCAGTGATCTGATTACATTGTTATACATTAACTTTTTAAAAAGTTTTTTTATTGCCATTGATACAGGGTCCAGTAGAAGGATCTCCTGGATTTATAATTGCAGTGAGTGAGAGGTATGTCTTTGAGGCTCATCCACTGTGCCATTTTAGTTGCTATCATGGCGTGCAATGATGAACATCGTGTAATTGTGATTTAAACTTATCTATTTGCATTACCGTCGCTGGGGATACCTGAAGGCAAAAGTCTTTAAACGTAAGCCACAGACAACCATCGTAGCTTTTCGGCTACTCAAATCTAAAATCTCAGTTGAAAAACGCTGAGTCATCTGTGGCGTCAGCTAACAGAATTTCTCACCGCTGCTGGAAACGAGGCCCGGAATCCGCAATGATAACATCAGTGGATTGTTGTGATGATTCCAGTTACACCACAGATCGTATTTGTGAGATAAATTAATCCTGCAAACCATCTCGAAGACAGCTTCTAACTGTTGAGCCAAACAAGATAAATTTGTAATCTCTCCTCATCGGTATAATGACATATTTCGTTACTAATTATATTTAAAGAGAAACTTCTTGTTTCGACAGCACATAATTTTTGCCACACACATATGCAGTAGACCATCCGACCCACTGTCATTACCTGCTTCATACACTGAACCACTGCTCCCAGAATAGCTTTATTTAAATAAATTAGTGTTTGCAAGTGATATATTCACATTGGAACATATATTCAGATTGCACTAGACCTACTGTGAAGCCAGGAGACTTAACAATGTCTTGCATAGTTCCCATTGCCTAGTGAATCTATGACCAGCATGGTCACCTACCGTGGAGCCAGGAGACTTAACAATGTCTTGTTTAGTTCACATTGCCTAGTGAATCTATGTCCAGCATGGTCACCTACCTTGGAACCAGGAGACTTAACAATGTCTAGTTTAGTTCACATTGCCTAGTGAATCTATAACCAGCATGGTCACCTACCAGGAACCAGGAGACTTAACAATGACTAGCATAGTTCATATTGCTTAGTGAACCTATGACCAGCATGGTCACCTACCTTGGAACCAGGAGACTTAACAATGACTAGCATAGTTCACATTGCCTAGTGAATCTATAACCAGCCTGGTCACCTACCGTGAAACCAGGAGACTTAACAATGACTAGCATAGTTCATATTGCTTAGTGAACCTATGACCAGCATGGTCACCTACCTTGGAACCAGGAGACTTAACAATGACTAGTTTAGTTCACATTGCCTAGTGAATCTATAACCAGCATGGTCACCTACCGTGGAACCAGGAGACTTAACAATGACTAGCATAGTTCATATTGCTTAGGGAACCTATGACCAGCATGGTCACCTACCTTGGAACCAGGAGACTTAACAATGTCTAGTTTAGTTCACATTGCCTAGTGAATCTATAACCAGCATGGTCACCTACCGTGGAACCAGGAGACTTAACAATGACTAGCATAGTTCATATTGCTTAGTGAACCTATGACCAGCATGGTCACCTACTTTGGAACCAGGAGACTTAACAATGTCTAGTTTAGTTCACATTGCCTAGTGAATCTATAACCAGCATGGTCACCTACCGTGGAGCCAGGAGACTTAACAATGTCTAGTTTAGTTCACATTGCCTAGTGAATCTATAACCAGCATGGTCACCTACCGTGGAGCCAGGTGACTTAACAATGTCTTGCATAGTTCCTATTGCCTAGTGAATCTATAACCAGCATGGTCACCTACCTTGGAACCAGGAGACTTAACAATGACTAGTTTAGTTCACATTGCCTAGTGAATCTATAACCAGCATGGTCACCTACCTTGGAACCAGGAGACTTAACAATGACTAGTTTAGTTCACATTGCCTAGTGAATCTATAACCAGCATGGTCACCTACCGTGGAGCCAGGAGACCTAACAATGTCTAGTTCAGTTCACATTGCCTAGTGAATCTATAACCAGCATGGTCACCTACCTTGGAACCAGGAGACTTAACAATGTCTAGTTTAGTTCACATTGCCTAGTGAATCTATAACCAGCATGGTCACCTACCGTGGAGCCAGGAGACTTAACAATGTCTAGTTTAGTTCACATTGCCTAGTGAATCTATAACCAGCATGGTCACCTACCGTGGAGCCAGGAGATTTAACAATGTCTAGTTTAGTTCACATTGCCTAGTGAATCTATAACCAGCATGGTCACCTACCGTGGAGCCAGGTGACTTAACAATGTCTAGTTTAGTTCACATTGCCTAGTGAATCTATAACCAGCATGGTCACCTACCGTGGAGCCAGGAGAGTTAACAATATCTTGCATAGTTCCTATTGCCTAGTGAATCTATAACCAGCATGGTCACCTACCTTGGAACCAGGAGACTTAACAATGTCTAGTTTAGTTCACATTGCCTAGTGAATCTATAACCAGCATGGTCACCTACCGTGGAGCCAGGAGGCTTAACAATGTCTAGTTTAGTTCACATTGCCTAGTGAATCTATAACCAGCATGGTCACCTACCTTGGAACCAGGAGACTTAACAATGTCTAGTTTAGTTCACATTGCCTAGTGAATCTATAACCAGCATGGTCACCTACTGTGGAGCCAGGAGACTTAACAATGTCTAGTTTAGTTCACATTGCCTAGTGAATCTATAACCAGCATGGTCACCTACCGTGGAGCCAGGAGACTTAACAATGTCTAGTTTAGTTCACATTGCCTAGTGAATCTATAACCAGCATGGTCACCTACCTTGGAACCAGGAGACTTAACAATGTCTAGTTTAGTTCACATTGCCTAGTGAATCTATAACCAGCATGGTCACCTACCTTGGAACCAGGAGACTTAACAATGTCTAGTTTAGTTCACATTGCCTAGTGAATCTATAACCAGCATGGTCACCTACCGTGGAGCCAGGAGACTTAACAATGTCTAGTTTAGTTCACATTGCCTAGTGAATCTATAACCAGCATGGTCACCTACCGTGGAGCCAGGAGACTTAACAATGTCTAGTTTAGTTCACATTGCCTAGTGAATCTATAACCAGCATGGTCATCTACCTTGGAACCAGGAGACTTAACAATGACTAGCATAGTTCATATTGCTTAGTGAACCTATGACCAGCATGGTCACCTACCTTGGAACCAGGAGACTTAACAATGACTTGCATAGTTCACATTGCCTAGTGAATCTATAACCAGCATGGTCACCTACCGTGGAGCCAGGAGACTTAACAATGTCTAGTTTAGTTCACATTGCCTAGTGAATCTATAACCAGCATGGTCACCTACCGTGGAGCCAGGTGACTTAACAATGTCTTGCATAGTTCCTATTGCCTAGTGAATCTATAACCAGCATGGTCACCTACCTTGGAACCAGGAGACTTAACAATGACTAGTTTAGTTCACATTGCCTAGTGAATCTATAACCAGCATGGTCACCTACCTTGGAACCAGGAGACTTAACAATGACTAGTTTAGTTCACATTGCCTAGTGAATCTATAACCAGCATGGTCACCTACCGTGGAGCCAGGAGACCTAACAATGTCTAGTTCAGTTCACATTGCCTAGTGAATCTATAACCAGCATGGTCACCTACCTTGGAACCAGGAGACTTAACAATGTCTAGTTTAGTTCACATTGCCTAGTGAATCTATAACCAGCATGGTCACCTACCGTGGAGCCAGGAGACTTAACAATGTCTAGTTTAGTTCACATTGCCTAGTGAATCTATAACCAGCATGGTCACCTACCGTGGAGCCAGGAGATTTAACAATGTCTAGTTTAGTTCACATTGCCTAGTGAATCTATAACCAGCATGGTCACCTACCGTGGAGCCAGGTGACTTAACAATGTCTAGTTTAGTTCACATTGCCTAGTGAATCTATAACCAGCATGGTCACCTACCGTGGGCCAGGAGAGTTAACAATATCTTGCATAGTTCCTATTGCCTAGTGAATCTATAACCAGCATGGTCACCTACCTTGGAACCAGGAGACTTAACAATGTCTAGTTTAGTTCACATTGCCTAGTGAATCTATAACCAGCATGGTCACCTACCGTGGAGCCAGGAGGCTTAACAATGTCTAGTTTAGTTCACATTGCCTAGTGAATCTATAACCAGCATGGTCACCTACCTTGGAACCAGGAGACTTAACAATGTCTAGTTTAGTTTACATTGCCTAGTGAATCTATAACCAGCATGGTCACCTACTGTGGAGCCAGGAGACTTAACAATGTCTAGTTTAGTTCACATTGCCTAGTGAATCTATAACCAGCATGGTCACCTACCGTGGAGCCAGGAGACTTAACAATGTCTAGTTTAGTTCACATTGCCTAGTGAATCTATAACCAGCATGGTCACCTACCTTGGAACCAGGAGACTTAACAATATCTAGTTTAGTTCACATTGCCTAGTGAATCTATAACCAGCATGGTCACCTACCTTGGAACCAGGAGACTTAACAATGTCTAGTTTAGTTCACATTGCCTAGTGAATCTATAACCAGCATGGTCACCTACCGTGGAGCCAGGAGACTTAACAATGTCTAGTTTAGTTCACATTGCCTAGTGAATCTATAACCAGCATGGTCACCTACCGTGGAGCCAGGAGACTTAACAATGTCTAGTTTAGTTCACATTGCCTAGTGAATCTATAACCAGCATGGTCACCTACCTTGGAACCAGGAGACTTAACAATGACTAGCATAGTTCATATTGCTTAGTGAACCTATGACCAGCATGGTCACCTACCTTGGAACCAGGAGACTTAACAATGACTTGCATAGTTCACATTGCCTAGTGAATCTATAACCAGCATGGTCACCTACCGTGGAACCAGGAGACTTAACAATGACTAGCATAGTTCATATTGCTTAGTGAACCTATGACCAGCATTTACCAGCAGCCTCAAATCTCGATTCATGTGTGACCTTCCTCTCCCTAACTCCCACTATCAAAAAGTCATTGTGTCAAATTCTGCCTGGTGGGAGGTATGGATAAATAAGGTTACTCTTTCCTCTAGCACCAGTACACTCCTACCAGATACCTCTTCTACCATACCGTAGCCGACGCAAGATCCAACCAATCATAGCCGCAGACTCAGCACCAGCCAATGCCATGATTCGATCAATCACAACCGCACTTTCAAAACAGTTCTCATAATTGCTAAAATACGGAAAGTCAAACAACGGCCTTTTTCAAGACTAAATTACGAAGGTTAATAAATCTTGCTTCCCATCTTCGATCCTTTTGAAGAATCTTTGCAGGTACCACAGGACGTTGACGTAGCAGACAGCCAGACGCCACGGACACTCAGAGCTAATTACCAGTTCACGAGCTAAAGACACATCTCAGTCTATCGTTAACCCTCTGAAGCCACGTCGACATACCCTCGGTTAACTAGCAACTTAAAAAAAACGAGACATCGATCATCTGGCCCTCATAACCCGATTCGTCCGCCTCTCCGACCGTCTTCGGTTTTATGATTATGCAACTACCCTGCAACTCTACCTTAATCATCTGGATTCGCTGCCGCCAAGAACTTTTAGACAGCCGAGTCTACACTTGTTTCAACTGCACCGACTTTCAACACCGATGAGATTACATGGACCTTATGTCACCGCAGCGATTGTACACACACAAACCTTCTCGTGTAGGGTTCACCAAATAAAATGTAGATATATTATGATTGCTCTCTTGATTTTGGTTTGGATGGATTTTATGGCATATCAACCATTGTAGGTTATTTAATGCCAAATCCTGTTTATACATCTATATTATATATATGATTTGTAAACACATTTTGCAGATAACATTCTTAAACGAACCTGGGCTCTTTTTTGCACACGGTAAAATAGTCCCAAGAATTGATAGTGACAATTAACATCAGTCATTTGTTTGCAACACAGTTTTTTTCTATTTGACTCAAAGAAAGAAATCTTTCAGGTGCTACCACTCCGGGTCAGAGTGGACGTAGGAACAATGGCAATGTAGGGGTAGTCCACATTTTGCAAATCTTCCAGGCTGGAGCCTAACAATCAGACAGTTTAATGTCATATCAAGGACACTCGTTGGGTGGGTGGAGGTCTTACCCCTTTGCAGAGATGCAGTCGGAGTATTCTACTGATTTGGCATTAAATAACCTCCAATGGTTGATATGCCATAAAACCAAACCATGTTTTTACATTTAACTGTGTGTTTAAAATGCGTACTTATGTTAAACTGGATTGTTTGAAATAGAATTGTTTTGACATTTAACTGTATGTAAACAAAAAACTATACTTATACTAAAGGGAATTGTTTGAACCTTTTATCAAAATGACATAATTCAGCGTTAAATGACCCGAAGAGAGTTGATACACCGTAAAACAGAACAACCAACCAACGAAATGCAAAAAAAATATATGTCTGTAGGCCGAGTTCATCAAAATGAGACCAAATGGTAAATAGATCCGACATTGTGTTCTACAACTGCTTGGCACCCTGAAATCAAATTCTGGCCTGAACAAACTAGTTCACCTTTACTAATGGCTTCTTCTGTTGTTGTTGTTGTTGTTGTTGTTGTTAATGGCATATCAACCTTCTTGGGTTATTCAATGTCAAATCCATCTTTCTACAAAAATGGTAGTGGTACTATTTAACCCATAGCTGGGAGGATGAGGTGATTCATATCTTTCCCAAAGGTATTAGTCGGAAAGTAAACGCAATAGCGCGACTGGAGTTCGAATTCGCTTATTACGATTTCGCAGTACAGCGTTTTAACTATTACGTCACTCGAACTCCCACCAATGGCTTCTGTTTCTTCTTTAGTTTTACAGCTTCCAAACTCCGATGCATGGAAGATTCGGCACGCATTACTTCTCGTAATTTCACCAATTCTTCTCAGAAAATTGGCAAAGAGTATTTATGGCTTTTAATTCTTGTGATATCGCGATTATATCTTCTTTTCTTTTCTGTCAAAGTCGGCCTGTTCGTAGAAAATCATGTTAGCATTTTTATTAACTGATTGTAATGTGGAAGGGTTAACTTGCTTTTGAGAATATGACAGTTATAATTTTTTTTCACGTGGGTTAATGTTCTCTGAGAACAGACTGATTGTTGAGAAGACTCGGTGTGATCCTGTATAACGAGTGGTCAAGTCGTGTTATAGATTTAAAAGCTGGGCTGACAATACTGGAATATTGTTTTGGGTTAGTAAGTGTAGAGGAAATGATCCTTGAACTTGATTTGGGATATATTTTCAGCATGAAAATAGATTTTGATTATGAAGAGATGTGCATAAATTATTGTTATTTTACGTCGTCAGTTAGTTGGTGTTTGGACTGTGGGGAGAACAGATCGACTCGTGTTGAGAGAGTCAGAGCACACGCACAATTTTGATGGCAATCAACCGAAATAAAACTCCAACTCACATACCTACGAACTCATCAATGAATGGCTCCAGCATATCACTCAGATGATAAAGTTAACTTAAGACCGACACACATATAACCAGTCCAGACGCTGTATTCTGTTTTGTACAACTATACCTGCCATACGATAGTTAATTGTATTTCACTTGATGAACTGGAATCACACTGTTCATAAGTAATCAACTGGCATCATTGTTCATCCGGAGAAGGGTCTGACTAATCCTGTTCAAAACTTAGAGGAGAATTGGCCCAGCGGTTAGAGTGTTCGCCAATGGCCCGGGAGACCTGGGTTCAATCCCAGGTCGAGTCATACCAAAGACTTTAAAAATGGAACTTGATACCACCTTGCTTAACACTCAGCATTATAAGGTACGGTTCAAGGGTAAAGTGGAGCAATCCAGGGAATGGAGTAGCGCCCTCCCCTACACCTTGGTGTAGAAGCTATCGAAAAGGGAGCCTTCGGGTCACCCTCGACTATGGTCGCTAACTTTACTTACTTACTTCGGTTAATCGGTTTAGGAAACACTATTTTCCTTTGCCTATAAGTGTTGCGTAGCCATATACACGAATATGGCCATGTGCGAAATAGACATGTAATGTTCATTAACGATAGAACATATATAGAACGAAACCTTTTTATTAAGTTTGAGTTAAAGGTTTCGACGTAAGGAGGAGAGACACAATCTTCTATGCTGTCTTATTCATTTGGCCCCCAACTCGAGCGGCCCCCCATAGGGCGCAAACTCGTCTCGCGCCTGCGAGCTCCAAAATCGATCCTTCTCGTTTGGTGTCTAAAGCCCGACTCTTATTTTCTTCAAGTTCTCACACAAACTTCCGCGTGTTTCCGGTGCGTGACGTCACCCGCACCTTGTCACCCAGTATCGTCTCGGACTGTTATGACATCTGAGTGTCACCTCCATCCGCTCGCGCGCACCCGCGTTAACGCCTGCTTCAATCTTACACCCAACCAACCCATGTGCTGAGCCGAAAGGTTCTCAGCCTAACTAAACTCAAAGGCATGAACCGAAATCCCTCGGCTATTTCATAACATAAGAATCACAATACTTTTTGAATATCAAGCTAGACAATCAACGAATATAAACTGAGCATTTGGGAGGGTTTCGAATTGTAAACGCCCTATCATTCCGACTGCTATGTACAGAGTTTGATTTCACACGGGGTTCAAACTGAGCTGCTCGTCGATCAGAAATATGAGGTGTTTGAAGTGGAAAGGGTTGAATTTATAATTTATAATTTTTTTCTATTAGATTAAGCATTGACATATTTGAGAGTGTATGTTTGTGTAAATCAAATATTTTTTCTGCCGTTGAATTTTCAAATCCATGTCGAAAATTTTAAAAACAGGTTATGAAAGCTGTTAATCATATTTATAGCGTTAAGATGACAGAACATCAATACGGCCACTTACTTCTCATCTCTAAAAGTATCCAAGTAAAACGAATCAGACATACAAGACACCACTGGAGAAGCAAGGACGAATTCATAAGTGACGTTCTTCTATGGACCCCACACATAGGTGTGCCAATGTTGGCCGACTAGAAAGAACTTATCTACATCAGCTCGGTGCGGACACAGGATACAGTTTGGAAAACCTGCCGGGAACTATGGATGATGTGGATAGATGGAGAAAGTGAGTCAGGGAAATCCGTACTAGCAGCACGATTTGATGATCATCATGATATTTCAATTTACATATGAAAGTATATAAATATATACATGTATGTACATATATATGACTGGATGTACGTATATGTGTATATAGATATATACATAAGTAAGCAAAGTTGGCAACCGTAGTCAAGGGTGACTCGAAGGCTCCTTTTTCGATAGCTACTACACCAATGTGTAGGAGAGAGCATTACTCCTTTCCCAGGACTGACCCACTTTACTCTTGATCCATACCTTATAAACAAGGCGGCATCAAGTACCATTTTTGAGTCTTTGGTATGACCCGACCAGGGATTGAACCCAAGTCTCTCAGGTCATTGGCGAACGCTCTAACCATTAGGCCAATGTCCGATGTATATATATCGTCATCATCATCATGTCGTGCCGCTAGCACAGATATCCCTGACCCTCTCTCGCCACTTCTCCCTATCATTAATCGCCTCTGGCAGGTCTTCAGGGCTACATCCCGTATCCTCTCATAGCTGCTGTATGTATGTTCGAGCTGGTCTTCCTGCTTTTGCTTTGCCGTATGCGGGGTCCATCGGTGTACATCACTTATGAGCTCGTCCTTGCTTCTCTAGCAGTGTCCTGCATGTCTGCTTCGTCTAACTTGGATAGTTTTCGTGATGGGAGGCACGTGGCCGTTTAGTTTGTGTCTTGTGGGGTGTTGCCGCGAGGACTTGTTCAATATTGCTCTCAACATTCTTGTGTAATTGCCGTCTAGCTTCTTCTTCAGTCGTTTAGTTAGCGTCCAAGTAGTGCATCCATATAGCAGCATCGATACGACCGCTGCCTGGAAGAAACTGCGTTTCATTTTATCGGTCAGGTCTGATTTCCATATGATCAAGAGCCTATCGATAGCTGTCCATGCTTTCGTTAGTCGTGTGTCGATGTCTTCTTGGGTAGGTGAATCTGTCAACTAGTTTCAGAGAAGTTCCGTCTTGTGTGGAAATGTCGCCTGTTTGATTATCACACATATATTCAGTTTTGTGTGCATTGAAATGGAGGCCAATGCCTCGTTCCAAACTATGCAGTAGTGTTTCGGTTTGGTTAGGTGTATTCGCCAGTAACGCTATGTCATTAGCGTAGTCGGCGTCGGTAATTGTTTTTGCGGGGTACCTTCTGCTTCTTTTCTTTGTCAGCTCGAAGCCATTTTCTCTGATTTTGTCGATCGAAGTTCTAAGCCCGTAGTCTAGACAGATGATAAAGAGGTATGGGGCTAGCGTGTCCACTTGTAGTTTTCCTGCTACAATGTCGAAGTCTTCTGTGTCTCCATCCGGTGAACGTACTTTCACTTTGGTGTTTCTATAGAGAATTGTTATTGCTGCTACGGTTTCTTTTGGTAGGCCGTATGCTTGTAGGATTTGTTCTATCTTCCCTCTGTGTATGGAATCGAAGGCTTTGGTAAAGTCGACAAATAGTAATGTCACCTGTAGGTTTTTTGCCCGGACGCCTTCAAGGTTTCTACGGATGGTCAATATTTGTGAGATTGTGGATCTATTTCTTCGGAAGCCATTTTGGTTTTTCCTGAGGATGTTGTCTATTTTGAGTTCTATGCGGTTTCGTCGTAGGGCATTGTAGATTTTGGCTGCCATGGATGTAAGTGTTATACCTCGGTAGTTCTTGGCTAATCCGAGGTCACCCTTTTTAGGGAAAGGAAGGATGCATCCCTTCATCCATCTTTCTATCCTATTTTGATTATAGACTGCGTTGCATTGTCGGAGCAGTATGTCGTCGAATTGTAATGTTACTTGACTTTTAAATAAGGCACAAAATTTAAGGAAATCCTATTTACTAACCCCTCCGCTCGGGCAGGATATGACACAAGGTCAATTTTTAAGCGGAGTTTAACAGGTTTCAATTCAGAGTTTTCCTTCTCCTAGACTAGTTGCCTAACCAAGGCTGAAGAACCTAGTCTGTCCTACTATTTACCTATAGCTGGAGGGAGAATAATTGGATTCATACCTTTCCCAAGGGTATTAGTGCTATGTGAAATGCAATCAGTCTCGTCCAGGATTTGAACTCGTGTCGCCGTGTTCATTTCCTACGACGATAACAATTACACCACGGGCACCTCCTGAATTTAAGGAAATGAAATAACAGAATTAAATGCGTAGATATAATAGTTAATAACCAGGGTTTATTCAAATGAGATCAAATGCTCAATAGATCAATCATTTAGCTTTATTTTAATAGTCTATAAACCTTCGTAGGTTATTTAATGCCAAAGACGTTCTCGTTGAAAAACAGTAGTAGGACGATTTAACGCATAGCTAGAGAGAGGATTCATACCTTTTCCTCGCCTACGCAGAAACGTGATCTGAACCCTTTAATTCACACGGATAAATTGTTCCGATTCCGGATACAAGTGTTAAGCTATAATAAGTATTTCTTGATTCTTATCTGTAGTTGGGATTGAACTTTCAACCACCAGATAATTTCACACGGAAACGATTTTCAACCAAACGCCTTAACCACTGCGCCATATCCAGCAGGGTACATGGCGCTATACATAAGGCTTCTGGGTTCGACATGAAACACCTGAAGAAAGCCGAAGGATATATCGGTCGAAACGTTGCGAGTATAACAACGAAGAACAAGATAATAGTACAAATATTCTAAGTGATAAAAATTAAATTAATTCATCATGGAATTTTACAAACCCTTCTCACAGATCTAGAACCCGTATTGCCAAGAGAGTTCACATTGTACAATAATTATTGTCGTCATTTTCTCTTCTTCTTTTCTTTAAATTTCTTTTAGCACAGGTTGATCATTCCGTAGAACATCCTGTAAGGATTTTTCTTGTTCAAATATTTTTTAAATTATCTGAAAATTCATTATTGCTGTCGTTCAGAATTGATTCTTTGTAAATTATAGTGACAAAGGACTTTTGTTGCATTATATCTGTTTTCTTATAGAATGATTTTACTATTGCTTGTCTAATGTCTAAAGCTATTCCAAAATTAAAGAAAAATTTGTTATGTAAACAATAAATCCAATCTATATTGTTAAAAAGTTACACTATATATATATATATATATATATATAGAGAGAGAGAGAGGGTGTTTCATGACTGTTGAAACAAAGCAGTGACCTCACAGGTTTTCGCTGTTGACTTTATTCTCTTTCTCTTTTCAGATTATTGCTGGGGAATAATTGATATATTGAGATATTTAACCAAATATTGTAACCAAATATTGCTTTGGACGATGGAACAAATCTTTCGTGTGTACCCATATTACGAAACTGTTTCAAGATTGTTCAAGTAAGATACAGAAGGAAGATTAATTTCAACATATTTCCAAAAAGGAGTCTGATTTTCCAGTTGGTCAAGAACTTTGATGTTCATGACACTTGTGAAGATTGTAGAGTAAAGGGTTCTTCAGCATCTGGCCCTCCAATCACCCGGGAGAAATTTCCACGCGTCATCAACAACTTTGCATGGTGCCTTCAAAAGTGCCTTCAATTGAATGGCAGATATTTGAAGCATGGACTCTCTGAATCTTCTTGAAATTTTTAGTTTATGTTTGAGACAAAATATTTGGAGATCCTAAAATTACTTGTTAATAAATGTAATTTTGATTACACTATCATTCGTAGACCTTGATTTGTGCCCGATTATTTTGTTTCAAATTTTGTGAAACACTCTGAATTCAAGGTATTCCCAAAATACAATACAAGGTATTCCCAAAATACAAAATACACACAGTTAAATGTAAATTCAACAAAATTTTACTATAATATCAATTTAGTGTCCTGGATATGACATTAAACTGCATCTGATGGTAAAGCTCCATAACTGGAGTTAAGGGAATATCGACACGCGGTTAACGAAGGCATGGATAGCTATCGATAAGCTCTCGGTCATATGGAAATCAGACCTGACCGATAAAATGAAACGCAGTCTCTTCCAGGCAGCGATCGTGTCGATACTGCTACATGGATGCACTACTTGGACGCTAACAAAACGGCTGGAGAAGAAGCTAGACGGCAATTACACAAGAGTGTTGCGAGCAATATTGAACAAGTTCTGGCGGCAACACCCCACAAGACACCAACTATATGGCCACCTGCATCCCATCACGAAAACTATCAAAGTTAGATGAACCAGACATGCAGGACACTGCTGGAGAAGCAAGGACGAGCTCATAAGGGATGTACTCCAATGGAGCCCCGCATATGGCCAAGCAAAAGCAGGACGTCCAGATCGAACATACATACAGCAGCTATGTGTGGATACGGGATGTAGCCCTGAAGACCTGCCAGAATGATAGGGAGAAGTGGCGAGAGAGAGTCAGAGATATCCGTGCTATCAGCACGACATGAGGATGATGATTATCTAAATCCACGCTGGATTTTTTTTTGTTATTTTTATGAAATTTCATCGTCTTTAATGTGATTGGTCGATGTTTTTAAATCATTTGAATATCAAGTGACATTTGGTCAACCCTGTGTAACATGTGAGAAATAAAAACAAAAGTCGTTTTATATTTATATATGACGTCCATTGACGCCTCTTTTTAATTGCTGATACACATCACTTACAAAAAAGTATTCACAACATTTTCTTTGTCGTTTATTCCTTCTTTTTTAATTTGTTTTTGGTTGTTGCTTTGTTTGATTTGGTTATTTTTCTTTTAATTTTTTAAAATTATTTTTTATATAGAAATTTGCATGCAAATTTTTTTTTTCTGCTCATCTATCTTTAATGGTCTTTTTATGTCCATCTTCACACGTAGTTTTTTTTTTATCGATATATATATATTTCTTTCTTTATTCATATATCTATATTTTTTAAATATCTCTTTTTATATTAATAATTTTTTTCCGTTTTTTTTTTGTCGATTTTTTGTTTTTTTAGTTTGTAGTTTGAAAGACAAATGCCAGGAACATTCTACCTGACTTTTTCCTTTTTTTTTTTTTTTTTTTATTTACAATCCTTGGCATAAGGGAATAGGCGATGGGTATACCATCTACCACTTAACATTCTTTTTTTTTTTTTTTTTAAATCGTTTAATTTTAATAATTAAGAGGATGCAGTGGTCAAATCAATAACACTGCAAAATTATAATAATCACAAAGGCATTAAAAGAGTGATCGAACCGAACTTTGTTTTTGTTTTTTGTTTTGTTTTTTTCATTTATTTATTTTTGTTTTGTTTTTTTTTAATAAGAAAAAAATTATATTCAAGGAGGGGACAAGAAAGTAGAAGACGAAAAATAGTTCAGGGCAGTGGAGATGAGCTTCTGGTAAAGGCGGGGCGACGGCATTTTACATAGTGGTCACATGAACTATCAAAATTTGTGGGTTAGTGAAATAAAAGCCAAAATTTTAAGCACTTTTCTGGTCAGATTTTGTTATGGAAGTTTCTTCGAGTATCATTTTTCGCCAATGATGGCCATTCTACAAAGGTAAATGACTGGTAAGCAGATAGTTGTTTGATAATTGTCAGTTTGTTACCGCAGAGGGTATCTGGGTTCTGGGCAGTGGTAAGATATTAGAAAGAAGAAAAAAAAGAAGGAATAAAAGAAATAAACCCTAAAGGCTTACATATACCGGAAATAGAAAGAAAGAAAGAAAGAAAGAAAGAAAGGGAGGATAGAAGCTTAGAAAAAAGAGGGGAAGAACTAATAAGAGTTTAGATATAATGGAAATAAAAAGTAAGAAAGTAAAAAGGAAGGTAAAACTTATAAGAGCATTGGAAAAAGAAAGAAAGAAAGAAAGAAAGAAAGAAAGAAAGAAAGAAAGAAAGAAAGAAAGAACTGAGATACACCGGAAAGAGAAAGAAATAATTTAGAAGTGTTAATAGACATAGGAAATAAAAAGAAAGAAAAGTGAAAGAAAATTTAGATGGAGAATACATCGATCACATAAGCTAAGAAAGAAAGAAAATATAAGTGTTAAGATAGATAGCAAATTGAAGGAAAGAAGTTAGAAGAGTTAATATACAAAGAAAAAACATCTCATAAAATGGTTTGATTTCTTTGTTTAATGGCATATCAACTTTCGTAAGTTAATTAATGCCGAGGCCATCCTAAAAGAACAATAATAAACTATTTAACCCATAACTGGAGGAATGAGAAGGTTCAACATTTTTCCCGGGGGTATCGTCCGAAAATAAACGCAAGAGCGCGACTGGAATTTGAACTCGCTTACTGGCTGCAGTTCAGTACTTTAGCCATTACACCATGGGACTCATTCCGATCTTACAAGAGCTAATATAGATATAAGTATTAGGGTATATATGAAATAGAAAGAAAAAAAGAAATATAACTTTTTCGTGAAATCGATATGTACGCGCATGTCAGTGAAAAAAAAAACGTATCAATTTCCAGCAGGTTCAACTCCTTGTATTTGAAGGCATTTTTTTTTAATGTGGAAGAGGATAAAATAAATACTAAATGCAGCCTCTTAGTTACTTCAGAAATTAATTGATACATCAAATGAATCCGACACTTGCGTTACAAACAGATGCTCCCTCTGATAACTCTTCAGCTCACTTACTTTTTCAAACAGGCACAGTCAATATACCTTATAGTTCAGGTTAAAAAAAGCACGGTAAGGGTAACCCGAAACCGAACTTTTTTTTTTTTTTTTTTTAGATCTTATTTTTCCTATGCAGATATCATTGGGGAACGAAATAAATTTTGGTAAACGGACTAAGTTTTGAGAAAATAAATTTTAAGAAAGTTCGACTTCGAGTAACCTTTACTGTATTTTTAGCCTGGACGAATATATAAAAAGATATTTTAAAAAAAAAAAAAAAATTAAAGTAAAAAAAAAAAAATCATTTTTTCTTTCATTTTGAGCAACTCATTCATTTTTTTTTTTTCAAGAAAATCATGAGAATTTGCCAAAATGTAATTTTTTTAGGCAGATATACCATTAAGAGAAAAATCTTTCCGGTATATTAAAATCTATGCAATTCAAATGTCAAATACTAAGAAACATCAACAGTGTTTTCGCTTTTGTCACATTTTACGACCCTACAAACAAGTATGACGTCTTGTTTACCCGTGAAAAATACAAATTTTATGGCATTGTCATTCGACTTCTGAAAACCTGCTAAACAAAATGAACACAAATGCGAATATCAAGTATTACATAAAATTTTTTAAAAATCAGAATAACAAAGAACGTATTGTGTGTGTGTGTGTGTGTGTGTGTGTGTGTGTGTGTGTGTGTGTGTGTGTGTAATGATAGATAGATAGATAGATAGATAGATAGATAGATAGATAGATAGATAGATAGATAGATCATCGACAATCATCTTGATATATAAAGCTGCAGTGTCTGATTATTAAATTTGTCTGAGTTTTGTATAAAACTATGATGCCAAAACAATCACTTCTTCACCCTGCAAATAAGATTCTGAGATACCTGCTATAAAACTTCACAAAGGTAACTTTTTTTTCTTACTCAAATAAATTTAGCTAATTTGCATGTTTTACTTTAAAATATTAAAAATGAAAGCAAAATAAAAGAAAATAGATTATTAAGGAAAAATAAGATTGAAAATTGTTTTATTATTTTTTTTTTTTTTTCAATCTTATTTTCTGTTAAATTGTTTTCATTTTGAATTAATGTTTGGTTGTTTTAATAGAGAATTGTTTTGTTAATAGCTTTTTATAATTATTCTCAGTTGCGATAATCCTATCAACCTTGACCTTCTCTCGAAATGGCAATGTTAACTATATTGTAAATCGAAACACCCCCGTAAGGTTCAGCTATTTTTTTTCTTCAGAAAGAAGATGAATATATTTGCCATAGAAAAGTGAGCCCCTTCACGAAATGAAATATTCAGTTTTTCCATTCATTCATATATATATACTGCAGTTTTACTGGGAGCGACAAAAAATACCTTCCACATCTTAAATTGTCACCACGGTGGTGCAAGTGATCTTAGGCAAGTGGTAATGGTAGCTCCATCTTGCAAATGTCTTACCATTCTTTGATCAATTGCGATTATGGCTTGGACTGGGGCACACTGTACATCGGCTCATTGGCCTATGGAGTAGAGTGTTCGCCAATGGTCCGGGAGACCTGGGTTCAATTCCGAAGACTTTAAAAATGGTATTTGATACCTCCTTGCTTAACACTCAGCAATATAAGGTTAGGATCAAGTGTAAAGTGGGGCAATCCAGGGAAAGGAGTAGCGCCCTCCCCTATACCTCAGTGTAGTAGCTATCGAAAAGGGAGCCTTCTGGTCGCCCTCGACTAAGGTCGCCAACTTTACTTACTTTTATATATATATATATATATATATATAAAGACTGATGAATCTGTAATCGCCACGCCGAGAGATTTTCGTACTCATTTTATGTTATGTCGGAATAATGCTGTTCCGGATAGAAAAATGATCCTGCTATGATTTGAAATTTTCAGAACCACATGTTCATCGATTAAAAAAAAAACTGTTGCCTTTTATTTTAAAAAAATAAAATAAACTTGTAAGTATCAGTTACCTTATTCTTTTTTTAACTTTAGAAATATAGCTGATCCAAATCATGATCGAAACTGATCATGTCTAAAAATGGTAAGACAGATGGAGCTACTATTGCTACTTGCCTAAGTTCACCTGCGCCACATAGATGATAATTTAGAATGTGGTAGTTATTTCTACAGCAACCTGCATTTCATCTATTTTTGTTAGGGGCCCATTAGGCTGGGGCTATAGAATACACCGACTGCATCTCTGCAGAGGGGTAAGACTCCCCCAACGAGTGTCCGGTTTATGACACTAAACAATCTGATGGTGACGCTTCAGTAATGCAGGAGCCTTGGGGAATGCGGAGCACCCATTTATTGCCATCGCCCCCAGGTCCACTCTGGTCTGGAGTGGTAGCACATGACAGGGTCCTATCTATGGGTCAAATACAACTGTTCGACATTTAAACTGTATACTTATGCTAAACTGAATTAATTGAAATAGAACCGTTTTACGTCTGACTGTGTAAACAAGACTGATGTTTAATTGAACTGTTAGTGCTAATAGCAATACTTGAAGACATTAATCTATGAGAAAACAAATGATTAATAGTAAACAGAATTATTCGTATTAAATAGAAATAATCAAATCATTTAAAAATGGAAAAAATGTTATCTACAAAATGTGATTAGAAATCATATATTTAATATGTTGGTATAAAAAGGATTTGGCATTAAATAACCTACAATGGTTGGTATGCCATAAAAACAAACCAAACTATTTCGGTAAGATATATGTGCTGTTAATTCAACAAATTTTAAAGCTGAAATCGAACTTAACAACGCTTTATCTTAAAATGCTATCAACAGTTTAAATTCGTATTATTATTATGCATGTACACCATGGAATTTCTACGGGTACTGCGAGTTATCAAAATCAATTTGAACAATTAGTTTCTGTTATCTTGAACAATAAAATAAAAGATTTTTTTATTCGTAAGTCCCCCAGTGTATCATTTCTATGACATTTAAGAACAGTGCGTATCGTAAAAAACAATAAAGGAAGAGCTCTAGGCGAGGTTCGAATTCCTACCGTCCTATATCTCGTAGAAGTCTGATAATCCGTGCTAGTGGCTTAATCAACTACACTCCGAAAGTTATTCGCATCGCAGATACCGAAATCACACTTAAAACTCATCTTCTGTTTTATCTCCGATCTGTCAGCGTCAAACCTGTGGTTACTGTTTTTAAACACTTGGTATTGATAGTATGCACTGTTCCTCGTTGTCATAGACTAATGACCCGAGTGAGTCGCGAAAAAAGATGAAAAAAAAAAAATAGTCAAAATTATTACTAATAGCATTGGACGTGTTAAGATATTTCCAAGATTAGAGAGTTTCATCACATTCAATAATAACATATAGGGTATCTACAAAATAAATAGTTGAAAAAATTTATTAAAAAAAAATTTAAGCCTAAGAATCCAGAGTCCTCATACCACACCAGTGAACCCCCTCCCCGCTCCATCTATGGAATCCTGGCTGAAAACTGTTCGATATAATATGCTATTTAACTGCCTGAGTGACTATTGCGTTGCTCGGCCACAGCGATGTAGATATACGGATTCCTAGGTCACCAAGGTATATGCACTTCTAGGTAGTGACACAAATACCGACAGCTCGGTCTCTAAAAATGAAGATATAGTTTTGTGGAGAAACACTAAGAATTTATTATTAAGGCTTTCGGCAGCACCATGTGTTCAGCAGTCAGTCATGATGTCACAAACTATGGCTATTGAGAAGGCAAATTACGTGCAAAACGAACTGTTACTGTCGTGCAACATTTTAGAACACATATCGGAAAATCATCATAAACTAAATGATCCATCTCGGATTTGGTACAAGAAATTTCAAATAAGATGTTTGTATAAAAGATCTGAGTGACCATCAATATCCGAAAAAAAAAATAGGAGCAACTTCATACTTGTTACCGAGGCAGCCCACAGAAATTCGTAAGAAGGACAGGTTAGAGATTACAAGTTCCACACCAGAGACATTTTGAGGAAACGTATGAAAATGATTCCTTACAAAGTCATTCAGAACAAAAAACATAAGCAGCAACTTCTGTACGAAAAAAGTCGGAGGCATTGTAAAGAGAAGGATAAGATTATAGAGATCGATGTGTCAACTGTAATATGCAGTAATAAACTTCGAATATTTTCTAAAAAAAAACTTCGTATAGTGAGCATCAGTATCTTAAGTTTATTTTGTAAGGACAAATGCACAATATATATAAGTGTAACATCTGATGATGGCCATCAAGACCAGAAATAAATTTATAATGACACCAATAAATTTAAGACGCCAAAGTATAAAATTTTTTTATTTTCATTTTTATATGAAAAGAATTTTTTGGTTCAGCGCGTTGAGTTTTGATTTATTTTTAATCCCAAATTATACATCGATAGCCGTTGACATTGAGCGCTCAAATTGAATACTCCTACCCCTTGGATTTTCTCCTCAGGTTATATAAGAAACCTGCCGTAGAGATATTTTGCAAGCAAATCTTGTAGGCTATTGATTGTAAGTATTTTGTCCTCACAGAGTATATTGTGATCTTGCAAGTCTATGTATCAAATTCAATAACTACTGATAGGTTTAGGTTTCTTTGTTTAATAACATATCAACCTTCTTGGGTTATTTAACGCTAAAGCCATCCTTGGAGAAGAACAGTATTAGTGCTATTTAACCCATAAGCAATGTGGATAATGCCGTTCACCCATTTTCCAGGAGTATTTAACTATTATGAGAGGATATTTCACCCATTTTCCAGGAGTATTAACTATTATGAGAGGATATTTCACCCATTTTCCAGGAGTATTAACTATTATGAGAGGATATTTCTCTATTAATACAAGAAGTATTAACTAGTTAATACAGGAGTATTAACTATTATGAGAGGATATTTCTCTATTAATACAAGAAAAAATAAAACATGACTGATTTTTACAAAATAATCATAGTATCGAGATACTGAAAAAAATAAAAAAGAAATCATGATCAGGTTCAAATTTTGCCGATTAACAGTTAAAACTTCTATTCAATAATTACACACACACACACACACACACACACACACACACACACACATATATATATATATATATATATATATATATATATATATATATATACTGGTCTAATGAGTTGATCCGAGACACCGGAGTTCAATCCCAGGTCGAGTCATACCAAAGACTAAAAAAATGGTACTTGATGCTGCCTTGTTCAATACTCAGCATTATTAGGTAAGGATCAAGGGTAAAGTGAAGCAATCCAGGGAAAGGTGTACCGCCCCCCACTACACCTCAGTGTAGTAGCTATTGAAAAGGGAGCCCTCGGATCACCCTCGACTAAGTTCGCCAACTTTACTTATATATATATATATATATATATATATATATTCCAGATACTAAATGTAACAGCTATTAAATACAGACGAAGTAACTTGAAAAGAAACGAAATGGGGTCTCGTAATTTTTAACACGTTTACTTAAGGATCAACAGAAATAAACAAGAATAATCAAGATGAAATTAAACTATATATATATATATATATATATATATATATATATATATATATACAACACTGTTCAAATATATGTTATTGCCAAATCAGAAGTAGAAAACCTATGCCAATCAAACCCATAAACCATCACAGCCTTGTCAGGAGTTCAACAAAAATTACGCACCTCCATGTTAGAACCTGATATCTCAATGCAAGAAGCAATCTTTAAAAAAGGTATCAAAATGTTGGTTGAATTTTTATTTCTTTTAAGCAGTATATATGACTTATGGTCAAACAACGCTTAAAGCACCAGAACATCGATGATAAGCAACGATGGGTTTGCTCAATACTCAGATGGGTGACTACTTAGAAACAGCAGGTACTGTAAGTGACCTGGGGTATGTCTGCCAAATTAAGCCAAGTTTAGAAAATATGAACATCAAAACGACAATGGATTTGTAGTTAGGATGCCTTGTTTTCACCCAAGGAGTCCAAGGTGTGTGAATAGTGATTTTGTTTTAATTCAAGGTCAAGTCACAGTTAAATCACCAGTTTTGGTTTGGTTTCTTTGTTTAATGGCATGTCAACCTTCGTGAGTAATTCAAAGCCAAAGCTTGTAGAAGAACTATATGACCCAAAGCTGAGGGTAAGGAGGGTTTTACTTTATCCAAGGATATTGATATGAAAGTGAACGTAATATCACGACTGGAGTTCGAACTTTCTTACTACGATGTCGTAGTCCAGTTCGTTAACCACTACGCCACACAGACTCCCACTAAGAGCATTGGTTCAGGCTAGATCACCAAAGATAAGTAACGATGAGCTAACTCAGTATTCAAATATGTAACCACTTACAAATAACAGTTACTGTAAGGTATTAAAACATTGGTTGAAATTTTATTTCTTTTAAGTAGTATATATGACTTACGGTCAAATAACACTTAAAGCACCAGTTCCGGCCTGAACATCGAAGATAAGCAACGATGGGCTTGCTCTGTACACAGATGGGTGACTACGTAGAAATAACAGGTAATATAAGTAACGCTACTCAAGGAAAAGATTAGTAAATAACAAGTTATATGTTAGTTCAATTTGGAAAAGTTTAGATTTTGACATAAGTATACAAAAGGTTTATTAAGTTTGGCCTTTATTAGTAGCCAATAGATTTCCAAGTGGCCCTTCTAAATATGGAAACATTTCCTACCACTGGATGAGTTTAAGGTTTCCTCGCCCTTAGATTATTTGAAGGTTTCCCCACTCCTGGATGATTTGAAGATTGGTTGGTTGTTTTATGGCATATCAACCTTTGTAGGTTATTTAACGCCAAATACATTTTTATGAAAATAGTTCTATTTCAAACAATTCAGTTTAGGATAAGTACGCGGTTTAAGTGTAAGTAATGTTTAATTGTCAAAAACATTTCTATTTCAAGATATTCAGTTTAGTCAAGCAGTTCTAATTCAGCTAATTCAGTTTAGTATAAGTACAGATTTTCTTTACACACAGTTAAATGTCAAAACAGCTCTATATTAAACAATTCAGTTTAGTGTAAGTACAGTTTCAATGTCAAAAAAAAGTTCCATTTCAAATAATTCAGTTTAGCATAAGCACGCAGTTTAAATGCAAGTAAAGTTTAATTGTCAAAAATATTTCTATTTCAAGCTATTCAGTTTAGTCAAACAATTCATTTTAGCATAAGTATGTCGTTAGTTTTATTTAACCCATTGATAGGACTCTTATCAGGTGCTACCACGCCGGGCCAGAGCAGACCTGGGAGCGATGGCAATAAAGGGGTACTCCGCATTCCCCAAAGTTCCAGCATTGCTAGAACCTCACCATCAGATTGTTTAGTGTCATATCTAAAACACTCGTTGGGTGGCGGGTCTTACCCCTCTGTAGAGAAGCAGTCGGTGTATTTTACAGCCCCAGCCGACTGGGCAAATGATTTGAAGAGATACTTCACCAGTTGAATAATAAAGATTAAAATCAATACAAGAATTAAATATCATTCGATTTCTAAGAAGTGTTTCAATCGTAAACACAATAAAGTCATCTAAACACTAATCTAAACACCAAGTTATCTAAACGTCAATCCTCTCTTTTGTTGTATTTAAGGATTTTGAAAATTTGTGGCCATTTTTTGTATGTCTACTTCGATGGAAAAAAAAAATTTCTCAAGCAACTGATTTGAAGATTGTATTGCGCCAGTCTTTCAGTTTCGGAAAAGACGTATGCTTTGAAAACAAACATCCAAAATGCCAACTTAGCCTTGGACACCGATTTAAGTACAACGAGGTAGGTGCAGCCCGAGTTTTCCGCCTCTGCCCCGGTAGAGGACCCTAGTTAACTCGTACCTTCAAACCAAAAGGACCGAAATATCTACTTCTGAAAAGGAGACAGTCTATGAATGTGTCATTCGAATTTGCTATCTTTCAGGATATCCTTCACAAACCTAGCACTTACGTACTAGTCAGATTTGAGTCCTCTTCTCACATGCTTAAATAGATTATAGGTTTCTGAATAAAATGAAAGATGATTGTTTAGGATTCAGAACGGAATAATCAATTCAGTAAGTAAACTAGCTGAAGTACCCGTCTCGGTCTGGTAAGGGGTCAGGAATTGAATCAAAGATATAGCTAGCCAAACAAACAAATGTCAAAATTCCGATCGACTTAATTTTTTTAACAACCAGAGCTTCTCAATTTGGTCCATACAGACCCCTGAGGTTGGAGGAAATATTGACAGAAGGAATAAAAGTAAAGAGCACCCGCAGGGGGTGAGTTCACTAGTTTGCATTTATAAATCCTTTTTGAACGGGTGAGCAAAAATCACTGGATCATGTTGACTAGTTACCAGATATGTGTACACCTAGCAGAATATCTGGGTAGCGTGATGGCCTCTAGTGATGTGTATTTTTACAGACGATCCATTCAAAACATACGATTCCTTTTAATGAACGATTTAGCTCCAACCAAAAAGATCAGAAACTTTTCGCCGCCATTCACACAAAATCATTTTTATTTTTTACAAAAGAAAACATTTAAAAACAATTATATTTTAAACGAATTATTTTATAAAAATTCTGAATTCTAAAATATTCCTTTTCTTAATAGATTATGAGATGTCTGCCGAAAAAAAGAAAGATTTTTAAAAAATGAAGGAAATACAATGTAAACGTAAAATGTAAATACAATGCCTTAAATTTTAATTCTTTTCCCTGGTAAAAAAAAAATTTAATGAATAAAATTAAAATATTAACGAGAAATCCTTATTTGTCCGAAGAGATCTGGATCTTCATTTGATAAGTCAATTTTGGTGTTTCCACGCATTATGTTGGTGTGTGTCTTATTATATGATTTAATATGTGTCTTATTATATGATTTAGTATGTGTGTCTTATTATATGTTTTAATATTCCGTTCATAACTAGTCTATAGTTTGTAAAAATTTAATCTTGAAGCAATTTTTTTTTTACAAAATCAACCCTCTCTTCATGACACCCAATGAGACTAAGTAAGAATCTCGGCAATATTCAATCAATTCAGTCAAGTTGGTTTGGTTTCTTTGTTCAATGGCATACCAACCTTCGTGGGCTATTCAATCTCAAAGCCATCATCGTAGAAGAACAATAGTAATGTTATTTAACCCATAACAAGGAAGAAAAGTGAATTCATATCTTTTCCAAGGGTGTTAGTCCGAAAGTGGATGAAATAGTGCGACCGGGGTTCGAACTCGCTACCCCCGAGGTCGTAGCTCAGCATGCTAACAATTACGCCACGAAGACTGCCTTTATTTGTGGTGGTGGTGGGGGAGGAGTGAATGGAAATTGAATTTGAATATAAGAGGTGCATCAAGTAAAATGTTTGAGAACCCCCGTTTTAAACTGTTAAAAACAGTCATTTTAGTTATGAAAGAGAAATTCATGAAAAAGAAATTTACAAAATCAAATAATTACAGACGGTAATTTTTGTTGGAAAGAAAAGAGATTTAACAATTAAATTTTTCTATTTTCTAATGAAATTAATACTGTTCTGTGAAAATTTCACGGAATTTTGTAAAAAAAAGTAAGTTTTTGAATTATTTAAACCACTGACAGCTTCATCAAATTATTTTTTTGTCTGGATTGTTCTGCATAAACTTAAAAAAAATTATATGCAATTATTTTACATTTTAAAGTAGCTGAAGTACCCGTCTCCATCAGGTAAAGGATCAGAATTTAAACCAAAGATAGGGAAACGAACAGATGAATGTCAGAAAGTCTTCCTTCGTCATATTTTTTAAATAATGTACATTTTACAATTTCTGCTATCAATTAAAAATTAACATTACAAACGGGAATTTTTGTAAGATAAATTCGCGTAAAAGAAATGCGATTGACCGGTTATATTCTTATATTATCCAATGGAAATGATATTTTTCCGTGAAAGATTTCACGGAATTTTGTATAGAATTTGAAAAAAAAATTTGAATGACTGTTACAATGATTGAAAGTTTTGTCTTAACTAAATAACAATGCTATGAGATTATTTATCATTTCCGGGTCGAGGGGCAACCAAGAAAACTAATTAGTAATCTTTAATTAGACCTGAATAAGAATTTTAGGAAGACAAATATATATTTTTTTTAAGTTTGGAAATTTACATTCAGTACGATTACTTTAGTTTTGCAGCAACATGGTTTCCATGTAATCATTGTTAGATATCATCATCTCGACGCGAGTTTCCTAAGCCAGCCAAATTTGGTCGCTGACAGTTTTGACGTCTATAAAACACAGAAAAGCAAGCCCTTCTCAAAGATTAATATAGATTTTTCCATCAAAATATTCCTAGAACCATAATATTAAAAATTAGGAAACTATATTTTACTTAATGTATTGACTAAACTGGAAATGTATTTGCGATAAAAAAAAAACTACGTAGCAACCAGTGGAAGTTGATACTATGAAAGTATCACGTGGCACGGGGAACATTCTTTAAAGACTTGGAATTTTCGATTTGGCAAATCTCTAACGAATAGGTTACTTTAACTGTAAAACATTCCATAGAACCCATAATTACTAGTGGGTACTGAAAAGTTGGAGGCACGACCAATAAAAGAATGACCTTAGAAGTCATAAAATGTATAGGCTATTCCAGATATTCATCGTTTCTCAAGTTTTTTTTAACCTTTAAAAACTAATAAAAAGGAGGTCATTCCCTTCTTAACTGGTCGGAGAACTCTTCTGTATTTCCTCATATTTAAAGATATTAAAAATAAATAAGTTCTAACAACTATTTTCCTTCTACCTCTCGAAATAAATGTAATAGAACGTTACTCTCATAGATACTTTTAAAAGTAGGGGTACAGGTGTGGTGATATTTATGGAAGATCTGAGTTCAAACTCTGGCCGAGGCTGTTTGCGCCTATGTCACAAAGGTATGCCTTTCATGACAAAGGCATGAATCTATCTATTCTAATCCTAGCAGTGGCAGACTGGGCTTTCTAAGCCAAGTGAACAACCAAACTAGGATAAAGACAATTCATAATTCAAACAAAAGGCGAAGGTTCCTAAACAAATCGCGTTGCATTTACGTGGAAGCAGACTCCGACTAAAGATTGGAAAATAGGAAGATTGCAAGAATGACTGAGTCAATGGGGATCAAAGTGGTGGTAGTGGTTTCTGTTACCGATCCAGTATTTAAATCTCTTATTTTGTGCTGGTTTTCCCATTTTCTTTCTTTTAAAAATATGGGAAATGGGTCTGTCATTGCGGATATCACAACTGACAAATGACATTTGCAGATTATTACTCGTAAAACAAAACTTTATGATATGACTGATTTTGAAAGTTGGAGTAAACTATAAGTCAACTCAATGCCAGTTGAGGTATTAGATTTTTTTTAAATGAAAAGGGAAAATAAAGTAAAAATACTTTCAAGTCAATAAAAGACCTATCATTATCATTTTTTTTAATGTTTTATTCTCAGCTTGGAGTAAAATAACAAGACAAGCTGGGCTCAATAATCGGGGTGGGTAACCAGTCTATGAGAAAATCAGAAACCGGAGTCTCTAATCTAGACTGACGATGTCTTCAACTATGTTCTGGGAATTCTTGAAACGACATTAGCGTCAAGTCCTATCGACCCCTGTTCTTTCTTTAGATAAAATTAGTGTGGGGACTAGCGGTAAGGGCAACTAGTACTCTTCAATAAAACCTCGCGCTTAGATTCGTTACGGTCTTGCGAGATTAACGGGGATCATCACATTGTTGTCTTATTTCTGAATATGAAACGAATGACTACGAAATAATTACAGAAGACTTGCAGGAGTACATTTTCTACAAAGTGGAATGGAACAAGTATAATAAGTGAACAAGTTGTCAATTACCGGCCTAAAAGAAAATATACGTAGGGGTCATTTTATACTATTTGCTTACTGTTATATACTATATTAAAAAATACATAATTCAGCATGGATTGACAATAAGATATGATTTTTTAAATCTGGCAGTGGGCTTATCAGTACAAACCGTATATACTCGTGTATAGGTCGTCATGAAATCATTAATTTATGGAAATAATTTTTGAAAGACAAGGCTTGTTGTTAGTCTAGTACTTCTCATTATGCCTGAATATATATATATATGTATGTATGTATGTATGTGTGTGTGTGTGTGTGTGTGTGTGTGTATTATTCAGTCCAGTTAAACGGGAGTCGGGAATAATTCCGTGAGGACAATAAAACCATTCAACTATGAACATTTAAATTTTCCTGGTAAAGAGTTCCATGTAACTGACATCACAGAGCAATAATTCCTTTAAGAAAAACAAAAACCGGTCACATTAGGATTATAAATTTATTTCCATCCTGTTATGGGTATTGATATGAATCAATAACACCAAAAATAACAGATTGATTCATATCAATACCCATAACAGGAAGGAAATAAATTTATAATACTAATGTGACCAGTTTTTGTTTTTCTTTAAGGATATATATATATATATGTGTGTGTGTGTGTGTTTGTGTTCAAGCTTAGCTAAGATGTGGAAGAAGACTGGAAGTATGGGCACCCAGTGAGAAACGAATTCATTATTGTGGTCTACTAATAGAGTTTGCTAACCCTCACACCACACGAGGTATTCTTATAGGTTTGCGTTCGCACAAACATATTCTGTACGTACCCGTCTATGAGTCGATTTTGTGTACTAGTCGAACCTTGAATTATGCTCATAAAATTAGGAATCTAAAGAGTTTATTTTTTAAAGCTAAGAGTTACTTTTTGTCCTTCAAGTTATGTTTGATTTTCAGATTTACAAAATTATTACTCACATATAGGTCAATGCTATTTTTTTACTTTCTTTTAGGAATTAGGTCTTCAAAATTCCACCTATACACGAGTATATAAGATAATTATTCAGCAAAGAGACAAACGTATTAGATAAATACTCTATCTTGAAAAAGAAAAAAAAATCCAATACATTTTCATTTCGAAAAAAAGGCTGCATTTGAAGCAGCTAATAGTATCATCTCAACTTGTAAGTATTACTGAGAGTTTATAGCATTTCAGATAAGAACTCGTCTCATCGTTTTAAAAAGAAAACCAACAAACATATAAGTACAATGCCAAAATACACAGAGCTTTTAAATTCGACACCACAAAAGAGTCCATTAAAATTGCAAATAAATTTCTTGATTAAAAAAAAAAAAAAAAAAAAAAAAAAAAAAAAAGCAAAGGATTGATTGCATTTTACCATTAAGTCATTTTCTTGCAGAGTAAAATGGAAAAAAAAATTGCTGGCAAAAAAATTAAAAAAAAAGCAACCGATCATGAATTCTCAACTCGAATTTATTAATACCTCTGTCCCATAATACTTGTTACATTCTGTATAGGAGATTGTATCTACTAATGTAACAACTATTATGGGACAGAGGTAGGAATATATATAACATGATACATGTCACTAAATATATTTGTTCATTGATTTAAATATAGTAGAACCATATTTTTCATTAGTGAGTTTCAGTACAAAGACAACTCTTTGTGTATATAATAAAAAGCACATCTAATAGTAGAAAATTAGCGTGATATAGTCAAATAAACGCCAAGAGTTGACAAAAGTGGCTTGAGCAAAGTGTTGATAAAACATCAATAATAAAAATGAAGTCAATTATTGCTCATTCATCACAAAGGCAAAAGAAAATTAAAAAAAAAAAAAAAAAAGTTGATAATTTAAAAGGTCCTTTGTCAAGATTCGGTTTATATCAAATCGCCATTTTTATCGGAAAAATTTTTCCTTAAAAAAGATATTTTGGTAATTTTAATTGATAAGATCACCGATATCCACTGGAAATTCTATGTGTTTGTGTGTGTGTGTGTGGGGGGGTAATTTACAATGCAACTGCCATAGTAATATGAACCCTTACTTTCTGTCCGTCCGTCATGTAGAGTAAGACTAAGCAAACGAGACTAGCAAACCATTAGTAATGAGTTCAAGTCTCACGGAGTGCTCCATACATTCGGACTTGTGCCACAATTATGCAAAACTTTATAAATAACTACTTCCTGTCCGTCGTACGAAATAGTCATTTTTTCCCCTTTAGGCACGATATAAAAGAATGCGAGCTAGGCTAACAGTCAATTGTTGTTAGTGACTTCGACTTTTACTAGGTGACTTCGGAACTTAAGCCAAGCTATATTAAACTAAAGAAATGACTTATTGCGCTTGAGAATACGGCGACTACACCTTTAGAGTTAAGGCGGATATCAGCAAACCTTTTGAATTATCAGCATTCTTTTTAAAAAGGATTTTTGCAAAACCTTAAATTGTTTGTTTGTTTGTTTTGTTTTCTAGCAAATCAAATATATTACTGTAAATTTTACTATTTTTTAAAGAACCGTATCTAGTCATTGAAAATAAAATTAATCTATTCTCAAAAATTCAAAATGAGGAAAAAGAATCGAAAAGGCATAAAGAAAAATGCATTGAGAAAAAGATTCTTTTTTTTTTATTGCCTCGCTTTCTAGAGACGGACTAAAAAAAGTGGGGGAGGGGATTGATTTTACAATGGCAGTGAGATTGGAAATTGTAACCCTCTCCTTAAAATAACTTCTATTTTTCAAATCAAACAAATTATCCGAGGATACAAAGGACTTATCAATTGAAAACATCAAAAATGTTATATAAAAAAGGCGTTTTCAATGAAATCGGCGAACGGAACATTTTTTTCTAAAACAAAAATCTAAATTTCAGTTAAGAAAAATGGGGGAAAATTATAATAAACAAAACAGTACAGCAGATTTTATTAGCAGGCAGATTGTGACAAAAATTGATTGTTTGATTTAATTGGGGTGAGAATTAGAATAAATATAAAATCTTTTAAAACCAAAGTAAAGGTTAAGAGGGAAAAATGATAGTATCAATGACGACGTACCAGTCTGAAACAGAGAGAGAGAGACAGAGAGAGAGAGAGAAGGAATAAGCAATATTCCCAGAGAAAGTTTTAACAAATTTTCTTAATTATATAAAAATGGAGATTTGGTTTTGATAAAACTGTATCACAAACACAAAAACTAATCGAGTATTTTTTCATTGCTAAACAATAATTTAAGAAAAAAATACTGCTGAAAGTGAAGTAAGTTTGATATAACCTTTGGTATTTATCATCTAGATACTATATATATATATATATATATATATATATATATATATTCAGCTATTTTTTTCACTTAATTACATCTTCATGAATATTCGCCATGCCGACGATGTTTAGAATATGCAGACTGTACCCTCTGCATAGTAAGACTAACCTACCCCGAAAAAGGGGGATTATCCTGAGTAGCATTTTATGGTGAGGCTCCAGTTCTGGAGATCTAGGGAGTGTGGAGTACCGACTTCATTGTTATTACTCTGACCCAGAGAGGTAGTACCTGTTAGCGTCCGATCTATGGGTCAAATAGACCTTTTTAAAATTTTTTTATATTCAATAGTACCGTGTGCAAAAAAAAAAAAAAGCAAAACCAAACAAACAAATTACTTATGAACATGATTCCCTAACCTCGAGACATAAAATAGCCCTATACGACTAGACATGCCGTAGAAATAAGTTGATCAGTATCTAATGCAACTTAAGGGTTTCTACATATAAACAAAGATAGAAAAAAATGTAAAAAGATTTAAATTCTAAAGTTAATTTCCCAAGTATCAATTTATGCAAGGGATCTGTAAAATTAAAAACTTGAATTAAAATAAAGCATTAATTTGTTGAGATACTTGTTCGTTTGATTTGTGGATATATACTGAAAATTTACATTATGTAAAAAGAAAAAAAAACACTCATGCGCATTTTTTTAAAAAGATTTTCTAAAAATTTAGTTTTAAAAATATCTTAAAAACCTTTTCTTTTTTTTTTTTTTAAATAAATATTATGTTCATCGGAAGCGCCTGAAATGTGACTATATAATAAACTCTTGTAATAATCTAGGAACATATGAATTCACCAAAAATAGCAGTCCGATGTTCGTTTTAAAGAATTTTATTTGATTCTTGATAATTACAAATGTTATGCAACCAGCACATATGGAAGCCCCTTTCGTATGCAATAGATAAAAATCTAAAAACAAATGAAAAATAAATCCTCGATAGTTCAAATAAAAAAATTGAAAAAATGAAAATAAAAATTAAAAAAAATAAAAAAATTGGCAAAACACTACTTTCATAATTTTGTTCACAAACAAGTAAAAATAAACTTTTTGGACAATGGAATTTATCTTTCAAAAAATTATAGCAGGGGATTCATGTGATGTTTGTATTTCTTCTAAGAGTGTCGGATAACATAAAACGGTTCCTATTGTCTTTTTATTTCATCAATACAAACGATTTTCGGGAGTGTAAATAATAGTATGGAGCATAAAAGGTATATAGCTACTATATCTTTTAAATCGTTATGTTTTGAAGCTTATCTAAAGAATGTTAATATGGCTTATACGCACAAAGAAAACGTTTATTTTTATTTTTTGGTCATTTTGGTTACCCATAATTTTTTGTCATATAATACGCGCATAAATTTTTACCACCTGTTCACCTGAGTTTGTCATTTACTAAACTTTGCTTAGTTTGGCACAAGAATAGAAAAATGCGGCATAGAATGAGAATTGAACTCACTATCAATGGCATGCGAGCCTAGCTCACTCAGTTACACGAAACGAAACGTCCTCAAATGTTGAGCATCTAAATAAACTCGTTACCCATAACCCTATAAAGAGGCACTCAACGTGAGCTGATGGGGAACAGACACCTGCCATAAAGAAAAGTATTTTTCAATGAATTTTGAGGGAGAAGTTAGTAATCTTTTAAATATATATATTTTTTGTATCAAGTAAAGTATTCATTAAACTACATCCTGTGGCTAATGACAGCAAGACTATTGGTGGAAGATTTTTAACTGCAGATATTACTGCGGAAACATGGCATATCAAAGAAGAAGAAAAAAATTAAATAGCTTTTAGAACCAAAATAACCCCGTTTATTTATAATTGAAAAACAAATATTATACAAGATTTTTCACCAATTCCTCTTCTTTTGAATGATATAACTTATGAACATTAATGAAATTTTTCTTTGTGAATGAATTTAGGTTATTTTAAGTTGCTGTCATTTTCCCCGACATGTTTGAAGTCTTCTCTGATGATGCTGAGATGGACATTAAAAACATAATTCAGTGAAAGGAAAATGAAACGAATGCAAATCGAAATTTGGTAGAGAAACAATTTGATCTTTAAAAGCGACTCGAAAAAATAACAATGAACGACTCAAATAATATGCATGCCCAAATGCACTCATAATGTCATAAAATATGGTGCACGACTTCCAGTTCATTCTGCATAAGCGTAAATGTAGATTTTTTTTTTAAAGTAGGGTAGATTCATTTTTAAAACACCTGAAAGATAGGAGATAGAGAAACGATATAATTGTATAGGTGTGTAAAAATATTTTTAAAAAACTGAATATTTAGACGATGTATTTTTTTTTTACATAATAATGTGCCAGTGTTTCGCGTCTTTTTTAAAACCATCTTCTTCAGAGTAGATATAATAGATTTTAAATGTTTCATCTGAAAAATATTTTCCAATGAAATAATGAAACTAAATTCTTTTTTTTTTTTTCTTTTTTTTTTTATTTTAAGAAACATTCAACAGTTATTATACTCGCCCAGAAGATGGTTAAATATACCCGGAAACATTAGCACATTACCATATGTAATAAATACCTTCTGAATATTTAGCTTTTCTTTCATATTTTTACATTTACATACCGTCGGATTTATTTCCATTTTTCTCTCTCATATATATATATGTATATATGTTCAGAGCAATATAACTGTACAAATTACAGCATATACATTTTGGCATATCCAAGTTAGATATTAGAATAGTGATGCTAAATCAAAACTATCATTTTATGGTATTCAACTTTTAACACAGAAATATGAAAAAGAAATAAAAACAAAAGTTTTCTTCTTCATATACAGAAGAAAAAAAAATTGAAAAAAAACAATCTTCATATTGCTTGAATGTTTTTAAATGTCAAATTAACCAAAATTAAAATGATAAGAAAACAGATAAACAGAAAAAAAAAAATAATAATGAGTCAGTTTGAGTAGAAATACCAACACCGAAATATGTTTTTAACCCGTAGGACCAGAGTGGCCAATATTTATACTGCTACCTAAAAGTACAGAGTAACTGAAAAGTAACTCACTATTTTTAAATACTAAATTCATTTCTGTAATATATATATATGTCAAGAAATAAGAATTTTCAATCAACCGGTACATACATCCGGCTGGTCGGAGAATCCCCATTTCTAAATCGCAGTTACCTATAATTTCAAGCGTTGTGTAGAGTCAGGGTGCTAAGGATTAAGCCAAATAGAGAAATCAAAATGAATAATTATTCAAGGACGATACAAAGTAATAAGGGTTACAAGAAAGATAGTTTAAAGATATTAAAGAATGGAAGGTAACATTAAAAGTAAACACGTGAATTCGTAGAGGCAAACATTATAAAAGATAGGCACAAAAAACAAAACAACAAACATAATGCAGAGAGTGAGAGGGGAGGATGAGCAAAGAGAGATGGGATGAGTTTATAGGTCTACTGCGAACTAACGGCATTTTTGTAACTCAATTGGTAGAGCAGAAGATGCATTTAACAAGCCTTCCCCGAAGCAGCAAAAAAAAAAAAAAAGTGCTGGTGGAGGGAAAGGGGTACGGGAGTTTAAGTCTCACTGTGCATTGATCTTTCATTATTTACTCGATTTTGTTGATCAATTGTCCGAGTAGCAATAAATAAGCGACTTAATAAATAAATAAATGAATAAATAAAATGAAATACTAATCGAAATTAATAGTTTTAATTTAGCACCATTAGAAATGGTGGTGATTGAAGAAGCAATTATTTCAATACAGATCACAATAAATGAAACGAATAAAGCGAGATGAAAAAGAAGGGAACAATATATTGAATAAAGAGTACTGGCACTAAAATCAGATGTGTTTGGGGGGGGGGACAGACCAGAAAAGCCGACGAAAACAAAGCAACAACTACTCGAGATTGAGAGAAGTCCTGTCAAAAGTTCTGAGATTAATTATAAACATAATGCCACGAATTATTTCAAACTAATATCCTCATCTTTGTTGTTGTAGTCAAAGAGTTTCAGCCATTCTACCCTATGACCTTCGTCAGCTGTCAGTACTTAACTAAACCTCATTTAAAATGTAACGCTGGGACAGTTTAATGTACTAGCCGATGTGCATTCGCATGTGCAAAGTGGACACAACTTTTTTTTTTTTTTTTAATTGGAGCTTCATCTTGTGCAGACACAACACAGATAAGGGAGCTGAACAGATACTACACTTTAACCGGGACAAGATGATAACCTCCTGTGACTTTTAAAACCGAATCTTTCATTCAATCCACTGGGGTAGATAATTAGGATTCTGCTCTTCACGCTTAGAGGTCATTTCATAGCTATTTACTAAGCCTTGCTTAGTTATGGCACAGGGCCGACACTCAGTGTGACTCGAACTCACTAGTAATGGTTTACCTGTCCAGCTTGTTAATCATTACCCCCACCCCGTGAGGCACCCTAATCAGTTCTTTAAAGTTATTTATTCTTGCGAAATCACTGGTCTGTCCCCATGGATTGAACTCACTGGTGCCCGGTAACTAGATACATTTTGACATGCGTTTTATCGACTAAACGATGTATTCTGGAGGATAATCTAAGAGTAGAAACTTGGGGCCTTAAATCTATCGTATTTTTCGGTGTATAAGACGACCCCCATAATTTCTAGTAGGCTTTGGGCTATACTCACCGTGTACGGTTACTCATTCAACTTATACAAGGTGAGGTACGAACTGCACAGACGGTGGTTTTGATATTTTTTAAAGGTTAAATGGTCATCTTATACACCGACATATACGGTAAAGTTGTTTGCCTCTTCAATTGAACCAGAGTGTATCAGTTATTAACGGTCTATCAACTCTTCTTAGTTTATTTGATGCCGAATTTTCATTCATTAGTAAATGTTCCACTATAAGTATTTATATTTTCAACGTTTCATTGCAATTATTATATCTTAATATATAATACATCAGTTGTTTGCTCAGTTATATGGATTCAAACGTCGTCTAATACGGATTATTTATGTACAATCATATGGTTTCAGGTAACTTTTCATATTTATTATTATTATCAATTTGTTTACAGTTGTAGGGGTTTCAAACATACCTATCCAATATTAATAATTACCAAATAGAACTATTCGATCCAAAGATGGGTTTGATTTGGTGGTATATCAACCATTGTAATTTATTTACTACCAAATCCTTTTTATAAATATAAGACGTTTTGTAAACACATTTTATTGATAATTTTTTTTTAACTTTGTTTGCACAAAGTTAAATGGTTTCAAGCAAGTGTGACTATTTGACTAGTATTTTGTGGTACAGGTAAGGTCCCAGAACGACCTGACGTAGGTGATCCTGCGGGAACCTGCGATTTGACTAACTTACGCAGTACCTGTCCAGTACTGAATAGAAGGTACTGTATAAAATCCAAGGCCGGTATTTCTGACAAAGCAAAACTAAGTAAATTCTTAGATCCCTGTAGCCAGAAAAAAATATCTCAGCTTCAGAAGGCCGTCTTCTCAAGCAACGCCTCCATGGCATCAAAAGGGGTGGACCAAAGTCAGTTCCTGAGAGGGAATCCAGAGTTATTTTTGGCACTACTCACCCACAAGCAGGAGAGTCTCCAAAATAAACATGACTCTTGTGTCACATCCGGCATTGGGAGAGGTCCTGGTAAATGCACTTGGGAGAGGGGGACTCCGACACCGTAGTGAGTTCGAATTCCAGTCGCGCTATTACATTCACTTTCGGAATAATACTCTAGGGAAAAATATACTCCTCTATTCCTTCAGCTATGGGTTAAATAGTACCACTACTGTTCCTCTACAAGGATGGCTTCGCTATTAAATAACCCACAAAGGTTTATTTACCATTAAACAGAAAAAATATACTTCATATTGTTAATATATTTGCAAATATAATGGGGATTATGTATGAGTAAATAATAAAGAGAAATACTCTAAATAATATATAAATAATTGAAAACAAAATTCCAAGGAATAGTCAAGACATGAGAGTAGAGGTGAAGTTGACCAAAATTTTGATTATTCATTAAGAGGGAGGGGGTAATAGAAAAGACTAGAAAATTAAGCTCGTGTCGTGGAGGGGGATGGAATGAAAATAGCAAAATAAAAATATTTTACAGAATATCTGGCCTAATTTGACTCGGGATAGTAATCAGGAATAAATGTTTTTTTTTATAAGTTTTTTTTTTAAATAAAATAAAATGAAATAAAATATAAATGATAAAAATTAAAATACAAGAAATCAAAGAGCACAAAAAATTGATTTTAATTAAAAAAATATAAACATTTTACAAAATTATTTTTAAAATAAATCTTAGGACGGTAGATAAAGTTGAAAAAGAAAAGGGAATTAAAAAAAAAAACAAAACTTAAATCAAATCGTTTTAGACTTTTTGCCACCAGAAATATGCAAGTCTCTGTGGATTACAAGTGAAAGAGAAAAGATTGTTAATATTTAACCTTCTCTTATGTATTTAAAGGCATGAGAACATATAGTCCAGGTTAAAAACGCGATAGGGGTAACGTGAAGCCGAACTTTTAAAAATCTTATTTTTCCGATATAGGAATAATCGAGGAACAAGAAAAGTTTTGATTACCTTTACCGCACTTTTAACCCGGGATAATAAGATCACACCATATTCAATAGTTTATATTGGACGATGAAGAAATAATCATCTTAAGATAAAAGGGGGTGGTAGTGAGATATATATATATATATAACCCAGTACCCATAATGGCAATAAAAAGGACTGGTCACGGGTATTTGAAAGAGTACAAACTCTGTTTCTATTATCTCGGACTGGAGAAGCCATTAAAGATTTCGATTAAATTAAGTTACAGTCGCAATGTAAATTTACCTCTTAAATTTTGATTATGAACAAAACTTTTAAGAAATTTTTTTTTCATTTAATGTAATTCAATTAAAAAAAATCCAGGAATGTAGTATACAGAACTACAAATGATAGCTAAAGGAATTAATGAAATAAAATTTGGTCCTTTCAGCACACCCTTCCTGTTTTTAAATTATCAAAATCAAACAATTCAAGGCAGACTGACTGTCGGTATTTGCCCAACTTTCCATCAAACCAGAGTGTAGCACAGGGTTGTTTTTTTTAAATGTAGGAATCAGGCATGAGCCGAAGCTCAAGTGCGCGCCGGTCACAAAAATACCTTGGCCCCGTCGGCATTCTCCTAAAAAGGGGTACCAGGCAATAAACCTAATTCTGCTGAAGCAGGTGCAAGGTGGGATAGACGGTCCCCTGAAGCCAAAGGAAGTGTCGGTCTCTGCCACTCGACACAAATGCTAGGCTTTCCCAAGCACACGTCAGGCAGCCTTGACCGACGTGAACAAGACTACACAAACCGGTCCGTGTATAGACCAACACGGCCGGCCGAAGTGTGACACGTTCTCAAGTGTCTCAAGGCAGACTGACTGTCGGTTCAAATATTAATGAGAAGTACTATATATAAAAATTTCTTTGATTTGCTGTCTTATTCAGTCCCAAAATCTGATGGAACTAACATGGTCAGAAAAATAAGTGTGAAATGAAATTATTGCACAATAATGTGTACAAGGCTTCTTAGAAATTATCAGTATTGCACTATCTTATTCAAGTCATAAAGACGAATTTTTTATTGATTGTAAAACAAGTCCTCATTTACCAATGATGATATATTTCTTCATGAGCATTATTTTATAGGTATTAGACCAGAGATACCCAACACTCGTACCTGACAAGACTTTTTGCACGTGCATCCCTCAAAAAAAAAAAAAAAAGCTACCTTTTAATATTTTTATTTATTTTTTTGATATTACCATTTATCTTTTTGTAATTCTTATATATTTTAACTCTTTGGGCGAACTGTTTACCCCCACCTGGTTTCCTTCATACCCACTTCTCTTTTCCCAATAAAATCTTATCGCCAAATTCACAAGCAGAAGATACACCTGAATACATTCCATTTATCATTGTCAGAACGTTCAATTTTGTTGTCTCAACTAAGGATTAATCAAATTACAACAATTTTTGTGTATTTGATAATTTTGTGAAAATATCACGATTAAATTTTGTATGTATTGCTATTCAAAAACTGTTTTTCAGATGGAAAAAACAAAACAAAAACAAGACCCCCTCCCCCCAGTAAAATTAAGTTAACCATTATCAAAATTTAAAAAAAAATTCTTATGGGAAATTTTTTATTTTATTAGAATCGAGACTTTTTTGTGTGAGTGTGTGTCTAATTATTATATTCAATATTTTACATTGACTAGATATACCTGGAATAATAATCGTCAAATCAAATTATACACTCGCCTTTATTTTTCCTAAATAGTTTTTATAACTTTTTATATTAACTTAGTTTTTATTATAAATCAGAATTAGATTTTATGCGTTATTTTTATTAAATCAAAATATAAATTTGACCTGAAAAAGTAAATGATGCCAACTGATCTACAAGTAGTTGTCCATGTGTCTTCTGATACAAAACGTAAGAGTTCCTGCATTAGACAAATAATTTCAAGAAACCTATTCAGAATTTACACTCATCCCTTTCACTTAGAAATAGTCTCATCTTATGTAGGTGATGGTTCAAAGTATGTATTGATGATAAAATGAAAAAGAATCTTTGTCAATACAATGTGGTGTATGATGTGTAAAGCATGTCTTGCATAGTAAAGAAGACAAAAACGTCATTATATACTATATTCTATTGAAGTTTTCATAAAAAGAAAAATATATATATATCACTTGGCAAGGAGCTGAAAAATGTTGAATTTTTCTCCTACATCATGAAGGGTAACATTTAAATAAACTTATATATCAACTATGACATGTAAATCAGAAGTTGCATCAATTTCTTTCCTTCCTTCTTTAGATGTGCATATAACCAACTGACAATGAACATAACGTTTCATCTATAATTGCTATGCCACATAAGGTATATGTAAATCTCAAAGACATTTACAATGTATTCCTATACCAAGTGATTTAAGTTTTTCACCATAGACTTGTTTACATTGCAAGATCAAAATGGTAGGGATTACATTCTTCACTGAACTGGAATAGTTTTTGTAAAAGGAAGATCAAATAAAAAGAAAATATATAATTGATAATACAATGAAAAATTGAAAATATCCACATGCAGAGATTAGCCAACAGACCACCTGTTTACCACTGAGCCGTTTTCAATGTGAATCTTAAAGAACAAACAAGCAATTATTGACTTATGACTGAATGCCATGGTTAGAAGTGTCAAATAAATAAAAATAAAATAAAAACTGGTAGGTTGGGTTAATCTTAACAGTACAGTAGCAGATATGTATATAAATAGTTATAAAGGAACAATTAAATTGGAGATTAACGCTTAAAATTCTTAGTCTCCAGAGCTCTCAGCTTGTACCTGAACTCATAAAATCCACAAAAGCAATTGAATGTAAAACGTATTCAAATTTCACTCCAGGGTACGAACAGGTCATCATTCCATTAAAAAGTTGTGAATGGTCACTCTACTAAATCTTCTGATCGACATTTGATGTTCCAGGGCTTTGAGTGGATAGTAAAATAGTACTCAGTCTGCTATTACAGTTTGATAAGTTCAAAATAACTTTGTCTTAACTCTTTAGGTTTATCCACAAATAACCAAAAAAAAAAAAAAAAAAAAAAAAATTCATTTACCATTCTTAAACTAAAAAGTTACAGATTAAAAAAACAAAAAACAACTTAAGCCCAGTTATATTCAAAATATCTTTGAAGTAATATTAAATTTCATTCTATGCAGTATGTACCCCACATAAATTATCAACTATGTTTAACAGTATTTCAAAATAAAAATAAGGTGGGCATAGTTTATTACTATATCCATAAATTTGCATATTTTATACATTAAATATAATGATAATTACAGGACCAAGGTAGTATATGATAACTCATGTTCTCATTATATTAAATACATTGCATTAACATAACTTACATCAAAACCCTTTCAAAAGGTGCTGACCTATCATTGTTAAAATAACAATTGTACTCATTTTGGATGTTGTTGCTTTTAATGTTCAAAACAAATTTTCATCATTAACCTTTTTTAAACATGTTTTATCTACTGATCATAGTTTTTCTTTATTTTTTGTCCCTTAAATCTGTCATGGCTTGACCTTGAGGGGAAAAAACAAACCAGGACTTGGTTTTACAAGAGACAAATACTAATATCAGATGAATTTTTTTTTTTTTTTTTTAAATGAACATTGATTTATACAAAAAATATTTTCTGGACTTATCAACTTTTTAAAAACTTTTTGTTAAACATAATATTTCAGATTTTTTTTTCTAATGCAACATTTTAATAAAGCTGAGGGAGGTAAGTGTCACCTTTTTTTTCAATTTTCAAAAGTTTTAGAATTTATAAAACTTAGTAATTAAATCTAACTGATCATAAATTTTTAATTATGCTTTTTTTTTCTTTTTTTAACACAAAAAATATGATGCAAGTTAAAAAATATTAAGGGGTTAATGCATAGTCAAGGATAATAAGCCTAATTTCTTTTATGATTAATATCATGAAGGAATGTTATGGTTAGACTTGATTTGAATAGTTTGATAGGTATAATAGTGATGTAACTCACTGAACTCAATAAAAAATTCAAATTATATATATGTATATATCATTTCTGATTAAAATCATCATCAGTAATTGAGATGTAATTAACACATTGAATTAACATAGCACAGAATTTATCTATTTTTTTTCCCTCCAGGTTAAACAAAAGAATAAAGCAGGGGTTTCACCATCTGAAATCATGAAACATTCATTTCACTTATCTGGGATAGAGCCCAATTAGCAAAACTCTAAGTCTTCAAAGCATTTAAACTAAAACTAGTTTGCAAGATATATTTCATAGTAAAAGAAAAAAAAGTAGACATAAGTCTTTAATAATAACTTTATTTTGAAAATATAAACAAAATTAATTTAAATGTCTCCAAAGTTATAAGTCGGTCATCAGATCTTGAGTAGAATGCTCAAATAAAAAAAAAATTCCTTTATTGACAGCTGAATTATTTTTGTTTAGTTAGCTTGACTAACAAGTCAAATATATATCTAAGTGGGCATATAAAATCAGTTGTATCTTTACTGGAGACACAAATTTTGGGCCTTTTTCTTTCAAGCAAAAATCAAGAACTTTAAACATTTTGGAAATTCTAAAATAGGAGGAAATCTTTTTAGACACAAAGTTTATATCCTTTATTTTGCTTGGGACCTGTCTATTTATATCCTTTATTTTTCTTGGGACCTGTCTATTTCCAAAAGCTTCTAAGCTATTAAAATTTATGACAATGAGGTTCAGGTCTGGGAACAGAAGAACAATTCAAGTCTTATTGCTGTGCTTATGTGATTCACCTGAAGATATCAAAGGAGATATGCACAGTGATTCACTTGAAGATATTAAAGGAGATATGTATGGGGGCTGTTAGCTGGCTTCCTTAGTATATGGAAATTGTTTTAAACTACAGGCAAAGAATTAATTTGTAACATGATAAACATCTTTCTCTGAAAGAAAAGAAAAAGAAAACATTACAAGCTAATTTTCATCTGACCTACTTTCTGCATAATAACCCCCATTCTTTTTTGTTGGAATTCATGATATAAGAAATTAACATTATTATACACTGTTGTACTTTTATTTATGTCTCCATCTTGATGGTGAACACTAGTTCGAATGTATATAATAAATCTCTTTTCATGTCACAAGAATGAATGTAGCTTATTTACAAATGTATAGCGCAAGAAATTTAATAGCAAAACAATTCAGGGTCTAAAAGTGGATGTGAGTATGATGTATGGGTGTTCAATTAAAAATTTAAATTGATCTATTATGATAAACTAACACAAACAAAATTTGATTTTTTTTAAAAAAAGAAACTTTAAAATTAAAAAAAAATTAAAAAAACATACAAGCACAACATCTACTCACCAATTGAGCTAGTTTGTCGCCTATGTCACCAGAAAGAGCAGACATTGTTGTAATGTAATGCTTAGTGAGCTCAGATCAATTACTATCAAGATGTGAGAGTGATCCTTGCCAGGTGTTTTATACTTTTGCCTTTGTTGCTACCTCACATAATGTAATGGTTAGCTAGATGAGCAAACCATTGTGAGCAAGTTTGATTTTTTTGCTGAGTGCTCCATACTTCTGGCTTTGTACCACAACTAAACTAACCTTAGTAAATAACTACCCAATCAGGAAGAGAAATGAATTCCACAAACCTGTGAAAGTCAAGATCATGAAAAGCCAGAGCCCTGAGACATCTAAAGCCTAACATACACCTCTTTCCCTTTTGGTTATGAAACACTACATGCATATCGACCTTGAACCCCAACAAATATATCCCATGGTATTTGTTCATTTCATCAGCATGGTAGTGATGTATGGTTATATACTTTTTTCTTTCTTTTTTTTTAAAGTGATTATTTCTTAATTAGTTTTTTGAAAGTGTATAAATAACTAGTTGTACTAGGGAGTTGCATTGTACTAGAGTCGATTGATCTAAATCATTACAGATGAAAAACACTAAGCCTTACTGTTATTGATGAAATTAACAAAAATGCAGTTACCAATTTATGCAAATGGATTCAGAGCACCAGAAGATGAAAATGAATCCAATCAAGAAGACATTATATAAATTTATTCATGGTAGTTATTAACAAAAAAACTGCAACTTGGTTCAAACAAATAAGCTGACATTTTTACATCAACCGCTCAGTAGCAACAATAGTTGTATTAACCATTTGTCACATCAGAGATATGGATTTTACATGCTGACATTAAATAACAGATGTTACAATTCAGCTTAGAGTCTCGGTACCCACTCTCAGGCTTTAAACTAAAGTGACATGTAAAAGAAACTACTATTACAAATGATATTTAAATAAAGACTTATTGTAGATTTTATTTGTTGGACACAGTTTAGTGCAATAGGCAAGAATTAGAAGTTATTCTTTATCTACAAAGAAATTTCATATAAAAAAAAGAACATTTTACTTTCTTACAGTAGCAAAACAAATATACATAAATATATAAAGAAATAGATTTGTGTCTTTTATTCTTATTGAAGACTTCTATACAAAATGTCTGAGCAATTTATGTAGCAGCAGTCAGGAGTAGTCTAAAGGAAGAGATAAGGGTATAGATAGTGGGGTATTTGGTGGGGAAGGTCAGAAGACAGACAAGCTTGTTTTTTTCTTTTAGGAAAAAAAAATCCCCTTTCTCTGTAAGTGACAAACAAACTAACAGCAAACAAGTGTCTTGGGCTTTTATGTATTTGAACATTTGCATAGATACTGTTGGTTTTCTTAAATAGAAATAACTATAGATGTATTCAGGAACACTTAATAAAAAGATAAAATGTGAGGGCCATATTATATTTGAGTAAATATGGTGTTTTCATCAGAAAGAAATTGGTTTCATCCAGGAAGGAAAGTGATGATTTTTTAAAATTATGTCGCTCTTGAAATAGCAATTAATAAGACAGATAACAAAGTAAGCAAGAATAAAAAATGCCCAAGTTCTATGGAAAGCAGAAAGATGCTGATACAAATAAGTCAGTTTGAAATCCTATGGTCTGCAATAATCAGATTGTAAACCTCTGGAGATATTACCTTAAAAAACAAACAAAAACAAACAGGGAAGAACACAGTTAAAAATAACACAAGTTAATGAGTCAATTATTTACTGTTTAAAGTCACTTTAAATAACAGCATTAGTATGTTTTGTAATGAGTTGGCAAGATCGTATTATCAAATAATGAGTTCTTTACGGTGTGATGGTGATTTGGAGTTAGTTATACCCCAAAGGATCCAGAGTAAAAAAGATTCAGCTGCATTCATCAAAAGAGAAGGTTTAAGAAATAAAGGTGGAGTGCTCTTCATTTCTTCTGCACCTTGCTCATCCAGCAAAGGTATTAATGAGATGTCGGATTTTAAGTAAAATTCCTAAAATTGGCAGTGAAGGGTAGGAGGCTGATTATGGTCATTATTATTATATATTTTTTATTTTCTTTTTAAATCTTGAATCAATATCCTTGCCATTTTGATCCTTATAGGTTCAGTTTTAATATTTATCTTATGCTGGTAGCATTGGTTGTTTTTTCTTTTTAACACAAATGAATAAATTAACCAGTTGAGCCTTCAGATACCCTGTACCTGAGGTGGCAGAAGTAAAAAAAGATTTTTTTCTTGTTTTTTTAAAAATCAAGCTCAATCCATATTCAAATTTTGTTCCAGAGTGCAAACATCTTTGTTTAAAGCTATTCCATAAATGGTCACTATATTAAGCTGATTATTATCATCATCAAACAATCTTGCAGAGCCCAAAATATTGGGTTCATAAAATATAATAAAACAATACTCAGCCTGTAATATTAGGCTTATATAAAACAGTGTCAGCATGAAATATTATGGAATCAAAGTGCTAAGTATGATTTTTTTTTTATAGCTTAATATTGAATTTCCTTTTTTTTTTTTTTTAAATCTTAAAAGAAAGCATATGTAACTTGACTAAAAATAAGCCACATTTCCAAAATCAAAACATTTAAAAATAAATCAATGAATTTTAAGAGATTTTAATTTTTAAAAATCTAAATACTTCTGAAAAAAAAAAAAAAAAAAAAAAAAAAAAAATTACAAAAGCTACAATTTTTTTTAATTATCAAGAAAGAAATGCACCTTAATCCTCAATTTAAATAAAGCAATTGAAAAAAAAAAAAAAAAAAAAAAAAAAAAAAAAAAAAAAAAAAAATCATTTTCAAAATATTCAAGCACTTTAAAAATATTTTTTTACCCTCTCTGCAAAGCAAACAGCACAAAATCCAAAAATCTTTAGATATCAATTAAAACAAGAGGACACCATTACTAAAAAGGTAAGCTTTTAAAACCAATTTCAACTGAATCCAAAATCCGAGAAAAACTAATGTATTTGAAAACTTAATTAAAAAATAAATTAAGTAAAAAGATTGACAGGTGCAACCAAAGCATCACAATATCATCAAATAGCCTTAGATTCCGAGCTTGTATTGAATCCCTTTGGTGCTGTTGATCGGGGGCTCAAAAAAAAAAAAAAAAAAAAAAAAAAAAAATCTAGAGGATTCAAGGTGAATTTGTTTAGTTTATCTACAATTACAATTCATTAAAAAGTTGTCTACAAATACATTTAAACTCCACAATAATTCACAGAAGTTATTTTTTCTTGGCTTAAAAATATTTAGTTTAAACCAGACAACTGACTAACTTTCATATATTAACCCTAACCTTATCGTTTTCATTTGCAGCTAAATTATAGCCACAGATAAATTGTTGTAGATGAAGTGTAGACAAATTATCGGATAGAAATTTCCTAGTCTTGAGATGCCAAAGTGAATTCTAATTTTTCAGGGGTCATTGGACTACATTAATAAATATATTAGATCCATCATGTGGTTCTCACTTCTCTCAGTTTCTAGGAGTCAAATATCACACAACTTATTTTTAATGTCATGAAGCATCAGAATATATATTGAAACAATCTTATGCTTTTTTTAATTATTATGGGTCTATTATACGAGTTAACAGCCATGAAATAATACCTCATAGGATTAGAACCATTAGTCATACATTGTTAAGTCCAACACGTCAATTGAAACAATTATGTCCCTTGATTCTATCAAATTAACTTTTTTAAAAACAGTTTGTAATAATGAGTTCAGGTATGATGATGCATATAAATGGTTAAGATTCAACAAAGCCTTAACTTATATTTTTCATTAACAAAAAAAAAAAAAAAAAAAAAAAAAAGAATGGATGTTCTGTCCCAAGAAAGACACAAACAGGAAGAGATGATGGTGTGATGAAATAGCAGATCTAATTGTTTCGGAGAGAAGGAATAGTTAAAAAAAAACAACAAAAAAAAAAGTATTTAAAATTTAAGCCTGAATGTCTTCAACAAAACAAAAAACAAACCTGAATGGAAAGACTAAATCTTTAAGAGGGCAACAAAATTATGGTCACTTTTTTTTTGTTGCTATTGTAAGGAATGCATTACATCAAAACCATCCCACAATTCCATTATTAAAACAGTCAAGGGATACAGTTTTTTTTTAAAAAATGACAATGATAAAGAGATCAAGAAATATTAAAACATATTTCTGCAGATAGTTTTGCCTTTTGCTTTATGTCATTAGTTGACATTTGCTTCCCAAGATGCAGAAAAGATAAGTCTTTTTTTTTTCTTTTAATGTGTGAATTCAAAATATGATGTAAAAAGTAAAAACAAAAAAAACAAAAAAAAACAAAACCAAAAACAAAATACTTTTTAAAAAATTTTAAGTACATAAACTGATGACTTATAAGGTATGAAACATCTTTCAGATACTGAAATATTCTTTGATAAGGTTCAAATTTACATGAAAAATTACATCCAATTCAAAACAATGTCTTACTAATGATCTATCTCTATATTACTAAAATTCTCCTAATGTTTGTGTGAAGGTATGTATATAACTGTAATCCAGTAAAACAGCAAATTACTCTAATTTAGAGAATAAAACAATTTCCAGTCCAATTGCAACTGAATGAACATCATTTTTTAATCAACCAAAATTCTCGGTATAACAGAGATAACTATAAAATACTAATTAGAATCTTTAACTCCTTCCTAAATAGAAGCATCCATATAAAAGAACTGCTGTTACAGCAGGAACCCAATAGGTTCATGAGTTGCCAAATGGGTACTCATAAATGATCTCCAAATTTAAACCAAATTCTTCAACATCCAGATGTGATGGAAGACAAGATCACAGAGGGGAAATACTGGGTCCTTAATTTTCCACTGTAAGCCTCAAGCAAAAGCATACTTGTCAGTACAGAGAAAAATTTCAAAAAATATTAAAATTTTTTATTTTTTTATTTTTTTTAGAAAATTAAATTTTATTTAAACTTTGTTACTGTATTGATTATTGTTCTTTTGAAATAAAAGTTCAAAATAATAAGATAAATATTTTCCTTCTATAAACTTAAACATTTAGGCACCTCATTATAGTGTATTGGTTAGCAATCTCGTTTCACTTAGTGATTACTACCGAGTAATGAGTTTGATCCTCACTAGGTGCTCCATATAAAATCTGAGTGCCATAAGTGTCGTTTACCATAACCAATCTGAGTTATGTAAGTCAAACTAAGCAAAACTTAATAAATTCTAAAAGAATTCATAAGAGCAGACAAACTTCGTTTAAAAAATTTTAACTAAGCACTGCAGAATTATACATAATGCTTCAAGGTTACAGAATTAAAAAAGATTTCCAAACAACACAAATACAAAAAAACATTTCACTATATACAGTGGAGGGAAGAATAACTTTGGAAGTGATGGCATAATATGAATGAATTAAATCTAGAGTACAATAAGATAAATGACTGAGAACTGCTAAATATCAAAAACTAAGGAGAAAAAAAATGAAGGAAAGCTTAATACAGACAAAAAATAAAATTACAACAGCCTAATGGATATACTGGGTCCAGTATATGCATACACAGGGATAGAAGATATTCTGATAAGATTTTCAGTCTTTGGTCATCCTGTATGTATCAGTATATCTACTAGAAAATACAAACAAGGATTTACTATCAGAGAGTATACCCGAAGTCAATATATGTATTAATATGGTATCCAAGTCATTTTGATACACCCCTTATTTTGAAACCTGTGCATGCACTGATCTGTACAAGTGATCAAAATAACAGTAATCCTTATATGTTTAATCTGGAGTAAATTGAAATACATATTCAGGGTTGTAATTTTATTTTTTGGTAATGTCTACAAATGTAGTATGTTCCTAATCTTATGCTACCTCTGTCTCATGATAGTTGTTAGATTTGTATATAAGTTTTATACACCAAATCTAATAACTATTATGGGACCAAAAGTATCTGAGAAGATAAATGGTATGAAGGTGACATCTTTCAACAGGTGAAGAACTGAAGAAAAAAATTCGTCTCCGAAATATTAAACAAAAGTGTCTGTAAAATGAACAAATCTTAAATTAATAAAGTTGTTGGAAAAAAAAAAATAAATAAAAAATCGGTGAACCAATCAAACATTGTGATAAGCAAAATAAGAAAGAAATGATTTATAGCATAATTAGAAAATGAATAGCCAAGTCATGGAGGAAAAAAAAAAAAAATCTAAATGAATAAATAAGGTTGTAAAAAAAAAAAAAAAAAAAAAAAAATCTACCATAATAAAACACCATATGTATTTATATATCTATCTGTAATACCCTGAATCAATTAGATAAAAATATTTCAAGACATTCACAGTATCCACGATACTAAAGCGTAGATTAAGAGCAAAATGTAAAAACCAATCAGTGCAATAAAATTTGGTTTAATGCTAGACATTTAAGTGATGCTATGCACAAGGAAACTAAATACAATTTAATGCAATGCTATTTATACCAAACATTAAAAATAATGTTAGTCCTCCAAGAAACTAAATCAATACAATCTGCACAGAAATAAAAACCTTTGCATAAAAATGGCAATTTTTATAGTAGAAAGAGCTTAACAAATGACAATTTTATGTATGATCTATTTTGGTACCCACGATTCAGAGCTTTACTACTTAAGGCTTTCATGAAATGACTGTTATTGATATAAATATTCAAATACACATGGTATTTTATTGTAGTACATTGCTGGAAAAAGTAAATATTGCTGTATTATTTTGGAATTTTAAAATAAATTACAGAAGGATTGAAAATTTTGTAAGGAGAAAAAAAATTCTTAAAATTAAAGCAAGAATTCAAATAAAATTAGGATAGCTGGGACAATTCCACAAAGTATTTCTGTGATGAATTCTAGATGACAAAAGATAGGGGGCAAACTATACCTAAAAATAATTGCTTTAATATATAACTTCATAATTTTCTTTTATTTGTTTTTATTTTTATCTAAAAAAATAAAATAAAATAAAATAAAAATAACAGCATTGTTAGCATAATTTCATGTTTAATTGGTCTAGAAACTTATTTACTGCAAATATTTTCAGATTTTTTACTACACATACAGAACTGGTTCTAAGGTTTTCAAAAACAGGGCTAAAAACTATAAAAAAAATGTTTTCGTTTTTTAAAATGAAAAATACATAATTCCTTAACTCAAGTAAAGGCCTATAAAAATAAAAAAAAAAAAACCACTACTTGAAATATTGAAATATATTGCAAAGCCACAATGTAACTATCGTCAACTCTATAAGAAGCATATTGAATCAAACCATTACTCCCTGGCCATCACACCGTAAAATACTATGAAGTTTTGCAAGTTTACATTCTCAATAAGTTTCATATCGATTTGATCTAATTCATGTTGTAAGTGATTTAAGTAACAGAATGATTAAATAAAAAAGAAAGACCATTGATAATGAAGGACCCAATTTTACTGTTGAAATTCTAGGGAAAAATTTAAAGGAATGCTGAAAGGGCAACAAAGTTTTTCACAGGCAATCTCCTTATAAGAGAAATGAACTTGTAGGAGCATGATACAAATCTAGGAGATTGATCCTTGTAAGAGATTACAATACAGAACCACTGTTTATCTTTAATTGGTGAAATGACATCCCAGCTCCTTTAAAAAAAAAATGAAGACTAGCCGATGTAGTTTAATTATCATACCAACATTGCCAAAAGAAAAAAAAGAAAACCCAAGAACCTGACAGTACCATTCAACCAACTAATTACATTTCATTACTTCACTCCATCCATTCACACATTTTGATATGACAGGAATCACACTCAAAATCTTTAACAATGTACACGGTGTTTCTAACAATGTCTGGTAAAATGACCCCCCAATCTCAGAGAGAAAAAGAAAAAAAAAGTCAATATAAACAAATCTAATAGTGGCCTTTTCTAGAAATGGCACACATTTTTTCTGAGAGCCAAATCTAAGTCACAAATGCCACTGAACTGAAATGGCAATATTAGCCATCAGGCAACCTCCACACAGGCAATATTTAGTTCATTTCCTCCTTGGCACTAAGAAAAAAATAAAATAAAATAGGCCTCATTTTTTCAAATTTTTTTTCTGAGAAAAAAAAAAAAAATTTAAATCTAAAAAAAGAAAAGGGAAGGGAATAATTTCTTTATTAAAAAAAAAAAAAAAAAATAGATGTTGGTTTTGGTTGGAAAAAAAAAAAATTTTTTTTATAGTTTCATGTTTTCCATTTCAAGTCTAACAATTTTGGGTCAGTTAAGAAAAATTATTGGAAACAGAAAAAAAAATATGTAAAATAAAATTTCACATTATTTTTCTCAAGTCTAAAAGTTTTGGCCAGGGAGGTTATTAAAGAAGAAAAAAAAAACTCAAAACTCAAAATCAAGACTTTGAAAACAGAAGAAACTGTATGCATTTATGTATATTTGCATGTATGTAATGAAGTCCCCAAATTTGGAAAGAATGTTGGTGTAAAGCCTCAATTGTTGTCAACACTGGAATCCTCATGAAAATCATTGCCTGCCGTGGATGAGGAAGCGTCACTACTGTCTGACGGACTGACATTCTGCGTATCTGTTGAGGAGCGTCTGTCTTTCTTAGGTTGAAAGTCTGTGATTACAACAGTCACACTGCCCACTGTCACTGACATATGAGTAGCACTACTTCGATCAACGTTCTTTAATCGTGGTGGTCTGAAAAACAATGAAAAAAGTTAAATGACTACTGATAAAAGTTAATATAAAGATTTCAGGATAGAGAATTGACCTCTGAAAAGGTCATTTAGAGGTCAATATTCAGTTTCTTCCGATTATCAAAAATAAAGACCCCAAAATTATCTCTTAGGTTTTTTTTAAAACCCTTTGAAGCTTTAGCCTTCAGAGACTCCAGTAACTTAGAAAAAATCATGCAAAATACATATTTTGACACCAAGGTAATGCTATCTTTGTATAAAATTTTCATTCCATAAAAAGATGACATTAAGCTCTTTATTATTGGTTTGGTTTCTTTGTTTTAATGGCATATAAACCTTTGCGAGTTATTTAATGCCAAATCCATTCTTACAGAAAAACAGAAGTGGTACTATTTAACCTATAGCTGTGGGGGATAAGGATGTTCATACCTTTTCTGAGGGTATCAGTCTGAAAATGAACATAATAGCACAACTGGAGTTCAAACATGCTTACAACAATGACAGTCCAACAAATTAGCCACTATGTTAAAGGGGCTCATCTTTTATTATTAGTATTGGATGCAATCTCTCTTCACCTGAAATAATGGACTCAAGTGCTCAGAACAAAATAGCAGGTTAATAGTTTATAGTAAATTTTTTTTTCCTTGTTTAATGGCATATTAGCCTTTGTGAGTTATTTAATGCAAAAACCATCCATGTAGAAAAGCAGATCATCTTTGATATTCCATTGCTTTAAGCCAAAACTAAGTTAAACTTAGAAAGTAATTATATGGGGATGTAGTTATTCAAGAGTGTCAAAATTGTGTCCATAATTTTGGTTTAGTTTGGCTTCTTTGTTTAATGACATCAACCTTCTTGGGTTATTTAATGCCAAAGCCATCTTTGTAGAAGAACAGCAGTGATACTACTTAATTCATACCTGAGGGTATACATGGGTTCATACCTTTCCCAAGAGTATTAATCCAAAAATGAACATAATAGAGCAATTGGAGTTCAAATTCACTTACTTCAAGGCAAAACTCCAGTGTTTTAGCCGTACGAGGAATCCTCCCTTAGTAAAATAGCTCTCTGCTATTTAGATTTTGGATTTAAAGGGTTAATAATAAAACTAGATTGTATTCATAGTCAGCATCATAAAAGACCAGAGGAATTGAAAGTGATGATTTTTCAGGAAAAATCAGATTGCTGAATTGTAAAGAAAACATGTAAGCAACCTTTCATATTTTACTCATAATGTTTCAGGCCCCTAAGTGAAAGAGAGATATGCAATCAATTAAAAAGCTTAGCTAACTTTCACACAAGCCAATCAGTATGGGGCGTCCAGTGAGAATCTAACTCACTACCAATGGTTATGGAGGTAGGGAGTGATTAGAGCAGTAAAATATACTCAATTGTTCTACATACCTGTTTGCCTTCTTTGTTGAATTACTGCTATTTTTCTCCTTTTTGATATTACTTTTTTCCTTCTTTGGAGGTGGTGCAAATTGTTGAGAATTTTGTTGAGCAACATGAGTATTCAGTCTGGGTTTTCTGAAAGCAAACAAACTATACCAATGAACAGTAACAACATTGAGGAAGATTGAAAAACTTTTTTCTAATTACATTACAGAATAGAGCACTATTAAAACTAGCTAACTGCATAAAATTCCACAGATGTTGACAAAGATTATCCATTATCCCCCATCATTTGTGACATGATGGTTAGCAAGATAATCTAGCAGATCAATCATTATTGAATAGAGATTTTGATCCTCACTAGTTAGCCCAAACTTGTAACTGATAAAAGCACTTGATTCAGAAATTGTTAACATAATTGCTATCATTAAAGATTTTTATAGGTGAGGAGTTTTCAAGAAATTTTCACATAATTTTGTCCTCGAATTTTTGGTAAATACAGCTGTACCAACAATTTTTAAAAATGTTATTATAATAAAAAAAAAGATATGTACAAAAACAGTACTGGAGGCTACAGAGAAATAAGAAATATACAAGAGAAAATAAATTTATACTTACGGACTTAGGGAAGGGCAGTCATCATCAGGAGAGTCCGTCCATTCATACAACTTGGCACTGGACGGTGCTAGGTGGGATTTTCGTTTTCTAACAAAATGTGAATGAATATTCATTATTGCACTTGAATTGAAAAAAATAGTTAAAATAACACTTCTTTAAGTTAAACAAAAAGAATTTTGCAAAAAGTTTTTTCACTTTGTTCTGTTGTAGTGAAAACTTTTGAAAAAGCTTCACCAATACATGGTGTATTCAATAGGTTTCCAGACTTTTTTTGTACAGCCACTTAAAATTGTCGTAGACTCTTGAGAATTCGGTATGTTATTGCTATACATCTAATGAGATAACTGACCAATTTTTAGGATTTCAGCTTCAAATGAACAGCTACAGCAGCAATTGGAATACACCAAACTAAAGCCTGATTGTCACAGCTGGTGAATTTCAAAATGCAATCTGGATGTGAGGACACTTTAGAAGAACGATATGCAATAAAATTCTGTTTTAAACTTGGAAATAATGCCACAGAAACCTATGGAATGCTTCAGACTAGCTTTTCCAGCATCTTGCACGAATTGAGCATCAGTTTTTGAGTGGCATAAGAGATTCAAGGAAGGCAGGGAGTCTGTGAGGGATGATGAGAGGTGTGGGAGAAGTAAGGAAATCAATACACCAGAGTTGATTGGCCAAAGGGTTAGGCTTAGGGTTACTATGTTGAGGTTTTAAGGGAGTTCAGAATGAGATTCTGTCGGAAGAGGCCAGCACTCTTCGAATTGGGTCAGTGGCATTTCCACCAGGACAATGCACCAGTCCACAACTCCATCTTTGTCACAGACTATTTGACCAAGATGGACATCAAGACAGTTCCTCAGCCTCCCTATAGTCCAGACCTTGCTCCCTGTGACTTTTGGTTATTCGCTAAGCTCAGAGGCTGTCGTTATGAGACAATTGAGGAGATGAAAGAGGCCGTGACAAAGGTCATTGACACACTCACACAAGAGGACTTCCATGGGGCCTTCCAAAAGTTGTTGGAATGGTACAAGAGCATTGCAGCCAGAGGAGATTACTTTGAAGGGGACTAGAGTTTCATGTGTGTACTATAAATAAAAGTGCCCATACAAAAAAAGTCTGGAAACTTATTTAATGATCCTCGTAGTTACACTTTTCACAATACACCTCTCTATTAAAAGTTATACTTATTTTTATATTTTTGCAAGCTCATTTGACAATTGTTAATAATAAAGATATTGGAAATATTGCTTTCAAAGAAAAAATACCAAATGTTGGTTTGTAAGAAAATTTTTTTAAAAATGATATAGATAAAATAAAGAAGAAGATAAAATGTCAAAGCAAGGGTATTTGAAGGGCAGTTTAAAATATAGGAATTAGGATTTTCTTACTTGATAATAGTGGGATCCTTATCATTTGACGAATCTGTGGATTCAGCTTGTTTTTCATTTGAGGGAGGTAAAGAGGATTTTCTTGGTCTTTGGATGAAGGAATAGAAAATATAAAGAATTAAAATCATTTTAAGATCAAAGACACTGAAAAATATATACAGCCATAAATAAAACTGATCATGGTTTATAATAAAAAAACTGAGTGACCAAATTAGAGTCTGATTAGATTCCAGTGAATAAAAATATATATATAAGTAGACCCAATAATCTAAATGTAAAACAATTTTTTCATTTTCAATTATCCATAATTTTAGATTCTCTGAAGGAACAAATAAAAGGAATTAAAATTTTTATCACAAACCTGATTGAACTTTTTTTTCTTTCTTTCTTTTTTTCTTAATACTTAGAGGAGTCTAACGTTTTACAATATTTTGGCAACATGAGCCCTATTTTTGCACTTCCAGATGCTTTTGCCAAAATCATGAACATGACAAAGCATGCTGATCAGTAAGATACTGAGCTCACCTGATACTCTCCGCGTATTACTCTATAGATTCATCTGTATGGCTTAGAAACCAGGCTTGGAATCCATGGTTTTAGGCCTACCTGATCTTGTCTGATTGTCAAGGTTCTTGCAACTCAAGCAAAATTTCTTCACCTATTTGGTTACTGTACAGTAATCAAGTACATCTTCACCCTTAGTATAACAAGTGTTTATGGTTGCTTCTGCAGTGTTAATACACAGTTTGAACTTGTTTATCACAAGTCCTCAAATTAGACCATGTTGCATGTTCATCTGTATGGCTTTCATGTCAGCCAACCAAATACCACAAAATTACTTTCCACAGCTTGAACGGCTTTGGTCATGTGATATACACATAAACTTAGCAGTTCGCCTGATACTCTCCAAGAGCTACTCACAAGATTTACATTAATGGCTTGGAGCTCAGGCTAGGAATCCATGGTTTTAGGCCTACCTGACCTGGCCTGATTGTTAAGGTTCTTGCAACCAAAGCAAAATTTCTTCAACCATTTGGTTACTGTACTGTACTGTGATCAAGTGTTGCTTATGCAGCATTAAAAGCCCAGTTCAAAATCATAAAGCATAAGTTCCTGAAACAGACAATGTTGCATATTCATCTATGCAACTTTCAAATAACACATGGACTTAAGCAATAGTACCAAATACCATAATGCTACCGAACACAACAGGTACCTTCCACAACTTGAACTGCTTTGGTCATGTGATGTACACACCACTAACTACCACACATGAAAATATTGCAAAACATTTGACTTACCATTGTATGTGATGGACCCAAAACAACTCTGAGAGAAAGTCATATTTAAGTAACACCCAGAGAAGATCAAAACTCATGGTCAATGACTTGCTATACAAGCACAAACTGTTTGACTAAAGGAGATAAATAGGACAAGTAAGCTTGTCACTACTTGGGGTCTATGAGCACTTTGCTCTGTTTGATATAACTTTGCAATAAATGAAATGCTGACAATTCAGGGCAATATGTGATCACCAGGCAGCATGGCATGGCACAGTAAACAGCTAATCTCAGGGTTAGAAGCTAATAACAGATGTGTGTCAATAACAAAGGACAAATCAAGCAAAGGAGGAAATTGTTGGTAAAATTTGTCACAAAGGACATGGGTCATTTGTGTGCAAAAGTTGATACAGAGAGAATACAAAGTTACCTAGAGAGTAGTGTTCAGAGAAATAAATATTGATACAAGTGGATTCAACTACTTTTATTGCCTTCCTATTATTTCACAGGCTCATAAAAATATTTTGGAGAGTAGTAAAGCTGGTTTTTTGTTTTGTTTTCATGGCAATGGTCCAAAACCATTTGAAAGGATACTTTAAAACTTAATTGTTAGAGAATAATAATAATAAAAAAAAATAATGAGAATATTATAAAATGTTTATATTCAATGAACTATCAATTTTTATTTTCCATATTTTATAAGTGAATATACTTTGAATACATTGAGTTCCCATAATAACACCAGTCCATGATGATACTGATGCTTCTATTTAGGAAGGAGTGAAGGATTCTAATTAGCATTTCATAGCTATCTGTTTTATGGATAATTTGGATGATTAGGAAATGGTATTTAATGTGAATGCAGATTCCAAAAATATAATCATTCAGTGGCAAACTGAACAGGAAACTGTTTTATTCTGAGTCAGAGCAATTTAATTATATTATTCTAATAAAAATCATGGTATGATATGCCTTTTCTGCTAAGCATAATGAGAATTTTTAGTAATATACAAGAACTGATCAAAATGTATAGAGACTGACTCTTAAAATTTAAGAGAAAATGTTTGCACAGCTGAATAACTTATACAATAAGCAATCATGTCTAGACAATGCCTAGATAAATCAAAGCCAATTATCAAAACATTTTGAACAAAATGATTTAAGCAAAAAAAATAAGTGAGCAAGTATAATCGCCTCCATAGTCATCAGTTTTTTTCTAGCTTTCTAAACAGAAAATTCCTCTCAAGTGTAAGATAAGATATGCAGAACAGTAAAAGAAATAAGATAGTGCAGCTTCACTTCATATCAAGAGTTTTAGAGATACTTCGATCAATAGAAAACTCACTGGAATAAGCATGTTGATTGCAAATGGGATTATTCAGAAGAAAATGGATATATAATTCATTGCTCATTTCTATTTTGGTAAATACATTTTCAATCTTTTCTAACACACCTCATATATATATATATATATATATATATATATATATATATATATATATATATATATATATAAAAATGAGCCTAATCACTGATTTTTATTTGCCAATAATGTGGTTTAAATTCAAATCATTATTCTAATGAAAATGTTAGAGATGGTTTCAAGTCTAAGAAAAAGTGAATGAACAAATCAATTTCTCACATTGTTTTTGGAAGGAAAAATAGTTCTGGTAAATTTTCTCCAATTCTAAAAGCAACATTTGATCTGACAAGACTGATTAATACATACTCCAGACTGCCTTACAAGTGATAATGGTTACTGAGCTAAGATAATAGACAAAATTATGAAAAATTTAGGAATAAATTTAATTATCTTTGGTTTAAAAGAAAATTCACTTTTTATAAAAGATTGGTAAGAATGTACTTGTTTATAGGCGATAGTACCACTGCTTTTTTGGTCTCTTGCAGATAGGCATTCAAAATATAGATTAATTTTATCTTGGGAGGCAGAGGGAGATAATCTAATATTTTACACAAATATTCCTTATGAAGTTAGAAATAAATAAAATCATCTTTTCAAGTGTTTCATATAATTAGATTTTGTTTAAAAGCTTATGAAATTTGATTCTTTAGTAAATGTGAGATTATAATTGTAACTATATTTTTAATGTTCCTTTGCAATAGTTTTCTTTTAATCACTTATTAAAAAAAAAAGAAAAAAAATTGTCTATCATAATCATTTGTAAGCACACAGCTATATAGCATCATGTATTCCAATCCAATACAGATAATTTGCACACAATCAAATAGTATAAAATATTCCAATCCAATATTTTGGTAATATAAAGAGTGCATTTCATTCAATGAAAACAAAAGAACCTGATTAAGGTTTTTGTTTTTTCATTAGAAGAAAAATATAGATTCAGTTTATATAATTTTACAGGCAAAATCTTGATTCCTTCACAGGAAGCATTATTTGGAAAGTATTCTTTTTCAACAATTCATGATCTTAGATGAATTGAATGCGAGTTGCCTATGGGTTACAATAGGCAAAGGATTAAAAGCAAAAGAGAATTATTAAAAGAGCATGCAAATGCAACTAGAAAGAGATAAGTGCAAAAAAGATTAGCAGAATTGAGGTTTGATCAATGAGGTGCAGTAAATGGAAACAGTGAACAGATCAGAAGTTGGCAGCCCAAAAGTGATCATTTCAAAATTTTTTTTATAGCATGGCTCATATTGTGAATAACTCATTTAAAAAATTTGACAGGATGAATAATGTTCAATAATACAAAACAATTATAAAAACAAAAATCCACCTTCTACTATAACAAATGAAAAATAAGAAAAATTAATAATTTTGTTATAGAGTAAAATGAATAATTCTAAAATTGAATCAAAATATAGGTTTTTGATGTTTTAATATTTTATATTACAAATAGTTTTAATTAGTCTATCTTTTATTTATTTTTAAATGAAGCATTTTAAATTATCAATTTTGACAAGTACTTCCTTCCACTTTGATAGGACCCCGCCCCCAAACCCTGGATAAAAATCACAACTCAGCAGTCAATCTACAATAAGGAAACAGCACAGATTAGAAAAAATAAAAGACAAGATGGTTAAAAGGATGCAATGACTTTCCAAGCTATCAGAACCTAGTGGCCGACTGAAACCTATATACAACCTTTCAAACTCATTCACTACTTTTTTCCTTGAGGACTCTTGGCACCATATTTATTGCATTTTTACATGAAGCATTTATCATTATCCTTATTAGATTTTGAAACCTATTTTCTTTCATCTTAAATTTCTAGAAGCTGTTTTTTTTTTATTGCAATTCACTCAAATCTATTATCAGCAATAACAAAGATAAGAAATAAAGAATAAGCTCTTGGTAAGATTTGAACTCACTACTTTTGCTTTGGAGAAACCTAAAACCCACTGATTATTTCAAATTTGTACTGATCGTTTATTTTCATAGATTTCAGTGAGTTTTATTAAAAAAACACAAAAATTAAGATGAAAGAAATACTAGTCAAAATTAACAATAATTATATGTCTAAATTTCTGAGATGAAGCTTGGTAATTATAATTATTCAGAGTATTCAGACTAATGTTTTCACATTTATTGTTATATTTAATACTTTGTTTGATGCTTCCTTCGACCTTCTTCAGGTGTTTCATGTCAAACTTGGGAGCCTACATGGAAATTTGAACTGAACCTTTTATTTGATCCACAAGGGTAGACTGTTCTAATCTGGTAAATCATAACTGGGTACAAGTGTTAAGCTATAATAAGTATTCCTCATTATTTACCTGTAGTCAGGATTTAACTTGCAACCTTCATATGATTTCATTAGAAGCTTTTTAACCAAACACTATATCTGTTATACCATGCATCCTGTTGGACATAAAGGGTTAAATAAAAGGTTCAGTTCAAAGTTCTGTATAGGCTGAAGAACACCCAAGGACATATTGGCCAAAATGTCAATATAACAATAAAGATGAAAACAATAGTCTGAATATACTAAATGATAAAAATTAACAATAACGTCATTATGTTGGCACCAGTGATTAAAATTCTTCCCTTTCACAAAAATAACAGATATAAAAGAAAATATTGAAATTGTAGAGTCAATTATACTCAAGTTTCTAAACTAAAAAAAAATTTTCTTAAATCATGTTTGATAAATACTATAAATAAAATTTTAAACAAATTATATTCACAACATGAGACAAATTAGAATATGAATATTAAGTTTAGAAAAGCATAGTAAGAAGTGATGGCTGAAGATATTCAAAATAATGGCACCTGTCTTTAGGAGTTGCTGCTTTTTTCGCTTCAGGGTTTTCTTTCCTATTTAAAAGAAAAATAAAACGAGAAAAAAAAAAAAAAAAAAAAAAAGCAATGGAAGATACTGCATGAATTTCAAATAAAAAGGAAGCCTGTAAATGAGCAAGATATATCACAAACAATAATAATAGTGTCAGTTTTTTAAAGTACACAGATGATATTTAGATCACTGTCAGAAAACTTTTAAAAGGAACTTAATTTGAAATGAATGTTTTCCTTCTTCAAAAAGAGAATGGGTTGAAAGGTATTATTAACTTGGCAAACCTGTACAATTGTAAACTAATTCTTTAATCCCTATGCCAAATCTACAAGAGTTATTTTTTAAAAATAAAAAATTCACACTTAATAGCTGGAATGCATATATGATGGAATGGTACTTCATTTGTAGTCAGCTATTAATCAATCTGTTTAAATGTCTTTTAAACTAAACAAAGGTGTTTACAGTGCATTAATCTAATATAGCTCTTCTTAGAGAGGGTTGTACCATAGACTTCTGCTTTTTGTGAAGCAGTGAAAAGATCCAAGAGGACATGGAGAAAAAAAATGGTGGTTGAATGGCAAAGTGACATTTTTTTTTAAATACAAAATTTAAATCACAAATACTTACACAATACATGTTTCAATGAATAAAACTAACAGTTACATACAAAAGCAGAGTTTTACTTTTGGGTCCAAACTCAGAGTTAAAAGTTCAAATGATTATATCTTGGTGACTTGGCCTGAGTTGATCATATGCAACAAGGCAGGACAGATATCATAGTATTTTTACATCTGTATAGCCAAGAAGGTATAATCATGGTCTTGAGATTACTTTTGAATTTGCAGTAAACCTAATACTTAAAAAAAAAAAATAAGTGCATGTTTGTTGTATGTATATGTTGAGATTGATACTGATATGGCTTTGAAGTCAAAATTGTGGCTGCCCCCAATTTGGGAACTACTGATCTACTCAATTTAAAAGTGCATATACCATAACTAACCTTAATGGATATCCCATATTGCCTTATAGTCATTAGATTTGCATTCAAATTTTATAATGTAAAAAGTATTATGGGACAAAGGTAGTATAATTAAAGTTTAATGGAGAAAAGCTGGCTCAAGACTATGAGGATTAAGTCATTTTACTTTTGTATATTAAGTTTTTTTTTTCTGATATAAAACATTAAAAATCCAGGCATAAATACAGCCAAAGACATTCATACCCTCACTGAATAATTAAGGAAAGTGAACAAATGGTTTAGTTTAGTATAGTTTCTTCATTTAATGGCATATCAAGCTTCCTGAGTTATTTAATGCCAAAGCCAACCTTGTAAAAGGACAGCAGTGGTAGAACTATTTAACCCATAGCTGGGAAGATAAGGTAGTTCATACCTTTCCCAAGGGTAGTAGTCCAAAAGTTAACAATAGTGCAACTGGAGTTTGAACTCAGTACGATGATGTCACAATCTAGCACATTAGCCAAGACACCATGAGGACTCTCTCCAGCATAAATGGATCAATCTCAACACATATTGCATTTTATATTTCAAAATATGGGGAAGAAAGCTTAACCCTCTAGTCAACTAAAGGGTTTATAGTATATGGTAAAATAGCACAAACCAAAGGTTGCAGTATAACAGTGCTAGTGTTTGCTTTAAATTAATAATATATATTTTGAAAAATATATTGTTCAGTTAATTTCCCTAAGAACATTTTCAATGTATATTAGTAGATATAGCTGGTTATTATTTGAAAATTTCACTATCTGTAGAGGTCTTCTGCTAATATTCATTCAAACATCCCTTAAAAAAAATAAAAAAAAGACTAGACTATATAGACCCCAGGGAATGAATAACATTTTGGCAGAATGAATGAAAATATAGGGACCATAGAGGGGGGGGTACTAGTTTGCATTTATAAATCCCTTTATAACATAACAAAAATTGGTGGATCATGTACACTAGTAAGCAGATATTATACACCTAGCAGAATGCCTGATGAGATGTGATGGCCAGTAGGATGTGTTATTGACACACTACTCATTTAAAACATATGGGGCACTAAAATGAATGATTGGTCTGGTTCTGACCTTTTCAGCATTATTTATAACAATTATATATTCACCAAAGAAAACATTTAAAAATAATTATATTCATAGCAATTTTTATTAAATAAAAATACTGAATTCTAACTATCTCTTTTTATAATAAGTTATGAGATATCTTTAGAATAAAAAAATTATTAAATAAAAACAAAAAATATATAGATTAAAAAATGAAAGAAAAATAATGAAAAAGTAAAATTAAAATACTAATACCTGAAATTTTAATTTGTAACAAGGGTAAGAGATTCTTGATAAATCAAATTAAAACTAAATAATAACTAATGAAAAATACCACTTGGTCTGAAGAGATCCAAAACTTCACATGTTTAGGGAATTTCCATATTGTTATGTATGTATTTGTGTGGGTGTTGTAATATGATTCAACATTTCATTCAGTTTAACTTTATAAATTTTTTTTATCTTGAAATTGAAAACATTAAAAAAAAAAAGAAAAAAAAAACAAACAACCCCTTCTAAAACATAACATCCAGTGTGACTAAAAAGTAATATTCAATGAATTTATTTGGAGGTGATGAGAAATTAAATTCAGTTACAAAGTGGGCATCAAGTAAAAAGTTTTAAAAGCTCTAGACAAGATTATCTTGACAGCAAAATCACTGGATTGTGTGGTTTTGGTTGATTGATGGATTTTTAATGGCATGGCAATCCATCAAGAGTTATTTTATGTAGAGAGGTGAGGGAATCATGTTTATGGTACATTTATTTTCAAATTTTTTTGTATAGGTTCTTAAGGGTTTTTTGCAAGTGGTGATATAATACCAAGTATTTCTATCAATACAAATAATTTTTAAACAGATCAATTTGACTTACAGATGGGACTCAAACAGGTACAACCATTTCAAGTCAGTGGACCTGGGAGTAATGGCAATGAGTGGATACTCCACAATTATAAGATCTCCAGAAATAGAGCTTAACCATTAGATGCAATTTAGTATCATACACAGGACAATATACATAGTTTTTGTACACACGTGCTCCCTCCCATTTTCTGAGTGGAATAAGTACATTAAGACTGTGGTAAATCATTACTGAATAGAATGTTATTTCAACATGTATCTAATAACAAATAAATAATTTTCTCCAGTCATAGCAATTAAAAAAAACTGGCTATTCCTTATTCGAAAAAATTATATTTAGCAAAAAAGGTGTGGGGAGTTTTTAAATGTTGATTTTTCAAGAGACTTTACTCATTTGAATTTCTGCCTGATTAAGTTTAAACATCAATTCTAATTCATTTTTATATAAAATTTGAAAAAAAAATGTATCATTGAATCACACAATATTCATTTCGTACATGGTGCATTCAATAAGTTTCCAAACTTTTTTGTACAGGCACTTAAAATTGTCGTAGACTCTTGAAAGTTCAGTATGTTATTGATATACATCTTATGAAATGACTGGCCAATTTTTATGATTTCAGCTTCAAATGAACAGCTACAGCAGCAATTGGAATACACCCTACTAAAGCCCGATTGTCACAGCAGGTGAATTTCAAAATGCAATCTGGACTTTGAGGACACTTTAGAAGAACAATATGCAATAAAATTCTGTTTAAAACTTGGAAAAAATGCCACAGAAACGTATGGAATACTTCAGACTGCTTTTCGACCATCATCAGTTTTTGAGTGGCATAAGAGATTCAAGGAAGGCACGGAGTCTGTGAGGGATGATGACAGGTGTGGGAGGAGTAAGGAAGTCAATACACCAGAGTTGATTGGTTAAAGGGTTAGGGTTACTATGTTGAGGTTTTAAGGGAGTTCAGGAAGAGATTTGGTCGGAAGAGGCCAGCACTCTTCAAATCAGGTCAGTGGCATTTCCACCAATACAATGCACCAGTCCACAACTCCATCTTTGTCACAGACTATTTGACCAAGATGGACATCAAGACAGTTCCTCAGCCTCCCTATAGTCCAGACCTTGCTCCCTGTGACTTTTGGTTATTCCTTAAGCTCAAAGACTGTCGTTATGAGACAATTGAGGAGATGAAAGAGGCTGTAACAAAGGTCATTGACACGCTCACACAAGAGGACTTCCATGGGGCCTTCCAAAAGTTGATGGAATGGTACAAGAGCATTGCAGCCAGAGGAGATTACTTTGAAGGGAACTAGAGTTTCATGTGTGTACTATCAATAAAAGTGCCCACACAAAAAAAGGCTGGAACATTATTTAATGATCCTCGTTCTTCATCAAAGTTTGCTGACATGACAGATTCTCTTGAATTTCTCGTCATCTACCTCTACCAATTATCATTCTTGATAACTCAAGATAGCATTCAGTATCTGCACAGAACTGATGAATGTAAGTTATTGCAGGGTGGCCAACACTGGTGTGTCCTTTGGTACAAATCCAAAAGAGAACTCAATAGTACCATGAGTTGGTACTTACTTCTGCAGCAGTGTGTAACCTGTTTTGGTTGGTTTGGCTTCTTGTTTTAATGACTGATCAACCTTCATGGGTTATTCTATGTCAAAGCAATCTTTGTAGAAGGAGAGTAGTTGTACTATTTAACCCACAGTTGAGGGGATAAGAGGGTTCATACCTTTTTCTAAAGGTATTTGTCTGAAAGTGAATTCATGAGTGTGAATGGAGTTCAAACTCATTTCCTATGATGGTGCAGACCAGCATGTTAACCAATATGTTGTAAGGACTTCTCTAGCATTTGTTGTTTGTCTTACTTGGATGGTTTGTGAGATGGGATATAAGAGGCTGAATAACTGCTGTTTTGAATGCTGCTGCTTCAAAGATTTGTTGAAAATAACATGTAGTAACCTTATGCAGTTCCAATTTAGCTTTTTCTCCAGATGTTTCAATCTCAATATGATTTTTTTCTGATGATGAAATCAGGCAAACTTCAGACACATATTCATTAAAATAGAGGAAAAAAAAAAAAAAAAAAAAAAAAAAAATCAAAGCATTTGACAATAATTCATCAAATGCTTATATCCCCACCAAAAAATGTCTTATTGCGTAACTGAAGAACATTTACAGCTATGACTATAAAATTCTCTGTGGTTATCGGTGGGAGGCAGAAGTGCATATTAATTAGTTTTTGAAAATTCCAAGACTTAAGTTTTTAATCAGAGGTTTCATTTACATTTACCCAACCCTCCAGCCACAAACAAGATGCGACACAAAGTCACATTTTAAAGAGAGTACAACTGGATTGAATCCAGTTTTCCTTCTTGAAGATTGATTGCCGTGCCAAGGCCAAAGAACCTAGTCTATTCTATTTACCAATAGTTGCTGAAGAAAAAATGGATTTATGCCTTTACTAAGAGCACTGATACAAAGTGAAATCCAAACAGCCTCATCCAGGGTTTGAATTTTGTTTGTTGTTTCCATTTCTTAAGTTGATAACCATTACACCATGCATCTCCAGTGAAAGTATGGTGTAAAGACAAAGCCTTACTTTCTGTGCCATATTAGCTAAACTAAACTTCTTTTTTATTAATTTAGGAAGCCTCACAAAAATAAAGTTGGTTTTTAACTAATTTTTTTTAATTTAATTTCTTTAAAGTTTCATGCAAAAATATCTTTAAATGCTTTCTATGTTTGCATAATGACCTTTTATTTCATGCTATTTAGAGGTATAAAAAAGCAAAAATCAAGTGTATGACTGTGACAAATATACTAAGATATTTAGAAATCACTCAAAAACCTACGTAATGCCAGGTAATTCTGAAATTATATATAAAAACTTTATAAGAAGCTGTCAAGATATCTCTTTAACAAATACACTACAATTGAGCATATATTATACTTTAAAGATTTTCTTCACTATGAGCTCTGCTTCAGATTCTAAAGAAAAAAAAATTAATTTACCAAAAAAATGAAACTGATTTTTTTTAACCATTAAACTAAGGTTTATATCCTTTCAAAAACTAGGTTAATTATTATATATATACATGTGTGTGTGTGTGTGTGTGTGTGTGTGTAGCACATAAATATAAAGGGCGTAGATATATAAAGAGGGTTTTTGTTTTGGCATATGCAATCTTTTGTTTTTACAGTGCTATCAATCATCTGATTCTAAGACTTCAAGCTGGCACACATGGACAATATTAACAAATATGGCTTTTGAAGTAGAATCTTTGCTTTTTATAACAGACCAACAACACAAGGCGGGCAAACCCTTGGGATCTTACAACACCCCAAGCCCTGGTGTTGGGCAACAAGGGATAGGTTGATACTAGACTGACCAAAATTTGGCAAGCTTTGTGTGCATTTCTTCTAAGAAGAAATAGATCTGAATTTCCTGAAAAGTCAGCTAGTTTGGTAAGAATGTTTGCAAGTAGGTTATACACTTTGGAAAGGATGAGAGCTGAAATACAAGAGATGAGGAAAGATGGAGGATTTAAAAAGCAGAAAAAGAAATGAGAGAGAGAGGATAAAAGTGATAAAGAAAGAAAAAAGAGGGATTCAAAAGAAACAGAAAATGGGAGAAAAATAAACTTAATAGCAAAATGGAGAAACAAGAAAGGAAAGTAAAGAAAATGATGTGAGGAGAAAATAAACAGGAAACAACTGAAAAGTACATTAAAAAAAAAAAGTGAGACTCAGTTCCATTAAAAAGCTATTAGAAAAATAAATATTAAAATATTATTAAAAAGCAAGATAGATGAGATCCATAGGAAGTTATAACTTGTGATAGAAAGTTAAGAGAAAAGATATCATAAGCAGGGGTAGCTTCTAATCCAAAGAATATGTCTAATTGATCAGCAATAATTGATCGAAAAATAATTAATTGAAAACAGTTTATCTACATATACAATTTACCTACGTAACTACATTTTTTAAGGTCTAAACATACTTAATAGTAAAACCCCTCCCCAACAAAAAACAACAAAAACAAATGAATTTAAAATCAAAGATGATAAATTGTAATTATAATCTAATTATTGAAGATCTATTCAATAGACTTTGTATATCAACATTTTTGTCACATTCTCAATAATCCTTTCATTTAACTAAATTAATGTACATCTTTCACCTTCAGCTCTACTGTAAAACATTTTAAAGCAAAAATATTCAAGGTTCAAATTTTTACTCTGAACTTATTACAATATTGTTTAGAATTACATTTATTTTATTTTATTTTGATGGAGCAAAATAATTTCTAAATAATAAAGCCAATGTGATAAAAAATATATACTAACATTTTTTGGGAGTGGACGCATACCTCTTGATATTTTTTCCAAATAATGTTCAGGAAAATCATACTGAATCTATGCTAAACATCCAGATCAATAGTCAGTTTTAGGTTAGCTAATGGCAAGTGACTGTTTTTAGACAGCAGTACCTGTAAACTGAACAATTAAGATCTTTTTTTACTAAACTGGTTCCCATATTACTTTAGAGCTCTTAGTACAGTAATCAATGTAACTATAATCTTAGGTAACAACAATGCCTACCAGTTAAACTTTCAGGTCATGTTTGTTATATCATTTATTAGCAGACCCCTTTTCATATCAATCTAATATTATAGTGCAGAGCTTCTCAAACTTTTTACTTGATGCACATCCTTTGTAATCAAATTTAAATTTACATTGTTTTTTTCCAGGGAAAAAAAAAGTTCATTTTTAACCCTCCTGAACCTAAATTTACCCTCTGCCATTTAATAATGTTTACCACACCAGTTAACCAGTTTTGGGGAAAACAAAAGTACCACCAGTATACCAATGTAATGAGCTCAAACAGTTAAGTCCCATTTTTTTTCTTAACAGATAACACATCTGATGAAGACTGAAAAATTGGTTGACCAAAATGTGTTAATATCAAGAATATTAAGTGGTTCAATTGTTTAAACAACTTCCGGTATATTAATGACACTTAAACTTATTGACAATTAAAGACAAATTTGCATTAAACTTATTTAGCATAGTGGACAGTGAGAAATTTAATATGCCTTTGGTTTTTTGGGGGTTTTTTTTTTGGCATTTGAAGGTTTATGATCACACATTCACATACGAGAAGGAAAATATTGATTTCAAATATACCTTGCAATAACTTTTGGCATATGGAGGCTAGTGATCACACATTCACATAAGAAAGAAAATATTGATTTCAAATATGCAATAATTTTCTACTTAATGTAATATCAACAGTGCATCTGATAACTTGAGACAAAATACATAGTCAATGATAAAATTATGCTTTAATATTAACATCTTGTGATAAAATATCAATGATACCTTGTTATTAAGAGATTATCATCATTTTATGCTATTTCTGTTTTCAATATTCAACAAACAGTATAAGAATATTATACATAAAAAAAAACAAAAAAAAACATCATTTCATACGACTTCCTGGTGGAGAAAAATATTAGCATATAAATGTTTCTTTGATTGATATCCAAAGACAAATATACATGTAATTTAGTCTCCTGAATTAGATATTCATAAAATATATGATAGATTTAAAATATGATGAACCAGTGTATGTATATTTAATCAGTGGTCATTAATCTAGTAATAAAGCTAGGAGACAGTATATGATAAGGTGTACACAAGTCTAGCCTTATTCTATATGAAAGTTACTGCTTAAAGTTGGACATATACAATTCAGTAAAATATTTTTCTTGTAAACTAACTTGTTAATATGAGTTTTATTCTGGGTGCCTCATCTTATGGCCTTGTGGTGTTAGACTAAGTAAATGACTTAAAGAGTATCTAATACCATCCGAACCAAAATAGTAATTTGGAGTATATATTTAACCAACTCCCTCGATCATGAGCAGGTTGCAAAACAAGACCAATTTTTAAGCCAAGTACAACTGGTTTGAATTTAGAGTTTTTCCTTCACTTAGAACAGTTACTATACCAAGCCAGTCTGACCTGTTATTTACCCATATCAGTGGGGGAGGAATAGTTGGATTCATAACTTTTCCAAAGGTATTAGTACTATGTAAAATGCAAACAGCCTAATCCAGGATTTGAACTTGGATTGCTAAGTCCATTTCCTTTGATGATAGCCATTTTACCAAGAGTGGTTCCTGTCTAAGACTGAGAGAACAGTCAGCAAGCTTGTATTGAAAAAAGTTTACTGCAGCCATATTAAAGTAAGATTCTTACAGAACCTAAAAAATTTAAAAACAATACAAAAGATTATGAAGATAATAGTTATATTTGAAAATTAGAAGACAAGCTAGCTTGAAAATAAATTGATGAAAAGAAGAAAAAAAAAAATCAAAACTGGGTGCCCCCACAACTGTGGTCTTATACTATGCTAAGTTAATTTTAGTAAATATCTAAACAGTGCCATCGAGTTAAGAGTAAGAAATTAATTTCTGGAGTTTCATCTATCTGAGCTTTAGTTTTAGATACTACTTGAATAAAATCTATGCATTGCATGATTCTTTATTCTAACTTTCATAAATACACTTTATCTTTGATTATATATTGAGAGCTAGAGAAACTAAGTACCTAAAGTAGAAAGATTTTTTTTTAAAATTGCATCAATTAGGAAATAAAACCAATCTAAAAGCATGTTAAAAAATCCTCTAATTTAAACCAGTAATAAACAAAGATTCATAGACAATAGGAAGCCTTTTTTTTTTTTTTTTTTTTTTAATTACTACCAAATAAAATATCCCAATAAAGTTTGTGACCATAGCTGAGGGTGACCAAAAGACTCCCTTTTCAATAGCAACTACACCGAGGTGTAGGGAAGGGCCCTACATTCCCTAGATTTCTCCACTTTACTCTTGATCCTTACCTTATAATGCTGAGTGCTAAGCAAGGCAGCATCAAGTACCATATTTTGAGTCTTTGGTATGACTTGACCAGGGATTGAACCCCGGTCCCCAGGACCATTGGGGAATACTCTAGTCATGAGGATAATGGCCCAGTATCATCCCAATAATATCACTGAAAAACAGTTTAATAACTATGAATGAACACCAAAGTTTTGGGTGATGCCTTCTCCTAAGCTGGTTGAGTATGTTTATTAGTAAATCATGATAGATTAAGTAGCAAATCAATTATCAAATTCATTGTCATATATTTCAAATTCAGATATGTTTCATTATTTCACAAGCTCATAGCTTTTGGAAAGTGGAAAATAAAAGTCACAAATGATGAGATCTGCTTCTAATTCTTTATTTTTTTTATTCTTAGTGAATATATATTTCCAACACAGAAACAAAAAAATGATATCTAGGATCATCAAAACTTCTACAAAAAAGAAAAAAAAAGTCTGAGTTGTATAAGTTGCTGTCTAAAAAAAAAAACAAATAAATATATAAATATTTAAGATTTGCCACTCATAACATAAATCAAAAATAAGAAAATCATTTTCTCACCTAAGTTAAATACTTATTGAATATCAAACTGTAGTTAAAATTAATTAATGATAAAAAATTGATCCTATGTCGAAGAAATATTTCATTAGTCTGTAGAAAGACAAGATCATGTGACATCTCAGTTTGTTTTTTTATCTAGGCTGTTCATTCTACCCCAAATTGACTTAAGTAGAAAATACAATAAACATGAGAGAACTCCAAGCACACTGATATCTTATCTTTTAGCAACCTAATGTTTATCTTGTGGTTATGCTATGAAACTGTAAATCAGAAGGAAGAAGTTCCTTCATGGAGTTTTGTCAAGAAAAGAAAAGAAAATTGTTAAGACCTGGATAACATTTCACCAAAATACAAAAGACAAAAAAGTCATTTCAAGATTGTTGAGGCAATCAACAAACCAGAAATGTATCTTGGGATTAAAAAAAAAAAGAAAAAAAAAAAGATGAAATAAAAAAGTTTCAATGTACAAAATCACAAAAACACAATTTTGGATAAATTTAGACAATATAAAATAAAAACGAAAACATTTCAAAAAAATAAAATGAAAAAAAAGAAAAAGAATAGGGTATCTGTTCAAGTCATACCTTATTCCTAAAAAGGTCTTTTAAAAATCATTTTCTGATACACAGGTAAATTAATGAAAAAATAACAAGATTGATCAAAGTTAGAAAAACTTTAAAAACATTGTGTAGCAATTACACATCATTTATTGAAAGAAAATAGATTTGATACATTAATTTTGATGGACAAGGGTTTATCAAATAATGACTGATGTCACAGAAAAAAAATAAAAATGAATCAATACTTGTTAATAGTTCAGTGAAAATGTTTTTTGATCATTTGTTTTTTTTTTTTTTTGGTTGATTCACTTTTTTCTGGAATGCTTAAGAATTTTTTTTTAGGAAAGATTAAGTACCTTTTCGTAATATGGCATTATCTTGAACATGGCACAAACATAAAAACAGACCATGCAGAAAGTTGAGAAAGTTTTTGAGGAATTTTAGATAAAAGAAAGAACCAACTACCACCAAGGGTCTGAAATCCTTGAAAGAAACAAACTGACAAATTGTCTGGGATATGCAAGCTTACATAAGAGTCATTTTGGTGAGGTTATGAAAAATAAAATTATGATGATGATAAAAAGGATAAGATAAAATGAAGATGATGATAATGAATAGTTTCAGTAAAGATGATAATGATTGAAAGGAGAGTTACAAGTCTTTAATTTGAAAAGCTGCTTTAATTTCAGGGAGTTAGTAGAACAAACACTTTTTAAAAATCTTTTTTAGATATTTTTAAAATGTATAAATATATTTTTTAAATAAATCAATCTAGGTCAAATGCATGGTAAACCCTAAAAAACTTTTTAGACCTTATTTTTCTAATGCAAGTATTACTGAGAAATGAGAAAAGTTTTGGTGTATGGGTCAGGCTTTAACCCATTTACCAAAACCTTACTGATTTCTCAATGTATCATTATGGGAAATAAAATTAAAAATTTATCAGAAAAATAAGGTCTGAAAAAATTTGTCTTTGTGTTAAACTTACTGCATTTTAAACTTAAACTAATAAGCAAATGTCCATATATGGATCATATAAACTATAAGATATTTGTTATTAAACCCCATTATAAATCAATTTGTACTTTAAAAGTATCTTTGTATGCAGCATTGAGTCTTAGACTGTACATCTAAAGGTTTTGATTTCAAACTAAGCAGAAGAAGTGGATTTAATAGGTATAAAAATATTTCAGGGTAACTGAAAAACAATGCACAAAAACAAATATATATTCTTCAACTCCCAATAAAATAAAACAATTTTTTAAAAAATTGTCTTTTGGAATTAAATGTCTTGATTTAGTCATTTTTTAGATCATCACAAAAAATGTATTTTCATAAAAGTATAACATAATAAAATGTTATTTTGCAAATGATTGCACAGAGGTTTTCTTTTTACTTAATTAAGGTACTAAGTTTGGATTTTACCATACAATAATTAAGGTACTAAGTTTGGATTTTATCATTCCATAAGCAATCTAAATAATTTTCTATTTTTCATATTATTTCTATGATCTTGAAAAGAAAATATCTCTAAGTTTCCAAAAAGCCATATTTGAAATAAAAATTTGGGAAAAAAAAACAAAAAAAAAAAAAACTAACAGAAAGATAGGAGAAACTGAAGTTGAATTAATGTTTACAAATTTAATCAAGTTTTTGACAGTTAACTGAACTGAAGGAAGTCTCTGACTTCTGCTGAAGAGAAAAGTTTTAAATTAAAAAGTAAATCTAAAACTGAATTAAAATGTTCTGGAATTAGAAAACAGCATTGTTAGAATCAGGGAAAACCTTTAAATGTATATCCCAATTTTAGATGAGAAAAGACATGCTAATATTATTTACAAAGAAAAACTGGATGCTAAAGACTTTGAATTTTGCATCATTTAAAAAAAAAAAAAAAAAAAAAAAAAAAAAAAAGGAGGTTGGGAAATTACTAGTTAACAATAACCTGAAATAGAAATTTAAGATTTGACACTTTTTAAAGGAAATTATACAACATAACAGTCTGTTTCTTTAATTCAAAATAAATTTAGAAAAATATAACTTATAACAGTCACTTTTCATGTGATGCCATAAAAATGCATTACATTTTTAAAATTACTCAATATACTCATGTAATGTTCACTTCATACAGACTAAGAAAAGTTTGAATTTGGATTTTAAAATTATAACTAATAGATTAAGCTAACTATAACTTGAATTTTTCTAATCAGCTGACAATTTTATTAATTATATACTAATAAGATAATCTTATAACAGGAATGGATTTTCAAGAAATCAATCCACAACTTCTATCAAAAGAGTACACGTGAAAAATCTTGAGGCAACACTTATTTGTACATTTCTCTAAGGCATTTGACTCCATACACAGAGGAAAGATGGAGCAAATATTTATAGCATATGGTCACTCCAAAGAAATTGCCACTGCTATAATGCTGCTCTATAAAGACACAATGGCAACACCAATTTCTTAAACATTAGCACCGAGATCTTACAAGGAAATATATAAGCACCATTTCTATTTATAATTTGCCTAGATTACAAATTACAAATGTCAATAGATCTAATAAAAGAAAATGGTTTCATTTAAAAAGGAAAAAAACATATCCCACAGAAACTATACTGATGATCTAGCACTTCTTGGAAATATACGAGCCCAAGCAAAATCCCTGCTGCATAGCCTAGACCAAGCAACAAGAAGTATTGGCTTTTATATGAATTCAGATAAAACCAAGTTCATGTGTTTTAAACAAAATAGAGCTTTCCATACATTAAATAACGAGCATATGAAATTAGTAGGCCAGTTCACATAACTCAGTAGCAATATCTCATCTACAAAAAATGATGTCAGCATATACATAGGAAAAGCAAGAACTGCTATTGACAGGCTATCAACTATATGGAAATCTGATATCTCTGATAAAATAAAATTAGAATTCTGCGAAACTGTAGTTGTGTCATTACTACTGTACAGTTGCACTTCATGGACTTTAGCAAAACACCTAGAGAAAAAGCTTGATGAGAACTACACAAAGATGCTGTGTACTGTTCTGAACAAATTCTGGGTGCAGTACCAGACAAAACAGCAGCTATATTGCCACTTACTTTGCATGTCACAAACCATTCAAGATGAGCAAAACCTGCTAAGTACTGCTAGAGAAGCAAGGACAAACTCATAAGTGACATTAACCGGTGGACTCTAAAACATGGACACACTAGTGTCGACAGACCAACAAAAACTTGCATAAATCAGCTCTGTGCAAACATTGGATGCCGTGCAGAAGACCTGCCAAGAGCAATGGTTGATAGGGACAGATCGTGAGAGAGAGCACCAAGGGAATTCATGCAATCAGCACAACTTGATAATGGGATACAGTGAATAAAACAATATTCCTAGAATTATTTTATACTATGACTAGTGAACCATTTGGGTTCCTGAGGTTAACCAGAGGTCCATGATGATGATTTAATTCAAGGCAAGAGTGAAGGATTCTGATTAGCATTTCATAGTTATCTGCATGATATCCAGAACTTGGATGATCATATAATGAGGTTGAATGCAAAAAAGTACAATAAAATGGCATTTTCCCTGATTTTAAATAATATTTCAAAACCATTTTCTTTACCAAAGTCCTAAATGTTTACCATTTCAAAGTCATATTTTATATAATATTTCACCTTGATAATAATAGGTTAAAAGAAGTTTGAACATCACAAGATCTAAAAATATTGAACATTACAAGAGTATATATGATAAATGACAAAATTTAGATACTTAAGAAAAATAAAACAAGAAAATATGATCAGTTCTCAATAGTCAAACAAATCTGACTTAAAATTAGGCTTTTAAAACAAATTTCTATACAATTTTTAAAATATTTTTGTACTTTAAATTTTTTGCACTTTTTAAAATTTATTATCAATTGTTTTTTTCAATCTGTGTGATCTTTTGAATACATTTTCTCAAAGTAAAAACAGTAAAATAAGAACTTTTCCTTAAACAGCATCACATAAAGAGAGAATAAGTCATAGATATTAAGAATATTTGGCTTCTAAATAATTAAGATGTTCCCTTTAAAAATAAAGTGTGTAAACTGGAATTTCTTTTACAGTAGTTTTTATTTGTTGACATGTACTAAGATCTAAGAGCCATTGGGGACAGTTTGGTTTCAAATATATTTTGTAGAATTAGAGACAAAAAAAAAAAGAAAAAAAAAGACAATACTAAAAGAAGAAGAAAAAAGGAGGAACACATTAACATAATGTTAAGGTTTTTTTAGTCACTACCGTTTGACGTGATCAACTTCTTTCAGGGCACTGGAGTACAGGGACTGGTTGATATGGGGACTTGGTGGTGAATAACTTAAAGCAGGACTATGCCTGAAATGGAAGAAGAAAAATATTGCATTTCTAAAGGAATTTTTCACTGTTCTGCTTTATTCTTTATTCTTTTCTCCCTGTCTGACTTTTTTCTTTTTCGTTTCTTGCTCTACTACAGAGCATACTAAAAAAAAATTTAAAAAAAATAAAAATATATATATATATATATATATATATATATCTGATACCTGGTCATTTAGTGCTAGACATTACTTTCTTTGGTATGGACAATTAGCAAACCAGATTGTCTTATTACAGCCTCATAAAACCTTACAGACAAAAGAAAGAGAGAGGGATGTTTCTGGTATTAATCACTTTTGCTAGCAGTTGCAATGCCATTCCCAAAAGGAATAAAGGTTTTCAATTGAAATAAACCATACTTGCTTTTGGAATTATACAAAGGGCTAATACATCTTTAAACTGGGTTTTTAAATTGAAAACTGAACTTGAGAAAAAATCTTTTTATTAGATTTGAATATTATCAGATCATTATCAGATGAGAATCACATAAAAAATTCAACTTATTGCAATTTCAAATGCATTATGTGCCATGATGCTCTAATGCATTAACAACATAAGTTGTAGAAACCTGTTATTTATTACTTAATCAAATATTGCCTTTGTTGACTATTAAGCTCTTATTTATAGAATTAACAAAAGGCTTCTGAAAGGTCTAACCAAGAAGGGAATGACCTAGAACCATCAAATGTACATGTTATTCCACATACTCATCTTAAAGTTCAACACTTGGTGCATTTCTCAAGTTTCTTTAATCTCATCAAAAGATTGGATGAGCCAAGAACTTTTAAACATGCCCCTGGTATATCATATTGCGAATACACAAGGGCCTTATGTTATAATTAGCATTTAAATTACCTCTGAGAAATACTGATAAGGGCAAGCACAAACAAATCTAAATTATTATTATTGATAATGATAAAAACTAAAATAGATTGCATATTGTGTAATGGTCTAAGGTAGAGCATTTTACTGAAACTGTACTAATAAAAATCTCACTATGATGTGCTATTTTTGCTGTGTTACAGAAACATACAAAAACATTGAATCATTATAATATTGCTGTACTGAAAAAAATTATATCACAAAAAATATTTGTCAACATTTACAAACAATTTGAAGACAAGGAATTCTATTTTTATTTGTATACATAAGACTTTTTAAATAGCATTTCAGTTTATGAGTCTATAATACAGTTAAATAAAAAAATTTGAAATTAAGGCAATATGAAAGTAAACAGGTATTTTTTAACAGGGTGGAAAATAGGGAAAAAACATGTATCATAAGATATAGAGATATAAAAGCTTGGGTTGGGAAAAAGCTTAAACATTTAAGCAGCTACCATTTAAGACTTAATTAATTCCTTACCTACCAAATTTTACAGGTGTCAAATACATTGCCAAAACTAGGTGAACAGGCAAGGAAAAAAAAAAATTTTTAATCATATTTTGTATCTTTTGCATGCCAAAACATTAGAAACAGGGTATTTCAAATTATGGATAACAGCAGGAGAGTTTTATTGGAAACAAGTACAGCAGGACTTTACAACAAATGCTTCACCAATGCATGAAAGAGAGAATTCTTGGTTAGATTAGGTTATTTGGTTTAATGGCATATCAACTCAAGATGGTTATTTAATGCCAAATCCTGTTTATACATATTTGATTTTTAAGTGAATAGTTTGTATGTAACATTATCTTTTAAACAAGCCAGTACTTGTTTGTTAGCACACAGTTAAATGCTTTCAATTATAGTAAGTGATTAAACAGTTCTATCTGATCTACAGAGGGACTTTAACAGGTACTACTATTCCAGGTCAGAGTGGACCTGGGAGTAATGGCAAGGAAGGAGTATTTCCCATTCCCCAAAGCTCCAGAACTGGAGCTTCACCATCAGATGGTTTAGAATCATCTCTAGGACACTTGTTTGGCAAAGAGGTCTTACTCCTGAGTAGAGATGTATTCAGTGTATTCAACTGCCAACTGGGCAGAGAATACTTGGGATTGATGGGTAAGAAGTGGAATTTTAAACTCAGAATTGCTTTCATCTTATATTATACTGATAGTGTACACATATTGATCAATTTTTCGACACCTTATGTGGAGAGTTATTTGCTTGGGATCTGGTTTATTTCTGCAGATTAAAAGTTTGTCCGGAGGGAAAACTAACTTTATTTCAACCTTTGTAGAGCTGTGGGAAAAGAACAAAAAACAAAAACATACCAAGCAGTAAAAATTATAATAACCAACCCAACATTATCATCTGAAGGACACATGTTAAAGCAAACAAATATTTATAAAATCCCTTTCATTTCAGATAATTACTCAATTGTCATGCACACATACACAGCAGTATAAGAAGACTTGTAGAACAACTCAAGGTCAGCTGTAAAACCACACTAGAGAAAGTGAATATCAGGATGTGTGTGTTTTCAGTAATATCAAATTAGAGACAGAAGCCAAAATAATTAGTAACAAAAAAACAGAAAGGAATGATAAGCAAAGGGCTTGAGTGTTTGGCTTTAGGGTTGGTAAAGATGACTGTGAGGTCAAATGAAGAATCTTGACTGGCTGGATTTCTTGATGAGGAAGATAGCAGTGGGTGGCAAGGGTGGGTTATGAGGAATGAAGGTGTAGGCAGTCAGTCACCAGACAGAGGCTTTAAAACTTAAAGAAAAAAAAGGGGGGGATTGAGAGGGCAAAAATGACTGGAGATGCAGCAAAGACAAACACAGGGTGGGTGATTGATAAGAATATTTTTCTTCTAGTAACAACTGACAGCTGGGAAGACACATGAAAACAGACTCTAGTCAGGAGAAATTTAGGATTACTAAGCAAGAACTACAAAGATTATATATATATATATATATATATATATATATATTATATATATATATTTATTATATAAAAATAAATTATTATTTTGTTTTTGTTTTTTTTTAGAGTAGAACTCATAAAAGATTTAAAAAAAAAAAAAAAAAAAAAAAAAAAAAAAATTCCCTATGTGGGAGAGAAGAGAAGTCAACACTTAAAAGGTTAACATTTTGTAAAAAGGTGTTAGTGTAATTTCCCAAATAAAACTATTCTATATCTTGATAAAAGAAACCTAATAAAATCAAAATCAGTGAATGAGTTTTCAACAGATGAAGTGATATTAACTTTTCTTATGAACAAAATATGAAAACCCTTTAAAAATGTATTTTATATCAATTTTTTTTTTTTTTTTTGATAATATAAATTCAGACTTATTTGATACTTTTTATTTCTGTGATGTGGACAAAACAACCTTAAAATGAGTAGGCATGCCTTTAGCCGATATAGTAACAATCTAACACAAGAGGATATTTAAAAAAAGATTTAAAAAATTTTTTTTTAAAAATCCTGGTATAAAAGGTGAAAGTTTTGTGTTAAAATCAATATGGAAAAATGAATGAAATTTATCACCTCAAAGTAAATATAAGTGTAGTTCCCACCCACCCCATATCTAATCTAGTTTAATAAAACTAGTCTCAAACTAGTGTGTCCATAAAAGGTAAAAATAAATTGCCGTACTAGTATGTCCATTAAAAAGTAAAATACATAGAACTTATATAACAAAGTAGTCTGGAGCCGGAATATTTGGATATTTGTAAAATCTAAAACCCGAAATTAACACAGTATATTTTCAGGTGAAATTTAAATTTAAGAATATGATCTAACAAAAAACAATTCACAAATATAGAGTTGTTTAAGATGAAAGCCAAAATAACAGGGAGGGTGGGGATTCAAAAACATGAATCTAAAAATCGGTATTTTGCTGAAATAATTTAGAAATATTGCTCTGAAGATTTTCTTAAGTCTTAACCAATGTTTTGCAGCATTCTTGTAGAATCTTGATTCTTAACGAAATCTTTTTTCTGAATCTTCAAGATTTCTCTGGTAACTCTTCTGAATATGCTTCTTCAAATTTCACCCAAAGCATTGAAATCAGTCAGCTGTCTAGAGTAGTGGAATTCTTCCATATTATTTCTTACAAACTGCTTCAGTTGCTTTATTGTCTTGTCCATCTTTTATTTTCAACAGTTATACTAAAGAAAACAAGCAATAGACTAATATATCATTTAATATGCAAGTTTTGCAGTCATGAGAAGAAAAACACCAATCCTACATCCTATATTATTCTTTACATTTTCTTGGATTACAAGTACATCTATTTTTTTCGTGATAAATTGTGTTGAGACAAAATTTGAATGATAGTTGTCAAACAAAAAAGAAAAATTTTCCAAAATGTACTGGGTAACTTTAAACCTTACTCAACTTTTCATTATTAAAAGTTTATTTTTTTCTTTTTTTAATGGATTATAGAAGTTTAAATAATTTTGGTGCAGTTTATCAAAACATTCCATGTGATAATTGTTCAACAGCTTTTAAAAGAAAATTGAAGCTTCATTTGGGTAATTATAAGATTCTGGTTGATTTGATTTAAAAGTTTTTTTAGTTTACATATAAATATTTAGTATAGACTACTACTTAAAAGATGGGTTTCTTGTGGTTGTCCTAAAGTTCTTCCGTTTCAATACAAAGGACCCAAGCTTATTTTGCCAGACTACAAGGATATATTTAGGCTTGCTTGCTGGATTTTTGCCACTGGACATACTAAAGCTAACATGAAAAATTAAAATTAAGAGAATGTCCTCGTCAGCATAATGGTTTATCTGATAAAAGTAATGTTTAAAGGATATCTTGCTATCTGGCCTTCATGTGTTATCCTCTCTGCATCAATGTAAGACAGACAAATGATATTACAAAAATAAATTAACTCAGAAAAAATTAATCAACAAGATATTCACTAGGCATGGATAGTGGAAGAAAAACAATTTACCTCTAACCCAGCACTGAATAAATGTTAGATTAAGTTAATTCATTTTAATAGCATATCAACCTTCACGGGTTATTTCATGCCAAAGCCATCCATGTAGAACAGAAATAGTACTATTTAACTTAGAGCTGGTTAATAAAGAAGTTCATACCTTTCTTGAAGGTATCAGTCAGAAAGTGAACGCAATAGTTACAACAGAGTTTGAATTTGCTTACTCTGATGTCACAGTCTCGCATTTTCACCACTACGCCATGGGGATTCCTCTTTAAAGTAATTAAAATCCACAGGTAGAACTGTGATTTTCAAAGTACCAATGTCAAAAGAAGTTGAAAATGTGCTTAAGAGCTTATTGTATTGATTAAGAAATGGATTAATTTATTTACTTTTTATACATAATATGAATAGACACAAAAAAATTGAAAAAACCATCACTGTTCAGATCTCTCCATTTATAAGCAAAGTTACTGATTAAATATTTTTTTCAGGGAGGGAAAAATACATACGTACATATATAGAGAAAATGGGGTCTATAATAAATAATCGACACTCCTCAAAAGAAAACCTCCTATCACTATCATGTGTAAAATAGATATTTGTTCGATTACTGTCAATCCCATGCACTCATAAAAAAAATGGTAGAACCTTCATTACAAAACATTTCATGTGTCTGAAAGAAAAAAGATCTAAATGAAATACACCTACTGCATATGACGATTGTATTTTTCAAATACATAAAACTTTCAGTAATGAAGTCAACATGAGGAGTCGAGAACAATTCATTTTAGGTTTATCTTGCTCTACAGGCCAGTAGTTGAGCACTTTCTTGATTTAAGAAAAACCTTTTTAAAATGATTTGTTCTTTCACCTACACACACACACACACACACACACACACACACACACACACACACACAATCACTTTTAAAGAAATGATAATATTAAAAGTAGTTTGTTTGTACCAGAGCTGTTTTTAAGGTCAACTACAAATAATTATAAAGTATAAAGAGAAAAACAGTTAAATTTTCTGAGCTTCCAATAACTTAGTCTAAATAGCTGGAGCAGAAACATTATTTGATTGCAGCATAGTTTTAAGATACTTAGATTTACAAAGAGTTAAAAAATATGCATTAAGTTTCACTGAAGATGATTTTCCTTGTCTGGTTTTATAATGTGATAAAGAAATATCATCTTACCTTGAGTGGACAGTGGTCATCAATTTAGGTGAGGCCTGTCTTTCCCATATTGTTTTCTGTGCTTGAAGAACCTGCCCCAAAGACCTTAAGAAAGAAATGCCAAAAGAAGGGGAGAGCCATTAGGAGTGTGGCAAATAAGAAAGTAAGAGAGAAAGCAAACAAGGCCGATTCAATAAATTTTTCAACAGAAACTGGAAATAAATATCTTAAAGTCAATATCAATATTGACAATATCTATATCTTGCTTTATCCAAGAATATATTAATGAAAATATTATTTTTCTCAAATATATATATATATATCAGCAGCGACTTCAAGGGGTGGGTTTTTTCAGGCTCAGCTCAAAAGGTTATTCTCTCAAGCAATAAAAATTATCTCAGGACAAGTCATTCAGCCTTGGTTTTGTTGGACTCAAAGGCCTAACTCAAACCATCATAAATAATTATTACAGCTCATTAACTTTTATAGCTCTATTTTATTTTCAAGTTTTAAAATGTTTGATTTAAATTAATTCAGCTGACAGTGTTCATGTTTTTTTTGTTTTTTTTCAGTCCCATGAAAATCAGTCCTAAATATTAAAAATCTTTCTGCAAACATGACTCAGATGAATAGATTTCTGGCTGAAATGATAAAATAATCTTTGAAAATGTCAAATGTTTTTTTTCTCTATTTTTAAAAGAATATGTTCCTTTTTTTTTCAACTTAACAAAATTTTGACTGTAAATAATTTTTTCTGTTTATTATATGAGGGAAATGTAATAATACAGCATCAAGCCCAAAAGATTCAAGCTGCATCAACAACCAGTCTGTGCTTGTGTATATGTCTGTGTGCATATGTGTGTCAGTGATCTGTCCTGCTGATTCAGAGACTAAGTTAACAAAGATTCCTAGTGGTGACTCGTTTTGAAAAATTCAACAGATAAAGAGAAAATATCATTTTGTTTTTGTATAATGGTCAGCTGTAAAGAATCAGGCATGAAAACTTGCACAGAAACAGATATTTGATGAATTGTATAAAGAAAAAAAATCTAATTGGATGATAAAATTCTTCTTACATAGTAAGTTATATTAAAAATATGAACCCAAGTAATACTGATGACCTAGAGTTGTCACTGATTATATATATATATATATATATATATATATATATATATGGGAAAGAAAGGAGGATCAAAAAATGAAATATTTTTAGGAGATATTTTTATTGAGGAGGCAGTAATAATCATTAGGGACTAAATAGAAATTTCATCCTTATGTGGTAATTAAGTTAAAAATTAGTTTATAAAATCCATATTAGAATGAGAATATTAAATAAAACACAGCAGGACCTCAGCATCCACAGAAGATAGGTTCCAAGACCCCTAATATCCAAGGATGGTGAAATTTGGGAATAATATCCAACCATTATGTATGAGATATATACAAACATTTTCACAGGAAAACTGACACCCTATTGTAAAAATGTGATTATTTGTATCACTACTTTTGTACTTTGGTATCATTATTAATGAAATAACTCTTAAATATATATGACTGAAACACCAAAAGTAATAATAAAACGATTTTAGGGAAAAAATGATGATATAAACTTCAATGACATTGATTTTTTTCATCATCATCATCATATCATTATTAATATTAATTTACTCCTAACAAATTTTTCCCATGAATTTTAACCGGTAGTTTTTCACCGAAGTCTAAATAACAAGTCTCTACTCAGGTCTTCAGGATTCTTTTAAGTATTCTAGCTGATCTCCAGTTCCTCCAAATCTCTTTTGGACAATTCCAAGAGCATCAATTAATATCACAATCACTTTCAGGTTTCATAGCTACTTCAGCTCTCAGGTAAAGCCCAAGTATTTGTCTATCTTTTTATGTTCTTTTATTTTATTTCTCTCTATGGTTTGTTGGAACTGCAGAATCCACTAGATGACAAGTCGTTTTCTTCTTGTTCATTATCATAAGGTCTGGTCTTCTGGTTGGGATTGGATTATAATCATCATCATTATTAAAAACTTAAAGTTGGGTTTATCTATTTTATTCTATTTGAAATCTATTTTTCTAAATAATTTTTATTAAATATCAGTTTTGAATTAAGAAAAAGTTTTGGTTATTAGTGAGGTCCTACTGTAACATTAAACATCTTGTAAAAATATATATCTTCTGTAAGGACGTTTTTTCAGTCAACTGCAGCTTGAAGAGAAAAAACTATTCCTTTCATGAAAATGGGATATAGATGTTCATTAACAAAGATCTGAAAAGTACAAAAATAATCACTAATCATGTAAATTTTCAGCTGAGACAAAAGAAAAAAAATCCCAGATAAGTCAATAATCCAAAATTATTCACATACATTACCACACACACACACACACATGCAAAAAAAAAAAAATCCCAAAGACAAAAATTACCCTTATTTTTAACAAATCAAACTTGTCATCAAAGGCTGAAAATTAAAAATATAAAGGAATTTATCTAAATGCCAAGCAGATTTTTTTTTCAAATTCAATTAGTGAAGTGAAATAATTAAGAAACCAAATAAGATGACACACCTCTCTCAATAGCTGTTACATTTTAGTGTAGAAAAACTGTAAATGTATCAACTATTACAGGACAGAGATCGTCACTAAAGACATAGACAATCCAAGTGATACTCATTCTGTTAAGTGTTAATATTAATTCATAGAAAAGAAGAAAATCAAAGTTTGGGTTACAAGTAAGACAGCCTTTTCTTTTTCATTTTTGTATTAGCCAAATTTAAAATTAATTCTGTGCTTAAAACTTTATATTATCTTTGACATTTGTAAACTCAGCTCAATTAGAATGTTTAGTTTCATACAAGTATAATATCCATTAAAATTATAGGATTATTTATATACAGATCAGCACTTCCACTTAGGATCAATTTAGTATTTGCTTGTTTAGGATCAAAATGTTGCTCCCTGGTCTTTAAGCTGAGATTTGTCATATTTGTTTCTCTTGCTCCTCCTGGTATATAAAATTATGAAATAATAATAATAACAATAAATTTATAATTATTGTAACATATTTATATAGCTTCAAAACTGACAAAATCTGAATCAATTATAATTGATAATAATCGGCCAGAAGAGTCCTGGAGACTTGAGGAGATATGTTGTCCCTCAAACTCCAGTGAGGAATCATCAGCTAATGCAGGTGTAAAAAACTCTCAAAAGAGAATTATATAATACAGCAAAAACCAAATGTATATTGAAATAGGATTTAAGTTTTTGTATTGATATCAATTTTGGGTTCAATTTGTAGAACTTTTTGCACTGTATTAGCATCCTGGCCACACTACTTAATAATCAGAAATTCTGTAATGTTTATTTGGGTGGTATGTTTGGTTACCATAATATTATTTCCTATTAATCAGTGAGAGCAGGTTGTATGACTTATATATATATATATATGAGCTCTCTAGTGAATGAATTAATCGCATTGCCATTAGCATATATGCAAGGCTCTTCATATGAATTGAGCTCTCGGTAGATGTTAAGCGGATGTATGTAAACAATAGTAATTGTGATTCATAACCGTTTAAAATTTACTTCACTGCTACTGGTTTCCTCGTGGCTGAGGGGTAGAGTCTTGGATTGGCGTTTGAGTCAACCGGGTTTCAATCCCAGCTACAGAAATCTAGTATGTCTAACCACACTGATGAGTTCTGATAGAACGAAACAGATCTGTCAGTGGATGACTATATATATATATATATATGCTAACAAAATTTATCACTTAATATAATTTTGGATTATAAACACTTATGAAAACTGAAATTTTTAAAAGATTTATTCATATATAATCTTTCTTGATTTATTTCTCACCATATTAGAATATACTTTAGATATAAATTTAATAAAATTTTTAATTTGTATATTTATTTTTGCTCATTAAAAAGAACATTTTTTTAAATGGTGAAACATGTACTTTAATTATAATTTCAAAATATTTTATCTCCATGTGTGTTTTAGTGAAAATAGTGTAGTTCCGAACTATGTAATAATTTCATCATTGATACTAAAAGATAAAAGAGAGTGATATATGCACTATCCATAAATGGGAAGGTCTAAAATCTTACAGTATCAATCATAAATTTTAGTTTATCAAGTTCTTTAAAGCCTTTTAAGAATATAGTTAGAGGAAATTTAAGACGCTATAATACAATTTAATGGAGAAAAAGAAAAAAAAAAAAAGAAGCTATTTTCTAGTTCTCCACCTTTCATTGTTAGAGTAAGCAAAAGATTATGAACAAGGGAATAGAGAGAAAACCAAACCTAATGAGATGATAAAATACTTCATATAATCATCTGATAAAAATAGAATACACACCACTTACCATAACTCCAGCAGACTACCACAGACATTTCCAACTTAAACTTGTGTTTGATAAACATATTTGACAAATTAACAGATATCAATAAAAATGAAAAAACTATAAGACAAATGAAGTATTATATAAATGCTACATAACATACCATTTCCAACTGATGATGTACTGACTTAAACACTAACCAGAACATCACAACACCCAGGCAGCCAGTCAGACAACTATGGCATGTTGTTTATCATTGCAATTTCATGATTCCACAATAGATCTAGTTTGGTTGTTGTTTAATAGCATATCAACCTTCTTGGGTATTTTAAAGCCGACTCTATCCTATTAGAAAGTAGTGGTACTATTTAACCCATAGTTGTCAGGGTAAGGGGGTTCATACCTTTCCCAAGGGCATGTGTTCGAAAGTGAACATACAAGCATGACTGGAGTTCTAATTCACTATAATTCCGCACTCCAATGGTTTAACCATTACACAACGAGGAAACCCCCCTGCGCAATAGATTATGAATTCATATGAATACAAGCTGTAATGATTTACAGATTTTATATATAGCTGATGTAATTTTGATTTTAGAAAAAAATTACATACACCATACACTGATGGAGTAATGACAGTTTAATGAGAAAGAAATAGTTTACTGAATATACACATATTGACATTACTGTTGTGCTTATATTGTACAACATTTTAAATAAAGATTTAAAATTCTGTCAAGTTTGAAGGTTTTTTTTTTTGATGAGTAAAACTTTGGGGGTAGTGTCAACCTATACAGTAAATCTAACTGAGAATTTATAGCTAAAAATCTTGAAGTTGACAACTTGTATGCTGCAATTTATGATAATTCCTTTTGGAAACCGATACAATACAAACAAAACTGCCCTTTTCTTGTCACTATCATAGTATATCAGAATTTTTTGTGTCACTACGCTTGTGCTAATTGCACCAAATCCAGATAAGAGAAGGTTCTAAAGTATAAATATAACTATCTCTGTCCCATAAAAGTTGTTACATCTGTATATACATTTTATACAATAAATGTAACAAGTATTATGGGACAGAAATAGTACAAAGAAAACACTGTTCCTTTTTTGTTTTATTGGCCATGATGACAAAGTAATAGTTAGTAAACAAGAAATACATAGCAAGCATGTCTATCCTTTTTGTCGACTCTTAAAAACATGCTGATGTAAAAAAAAAAACAAACTACCTTTGAGGTTGTTTTTTTGTTAAAATGATCAATAGAAAGATGATTGTTTTCCATCTGTCATTAATAGAAAAATAAAATAAAAAAATTGCAACTTTCCATGATGCTATAGAAAAACATTGGGAAGAAGAAAAAGTAAATATTTTCTAAACTGTTTAACACCTTTTATGAAATTACATCATAAAACCAAAAGACAGTGGCATTTTTTAAAGTCCTGAAGAAAAAAAAAAAAAAAATCATCTTACAAAACAGGAAGAACATCAAAAGTTCTAAAAGTGAATGGCTTCTGATGTAAAGCGATAACAGATTAGCAAATGTTGATGTTATAAAATCAAATCCAGTTAAGCTTCAGGTGTCAGAAAAGAAAATGACAGGAAGGGTGAATTAATAGAACAGAAAATTTAGTTTGATATTTCAGCATTATTCCCCAATCTTCTGTTGTGGATAATGATATCATTGAAAAAGTTACCATGCAATTACCTTACGACAAAAGTGTGTCAACAGGACCCCAAAAAGATTGGGAGGGAAACCAGTAAAAAGCAAAAAGACATGAAGAAGCACATGGGAAAACCTACAATTGATTTGATTATAAACAAAGTTTTAAAAAATGTTATAGTAATTATGTTTTCTACATGAAAAAGATTGCATCCACAGATATGAGTGTAAACTATCAACAATGATTTTTCAAGCACTTTGACTATAAGAGCCATTTCCTGGTGGAGTTATAAAGGTTCTGTTTGTTCCATTTAAAAAAAATTATTTTTAATCATTTTGATGATCTAATTAATGTTACTAATAAACAACTAAAAAAAAAAATTTCATCAATTACAATTTTAGTTTCTAAGTATGATGCAAAAAAAATAAAAAATAAAAAAATCTAAAATATCATACATTTAAAAAGTAAAAAAAAAACTGCTTAATAGGTTTGAGTAAACGTAGACATCTCCTTTTTCAATTAGACTAAACTTTAAAATTATCTCCTAACCTGGTTAGGTCATAAAAGCACAACTCCTGTCTTAACCAGGCAAAGCCCATGGCTCTCTAGGTCAGAGTTTTCCTTCTCCTAAAATGGTTGCCATACCAAGGTTAAAGAGCACAGTCTGCCGAACTATTTACTTATAGGAGAATAGTTGGATTCATACTTTTGCCAGGATATTAACACAATGTGAAATGCAAACAACCTTGTTCAGCATTTGAACTCAAGTAGCCAAGTCCATTATTTCCTATTATGATAACTGTTAACAAACTGTTTATCTAACAAGTCCAGTCAGCATATAAGGAAACAAAAAGGAAACATAACAATCTATACAGGGGTGTGAGTGTGCAGAAAATACAGACAATAAAACAAAGCCGCACTTACAGTTTTAATTGTAAGAATTAGGTATTCTTAATAAATACAACATAAAAAATTTCAGAATAGAATGAGAGAGAAATAGACAAACCAGCTGGTGAAAGAAAATATGAAAACTGAATTTCTGCCAGACTGATACCAACTAAAGTTGTGAAGAATAGAAATGCATTTAATTTTGTATTAATATGTACAGTATATTTTTTCCTTTGACACTATTTATTTGGTAAATAAGCCATGGGAGGGGGAAGGTTGTAATTTTAGACAACATGAATAGAAAAGACAATTGAAAACAAAGAGGAAAGAAAAGAAACAAAAATTTGAGAGCTAGGAAGAAAGAATAGGTATAAGAAAATGAGTGAGATGTGTGTATATGTATATGAGAGAGAGAGAGAACAAGCCAACAGTGGCCTTAAGAAGGTATTAATTACTTGGAGATGGTACAATTGTATCATGAGAACAAGTTCATTGACACATCAAATAGAGAGAGAGGGAAAGAACAGGGACCAGAGAAATGTATAGGTGTCTTTATTTCTGTTGGGAACTGTAAGTTGAAAGGGCCAAGACTATTTCACAAGCATCAAATCTATGAAAAACATTACCTATCAGTTTTCAAAGGTAATAAAAATTGATTTTTAACCAGAACAAGGAACCCTTGTCTTAAGTAGTTCAGTACTATCAGATCTAAAAAGTATATTAAAAAAACAACAAAAAAAAAAAAAACAAAAAAAAAATAAATTTAACTCATAAGAGATAAGCCTAGATATAAAAAAACCATGCAGAAGTGGAAAAAAATTAAAAGATTACTAACGGTTTCAATCTGAAACTGGCAATTATGGGATAACAAAAAAATATTTTTAAATAATTCCTTTTTCCTATACATAGAGCCATAACAGACAGAGGAAATAGAGCTTTTTTTCAATAATCCTGATCTACAGTTTGGACAAATTTATGCCTTGTCAACTCTAATCAAGACCACCTTTGTATAGTTTTAAAAAGAGATGGTCAAAAGTGGAATATGGGGATGCATGTGCTGATGTCAATGTGACCTACAGTTTTGCATTAACCTGGAACTATTTTAAGTTGTTTTAATTTATAATAAAATACATAAAAGCTTATAAATTTTATTTCAGTGAAATATTTAAGAAATCTCATTACTGACTGAAACAGCAAAATGCTCATACACAGAGGGATATTTTTCAAAATATATTATTCTATATTTCTCTATGGTACATATGCTTTTGGGCATCTCACATGGCACTTCAAACTTCTGACTTAGTGTCACATCTTAGTAAAGCTTATTAAATAAATATATCATATGCTTTTATTGTAACAACTTTAGATTTCAAGCAAAAGTTCATTTTTTAAAAATCAAAATAAATGAATTTCAAGTGAATACAAAATTACCAGAACACTATAAAAACAGCATATTCAATAGATGTCACAAAATTACTCCTGGGATCATCTTTTTAAAAGTACCTATTGTTATTTATTGTTTTTTTTTATATCACATGGAAATAGCCATAAAATATTTCATAAGTTATATCATCAAGGATTTAAAAAGTACATAACCAAAGAAAGAATGTATGTAAGGATTTTAGACAAAATTAATAAATATCATTGATTTTTCAAGACAAATTCAATCTTCTGGAGAGAATATCAGAAGTATCATGCAAACACCACAAAGACAATAAAGATACTGAGGAAATATTTTGCAGATGTGTCTTATGAGGGAGGATGATGTAAAGTCCTAGAGATTTTTTTCATATTTATTTAAAGATGTGGAAATGAAAGGTTTGCTCAAAGCTTTCAAAAAGTGGATTTGTAAATCTAAAATGTAGGCTCAACTTTGATGGACTACTGTAGGTATAGAAGAAAAATTGCAATATTCAACCAATGGCTTTGGCTAATATGATAATATGAATGGAAAGACACCTATTCATTCAAGAAATTTAGGTTAAAAAGGTCTAGATTTGCGAAAACATGCTAGTAAAGTATTGGAAGGTTATTTTAGAAACATTTGTTGTAGCAGTAGAAAATGCTGACTTAAGTTATTTGTCAGGATGTTATAAAACAAATTCATGGATATATTCAAAAACAAAATTAAATCCTTTAATTCCCCTTTGAGAAAGCAATAGCAAAAATTAACATATTTTGAAATCTCAGATGTAAAAACATTTTAAAGAGAAAACTGAAAAATTATTAAATAGAAATATGGATATGTGTTAATTCAAGTCAGAGTAACTGAAAATAAACAATTTTTTTTAATGACACAAATTAAATAAAGAAAAAAGTACAAATGAACAATGTGAAAAATGTATGAAACAAACTAAAATGATGTATCAAACGAAGATAATAAAAAAAACAAAAAAAAAACAAAACAAAAACAGCAATAATCATCATGTTATAGAGACAAGAAAAAAAGAATTTCAGATAGTGATAAACAGTTATTATACACAAATGTACTCAGACTAGTGTTCTATATTGGTTGTTGTTATAGGCACATTTTGGTTATTTGACTCGTCATCTTTCTTCAAAGTATTTGTAACAATCTTCTGGGAATTTCAAACTCTATTCAGTCCATAAGGTTATATCATTCTCATTTTGCTTAGGGATATTTGGTATTAGTTAATTCACTAGATTATATTGTATTATCCAACCCAAGGATTGAACACATAAACATGTAACTAAATACACTTTAAACCTTTATCCATAAAGCCATTGTTTCACAAGACAACTTGATGGCGTTGAGAAGAACATTTAAGTCTAATATTTCTTATTTACCTTTTCAGCTGAAAGAGCATAGATCTTTGTGCCTTACCATAGGTTTTTTTCAAGTAACTTATCTTCCAGCGTTGTTCATTATCTACAATTATGATAATTCCACAAGTATTGATAACACTGCTTTCTGTGACAATAGAAACAACCAAGACGAGGATATCAGGCTGAAGATATCAGGCTGAAGACATCAGTGTATAATAATGATACTTCTTTATCTCATACATTCAAACAAAAATGATGAACTGTTCTATGAGCGCAGATAGTAGGCTAAATAGAGACAGGACGTAAAGATTAATATAAAATAATTATGGTAGTCTAAAGCTGAAACTTAAGTCATTCAAAATAAAGAAAGAAGAGTTCTATTCAGGGCCTTCAAAAATTACAATTTGTAAAAACACTAAATGAGTACATACTAAAAATAATAAAAACAAAAACAATTAATCTAGCAAATATTTTAGTTAAGAAAATAAAGATATTCACTTCTTTAACCCTTTCACAAATAAGCTATATCTTTAATCCTTCCAATATATCAAGTTCTTTAAGTTTTGGACATGAAAATTTATGCTTTGAGTATATTTTAAGGGTAAAAAAATAATTTAAAAGGGATAGTGTCTTAGTATGAGTAAAAGGAGAGGAAAAAAAAAAGACTCAGTCTTGGGACAATTCCCAATTATCAATCTTTATAAAGCTTATCAAAAGTAAACATTTACATTCTCACTAATAAAACAATTATTGATTTATTTTACAAAGACCAGTTTTGTAACAAGAAAAGAGTTGAGATCTCTGAAGCATATTTTTAATTGAAACTAGATACATTTGCATTTCCATGGATCTAGAGATTAAAGATATAATGTCTAAACTGATAAACACTTTAATAATATTCCAAGTAGAGTACTGGGAATGTGTCAATGTTTTTGTATTCATTTTTCATCAGTCTACATGCTAGATTTATTTGTATTATGCCAAAAACAATAAAACTGAAGCCTTTAATCATACAAAATAGATGAAGCAAGTTGAAAATGATAAAATCTACTAAGCTTAAAATTAATCCCTAATTAAATACACAAGCACAACTAGTTCTTTTTTCAGTTGAAATATTTAAAAAAAAGAAACAAAAATATATATGAGTTGGATTTTTTATTAAGATTTTAAAATGCAAAAATTTTTTTTAAGCATTTTAAAATGCTTTTTACTTTGTTAAACAAAATCAAGCTATAAATCAAATAAAATTGATCTAAGAATTTATATAGATCTTTGTGGATTTTTTTTTTCTATGATTCTCTCTAGTCATCGTTAAGTGATGCTGAGAACTATTAAACCATTAGAAAAATATGTATGACAGAAATAAATGTGAATAAATATAATCTCTCCAATTTTAGCAGTAAGTGTTTTTTGGAAAATAAATGAAAGGTCCCTCAACTTACTTGTTAGACTATTATAAAACTGAGTAACAAGTGAAAATTTTGAAATTTTAGGTTTTACATACATACATACATACATACATACATACATACATATTAGTTTGCTATATTTATAGGTAAGAGTGCTCAATACCGGTGATATAGCATATGTAAATCTAAGTTTGAATAGCATAGACACAGAGTCAAAGATGCTTGGTGACAACCAGTTTCTCACCTACATGACCAAGAGGCTGCCAGGTGTTTGTTTGTTTGGGTTTTATGGCATATCAACCTTTGTAGGTTATTTAATGTCAAATCCATTCTTATAGAAATGAACAGCTCTATTTCAAACAATTAAGTTTAGCATAAGTGCACAGTTTAATTGTCAAAAACATTTCTATTTCAAACTATTCAGTTAAGTCAAACAGTTCTAATTCAAATAATTCAGTTTAGTATAAGTCTATTTTTTGTTTACATACAGTTTTAATCAAAAACAGTTCTATTTTAAACAATTCATTTTAATTATCATTTTCAAGTGCATCTATCTATTATTATTATTTAATTTTTTTTTCCATTTTGTTGACATTTAGTTTAATCAATCTTTGAAGTCATCAGTTTATTTGTATATGTCTTTCTTTGATTATTTAAAATTCTGCCTCTAACAACTTTCTATCTAGTCAATTATAGGATTAACTGCTTACTTTGTACTATGCCACTCACCTTCAGTGTCTCTATATAGAAAACGGAAAAACTGGAATCAGATCATATACCAATGATTATCTTTATAAACTTTTCTTTTTTTAAAGCTTAGAATTCTTATGAGGTCTGTTTTAATTGTTGCTTAAACAGCTCAAATTTTTAAAAAAATTCTCCACCAAGAAATCTTTCAGACAACTGAACCACATTGTATTCTTGATAGAGTTAATACAATGTTTCAGCTGATCCATCCTTCAGCCCTCATTAGAGTATAATCCTTGAGAGAAAAAAAAACAAACAGGAAATGGTCACTAGCATATCAACTGGAGCAATCCATTTCAGTCACACTAGAAACACCAAGTACCTAATTGATTCTAAATTACACTCTCCAACATCACTTTACTAAGCAAAGAAAGCTACATAATGTTAAAATTTTTACAAGAAATGGTCAGTTTGCATACAAGTTTACTGCAGTAGATTAAAATAAGAAATTTTAATTGTAAGGATCAGATAAGATGTTAGTTAAGAACTAACAGTAACAATTAAGAAACAGACTATCGTGTAGTATGTAGGTTGCAGAGAACTGACAATGGTGATTTTACAAGTTTCAAGAAACAGCTTAAAAGGAATATGTGCAAAAAGGTCTTCAGCAGAGCATTACAAAAATAATACACTGTTGACATGTGAGTAATAGATGACCTATAATGAACTGAACACATCATCTAATGATGACTAGAGAACTCTGTAAATATCATTTTTAAAAATTAGAACAGAAATAGAATATTAAAAAGACCATCAAAAATATCATAATGATACTGAGAAGAAATTAAGATCAATATTTGAATGTTACCATATAACAAAAAGGATTAAATTCATTCTTGCAACATTCAAAAACAGTAAATAAAAATACAAACCAAAATTAAGAGAAAAAAAATGTTCAAATTGACTGCTCATATGGGAAAGTAAAACAGATTTCTTAAAAAAAATAAAAATCAAATGCAGCAAATTCTTTGAAATCATTGAAACTGGGAGGAAAATAGGGTTTAAAGAGCTCCCATAATATTGAAGGTCAAAATTAGTTCATTTTTTGTGCGACTTTTCCATAAGATTCTAACAACACTTTTTTTAACTTATGAAATATTTGGTAATTGCTTTCTGGAATGTCAAAAGGACTCAGATCATTATAAAAAGTTTTTTAAAAAAATTCTATTAAATGGTAATATTGAAACAATGACCAAAATAGAATAAAGTTCAACTGATATTTTTCCATTAAAATCAAATTATAGAAGACTAAAAATATCAATTTCACTAGAATAATGAAAAGAAATACATTTCTTGATTTAAAGAATACAAATCTGATTAAAAAATTAAAAAATAAAATATTCAACAAGTTGATTTCATGAACATGTCATTCTTTTTATTTCTTCAGACTAGCATTTCTATCCTTCTTGCTATTTTTGGTGCTACGATTCCGATTATTTGAGAATATTACTTTTTCTTTCAATTTCAAATGCAAGGATAACACATTTGAAATTGAACCAATAAACAAGTGTCTACAATCCCATCTGAGAATTCAAACTGAACTCTAAGATTTATCTGTTGCCCTTTAGATCTCAGAAAACACATGGAACTAGAAGAACATGTACAAATTAAGTGCAATATTCACTGGCATAATTATTCATTGGTTGATAGACAACACTAGGTAAGTTATTTCAACTAAGGGTGTCATTTAATAGACTGCTACTTGACCCTTTGAACAGATAATTTGGGCAGAACCCTTTTTTACAATAAAGCCATAAGCCTGATATTTTGGCCTTAGGGGGATCAGTCAGTAATATGGTTAATGATTATTCAGTTTTCTCTTTTAATGGAAAAACATTAAACTGATGTTTACATCCTGGAACAAAGTTTGATTTGTGCTTTCTTTTTGGAGATGGGGGTTAATATTGTGATTTTACAAAGGTCTTAAGGTTAAAAACCAAAAAAAGTTCCAAGAGTTAACAGACTAAAAGTCTACAAAGAAAATCCATATTAAAGAAATTTATTTCTGGTAGCAGTGAAGCTCAATTATTAAAAGACGAAAATTGTTGATGAAATTTCAAAGTAAATTGATATATATTTTTGATTGTTGTGTACCTGTTGGTCAATTTTGGAAGTATGACTATTTCCAATGCCCCCAAATTGTTAAGAGATAATAACTAAAAAGTTAGCAAGAATTCAATCAACACTGGATAAACATCTTATGAGTATCTACTTAGATAAACACTAACACTGAAAAAACATAAGAAAGTAAAAAGAATCTTAAATGGAAGCTGCATTGATCTAGATCTAAGATTATATATATTAAGTCCAATGGAAGAAAATTAAATGAGCTGATATTTGTTAATCACTTCCAAAGTTTCAGCAGTCATCAACCATTTAAGCATTGAAAAACAATGACTGCTAAACAACAGTTACTTTCTACATCAGCCTTTGACAACTTGAGACTTACAATAAAAACTGCTGCAGTACAGTACTACATGTAATAAAATATTGCTTGATGAATAATAGATCCATCAAGAAATTTAGTATATTGCACATGAGAGCAGATCATAACATATAGAATTAGCTACTTATCAATTCAAATAGTGGTTCTGGGAAAAAGTAGGAAGCTTTGTCTGAACAGGTGAGATAAGAAATTATTATACATGGATGTATTCCAAGTAGTGTTTTTGTTTTGGTTGATCAAGTCACAACATTTTGGTTATTCTCTCCTCCAGCCTTTTTCAAAAAACTGTAACAGTTGAAACATTCTAAGAATTTCAAACCAAATTCTTTATCTTGTATTAGTTAATTCTTCTGAGTTAATGTCTTTAGAATGTTGTTGATTTTTGATGCAACCAAATTAGACTATAACAGGGATTGCATAAAAAGTAATACACTCTGGTTCAATCGGGCACTTTGAAATAGTCTAATGGTTAACAAACTAGACTTACAAACTAATTACCACTAATGAGTTTGATCTTCACTATGCCCCATATTTACAGCTTTGTGCTAAATCTAAGGTATGCTAAATTGTTTTAAGGTGGATAGCTAGCAAAACACGGTGGGTGATTTTGATTCTCATAAAGTGTATCATACTCCTGGTTTGTGCCAACATAAACTTAGTAAAAGACTATTGTGATTCAGTGGGAGAGATGATCAACATAAGGACAACTTGGTATTCCAGAGCTCACTTGGTGTTTGTACTGGGTGGGTGGTTTCATGTTGATCGCTTGATCCCAGAGGATTTTTTCCACAAGGAAATACCTGAGTTTATTGACTGGCACCTAAAAGGAAATGCTGAAGGAACCAACCATTTTCAGTGATGGATACAAGTGAATATATGTGTGCACTCACTCCATTATGAAATAACCAAGAGTCAAATCTGACTTGGTTGGAAGTCAGATGAATTCCAACATTTTACAGACAAATTAACAAGGAAGAATTGATGCAAGCTATCCTCTATTACATACATCTAAAGTAAGCTTGGTGGGTACAATGACCAAAATATTGTGACTATAATAACAGCCAAGATGAAGATGATAATCCAAGTACATCAGTGTAAAAAAAAACAGGATGACTGAAAAAAAAAATTAATGGGTAAAAGATTAATAACTAATAGTTACTTTATATATTCTTTAAAAATATTAAGTAATAATTCTTGGTATCAATTTAGGAAGGATATCAGAAAAGTAAAATATATTAAGAAAAACAATACCAACCAATAAATGACATGTGCCAATTATTAAAAAGATCTCTCAAGCTTCTAATTCCTTTTAAGTTATCACCACAAATTCTATTTTTCAACATTTTATTCCAGACAGGAATTAACCATATAACAAGCACAGAAATTAATTAAGCAATTGTTCTATTGCACAAACATAAGTGAATCTTTCTTGAAATATAGCACTGTTTTGAAAAACAGGAATGTAAGAATGCTAGTCTGAAGAACAGAGGTATTAACAATTCCTCAACTCAAATTACAAAAAGAAAAAAAATGCAATAAGTTAATCTTACATGCAATAGAAAATGTACATCATATAGAAAAAAAATGGCTAACTGGACAGAATTTTTTAAAATCTTAAATATAAACATATATAAACTGAGCATCAATAAATATGTAAAAAGATAAAAAATAAAAAGTCAGTAAAAATTAGAAAAATTACAATTTTGACAGAAAAAGAAAATCCCCATGCATTAGTATAAGTAACTCAGATTAACCACAAAAAGATCAGATAATATTAATATATTCAAATAAGGAAAAGCTGTGGATCATTTATAATAATATAGTACACCCAGAGAAAAATGAATAAATAAATCCTAAGTTCACAAATTTACAAAATTTCAAACAGCTAATATCTTATCTTGATCAGGTGACAGTGTGGAATATAATGTATGCCATTCATATAGAAATCACTGTTTTTCTAAAATTACCTTTTTGATTTTTGAATTGAGCATATTGATTGGCACAAGTACCAAAGATGAGTACCACATAATCACCAGAAAAGAATAGATGATAAACTGAATGAAAAATCATAAACCCAGAACATTTTTTTTAGAATAGAGCAGGAGTTTCAGGTTTTTTTCCCCCCAGAATATCTGACCATTCTTCATAGAATAATCACTATGAATTAGAGGAAAAAAAAAGAAAAGAGAAATAAGTTGACCATAACCATGTTAGCACACAGAAAGCCAAAACACAAAGCCCACATAATTTAAAAGCTATGACTACACGAGCAAAAAAAAAAAGAAGAAAAAAAGGGAGGGGGTGCACTGAGAGAAAAACAAAATACAAGATCAGAGTTTGACAGATGCCATAGCATAGAAGATTCCATTTTCACAATTTTTGATTATACTGATAGTGTTTTAAATGTTACAGAAAAGAATAACTGATTAATGGGCAAATTCAAAATGTTTAGAAATTGTTTTGGGTTTTATCAGATAAAGGAACATGTGGGTAGGGAAATAGTTATCACCAAGGAAAATAGAGTCTACTAAACAATTTTAACTTCCTGTTAAGGTTTTGCATAATCTCCTTGGGAAAAGCATGAATCTATCTCTTCTCTTTCCAAGCTACGGATAAAATAGTAGGGCAGACTAGTCTCTCTGACATTAGTGGAATAACCTACGTTGAAGAATTCTGAATAAAAATCTCTTACCAATATGCCATGGGTCAGAATGGCATGGTAAGGTCCATTATTTACCATGTTTTATAGATCTTAAGGAAAGTCAGTTGAAGAGGATTCCAATAAAATGCACAAGTAAATTACCAGACCATAGAGCACAGAATGATCTTGGAGAACCCTGAGCATAGAGAGCAGCTTCATGCATGAGCTTGAGCAATGTGTGTGGAAACAGAGCTCAGGATAGCAAGTATGAGGATTGAGCTCAGAGCCCAGAACATGATGTGCAACCCTGAAGTCCTGAATGTGACCAAACTAACAGATGTCTGAACAGACAGTACTGAAAAAAAAAATTCATAAGGAAAGAGGAAGAAAGGAAATGTGTTCTTTACAAGGATGATTCACACTACAAGCTGAGTTAATCTCAAAGACTGTCGTGAATTTTCCAAAAGTGTTAAGCTCTTTGGGTGTTTTTGCTTTGTTTGTTTACAACAAACCAATCTGATTCATTTCAAAATTTTCCAAATGAAAAATACTTAATGTAGTCAAAAGTTTATGAAATAGTATCTTTTCAATATGGCATAAATCAAACACTGACAGAAATAAACCAAAGGAATATATATATATATATATATATATATTATATATATACACACACACACACACACACACACACACACACATATATATATATATATATATATCTCAAATTCCAATCAACCAAGATAACCAGCAGGAAAGAAGAGAAAGAAACTGGATAACCCCAAATAAGAATTCTGATAATCAAGCAATGGTAGGAAGAAATGAACTGCATTGGCCGAAAACAAACAAACAAACAAACAAAAAAAAAATGGACAAATAAACAATGATATACAAAAAGACAAACTGACAGACAAACAAATAAATGTAGATAAGAGAGGCAAAAAAGAGAGCAAGCGAGTTGATTATGATTATTTATAAGGAGTCAAAAACTCTTTTCAGGCAGTCATCCAGGCAGATGTTTAAACCGAGGCAGCCGCAAACATCAAATCATGCACAGCCTCTAAGCATAAACAGAAAAGCAGGGCAGGAAGAAAAGAAATGAAATTCTGAACAAAACTAAACCACCGATCCATCTCAAAAAGTGGCCAACAATTTCAGCCTTCTTTACTGTCTCATTTACTTAAAGTAAACCAAATAAATAAATAAAAAATAACCAAACAAAAAGGGAAAAAAACAAAAAAAACAAAAACATTAAATCTTCAGTTTAAATTTGGACAAATTTCAAATCTGCAATAGTAGTAGTAATATTATTAGTAGTAATGAAAACAGCAACAGTAGGAATGGCAGCAGTAGTAATTGTAGTAATAAATTGGCTACATGGTTAGATCTATTGAATGTCTACCATGCAGCCACTGATAAATGATAAGGAGGTGAGATGATGATGATGGCAGCAAGGCAGGCAAAACTATATGCAAGCAGTCCCATGCCACAGACCTAAGCAGGTAAATAATCCTTTTTTTTTTCCCTTAAAAAAAAAAAAAAAAAAAAAAAAAAAAGCACACATAAAGCAAGACGCAGAACTAACATGCAGACCAATAGCACATTGCAGCACAAGATACAGGGAACACTTACAAATAACTTGGTTCAAAGTACTACCTTGTAATGGTGGTGTCGTGGAATCTGACAAATATAAGGATTGTGACCCATGACATCTTCTTTTAAAGATTTATGTAGATAATAGATGTATAATATAGATATATATTATGGTATATAATTTGAGACATGAATAGAGAGAAATAAGAAGAAAAATAGAGAAGCAGAATGCACAAATGAGTAATAGTGAATAAATATGTGCATATATAAATGAATAATAAAATAGTTCAAGAATATTATCATTAATAATAGATATTTAGATACAACTTTTTTATAACATTTTTTTTCAAATTTTCTCTAACAAAACAAGTGAATTAGATTTTCAAGATCCAATACAAATATGAAAAAAACAAAACAGTACATTTAAACGTGTAATTAAGTGTGTGTATGCATATAATTCATTGCAAAAAAAAAAAAAAGAAAAGAAAAAAAAAGTAAAAAAAGAAAAGAAAAAAAAAACTAAACAAAATTTGCATATTGATGTTAGACCATACAATATTAAATATTCAATATTGATACCTAACTTTCTAAATATTGCTAAAAAAACATGAATTAGATTTAGTATAATTCATGATATTCTTTCAATATAAGAGGTCCAAATTATATTTGTGAGGGTATTGAGTTTTCATCAGCCAACTTAAGACTAAATGCAAGGTAGTTGTAATAATAATAATAATAATAATAATAATAACAGATAAAATTGTGTGTCCCAAAATAAATTTTTCTAAATTTTGGGATTCTTAATTTGGCTCCAATTACCATACATATTCGTGTATAAGTTGAGTTTTGATTACCTAAATTTTAGGCAAAAAACACCAAAAAACAAACATGGCTTGCACCTATAACCAAGTAATGATTTTGTAAGGGTGATATTTAAACATAATGAAAAAGACAATGAATACTCTCTGGCTTCAAAAATTAATGCTTTTGTAATCAAGGGTTGACTTATACACATGATCAACTTATACACAAGTATATATGGTATGTGGGCAAGAAGAAACTATGCATATATCTAATATGATCGCGACATTAAAAGCAAGAAAAAAAATACATACTTAAAACAACAGTAAAACAAACACTGCCTCTGCATTTCTGCCACTTTGAAATAATTAAGAAAAAAAAGACAAAGAAAAACGGAAAGGCAACAAGTGGTTTTGGAGTTAAAATTTACAACTCCCCAGGTTTCAAAAGATATTAAGAAAGTATCAAAAATCATACAGTGTTAAGACATTAGAAGTTTGACAGTATAATTTGTTGCAGTATCAAATAATGTCATTTGATAGTAAAAAGTTTTAATGAACTTATCCTAGTAACCTGGAAAAAGAACAGACACATGTGTAGCTAAAATAATATCACCTTCATGTTAATAATTAGAAAAAAAATGTGTAGTTTAAGAAAATTACACAATGAAAAGTTTGGAGGTAAAAAAATAAATACAATTACTACTTTGAGTAGCATTGGTTTTGCATTTGAAATTATATAGATATTTTTTTCTTAAGGACATACTTGATAAACAGACCTTAAGATCAAATTTTCTAAAACTTAATTTTCTAAGAACTGAAAACTTATCTAACTTTTACAATATTCAAATAGGCATACTGAAATATCTAAATTTATATTGTCTGAAAAATTTACTTATTTTAATGTCATATCAAACAATATATTCTTTGAGAGATTAAATTGCTTATTTTTATTGGATCAGTTTATAACTATACCTGTGATTATTAGTTACTATATATGATTTACACTGAGGCATATCACTAAATTTAAACTATTACCATGATGCTATATTGGTATTTAACTTGAAGGTTGTTTTTAAGGGTTAACATCATTAAGTGATGAAGCTAATCAATACAATTATGTGATGCAATTGTAATGAATTCACATTATTATTACAAGTTACACAATGCATTAATTATAAAATAGCCATCATAATCATTTTCACATTTTACCAAATGCTTGCAGCATAAGGTTTTAATCAGTTTACACTTAAAATTGTTAAATTAAATACATCCATGTATAATATAACTAATAATTATATTAAAATTTTTTTTTTTTAATTATGTTGTAGAGATAAGCTAGGATGTTAAGTGATTTCAATTAGTTTAAAATGCTTGTCTAAAATATTAAGAATCATATATATATATATATATATATATATATATATATATATATATATATATATATATATATCCAACAAAATGTGAAAAAAAAATAAATAAATAAATGGAGAAGTGAATAAACCAAAACACTGACAATGAATTCAAGTTAATGTTTCATTAAAGACTTCTTTAACATTCTGAAGAAATCTTTGATGAAATAAAGACAAAATATTAACTTGAATCCATTGTCTGTGTTTTGGTTTATTCTCTTTTCCATTTATTTACACACACACACACACACACACGATTAATTTGATTTTCTATGTTTACATGCTACTAGTGAATCAAAAATGAAAGCTGTCACAAAGTAACTTTGTCATCTATATAAAATCTTTGAAAATGGAAAGGATTCAGGATTATATTCAGATAATGTAAGAAATCAGTTTCTAAGTTTTTTTTTAGTGGTGCACTTATTTTTTGGCCCCATAGGAAAGAAGAGCTCTATTTTTTAAATAACATACTTGCCTAAAGGCAGTCATTAACTCAATGTCAAGTCCTTTACTATTTACAAAGTTGATATGATTACTTAAAAAAAAATAAAATGAAATAAATGAATCCCAATAATGATTGGATAGAATATCTAAAAAAAGAAAAAAAATTCTTTTAGACATTTTCAAACATTCTAGTTCCCTAACAATATCATTTGTATTCTAATATTTTGTCCTGTCATTTGAGCTCAAAATTTTAAAAAATCATGGAAGAAGAAGAAGAAAAAAAAAGGAAATGATACCATTAAAATAAAAGGTACCATTATTCAATGAAGCCATTCATAATCTTTTCAATTTGTTACAGATTTTAATCATAAGATGATTTAATTACATAATTTTTCATATCATACATCTATTTTCAGAACTCTTAAGTTATCAGTTTGTAAACTTTAGAATTTTCAAAATAAAGCAGAAATTCAAATTGAAAATCGGATCATTATCATTTTAACTAGAAATTACTGTATTCTCAAAGTTGAAACAGATCATTAGAAAATAGATAACCATATTCATAAGGAGTTTAAAGATGCAGGGGAGAAAATTTTTTCATTATCAAATACAATTTTTAAAAATCTGATCAAGAGCCTTCAAACAGTCACTTGTCTGTGCTTTTGTAATCACAATAATTTGGCACTCGGGGTAAACTGTAGTTCTATAGAATTAAGTAACTGCAATAGCTGAGTTGAGTAAAAACTTTGCAACAAAAAATGAGTAATATAACACAATATTTCATAAGTCAAATGCTATGAAAGTCAATTCTATATAATTTTATGTTATCAGCCTTAAGAAAAATTGATGGCATGCAGCAAAAACCATACAATAAAAAAATTATGGGTCCCATACCTGAGTATATAAATCATTTAAATGATTAGGAATGAATAAACTTTAATTCAATGTTATGAGATTCTTTTTAATTTCAGGATAAAGACAAATACATCTTTTTTTCTACAATGAGTAGTTATAGATATTTTTTCTTGAACCTAAAAATTCATTTAGAGTTAAGGTTCTTATAATAAGACATCAGATCATTTATAGCTGAGGTCATCACTCTATATAGAAAGGTGTGTGTGTGTGTGTGCATATATTACATAAAATTGCTCCATCAAAGTAAATTAAGATTGCATCAGCAAGCTTCTCATATCTTGCTTAACTTGGAGAGGGGGTACTTGTTTCATAGGATAACTAACTTGTTTTTAAAAATAAAACTGTGACAGTGTTTTGTTAATTACTTCCAGTCTCGTTTTTATGATCTTTATAAATAACTGACCTCAGCTGATAAATAAGGGTAAGCAACTCGAGAATTTTTTTTATTACTATATTTTGAAAATTTTACACACCTACAATTTTGATTGATATAATTCTTACAAATTTTTCATAAAAATAATAATCACTTGATTTGTTCTGTTAATTATTTTTGTTACAAAGAGAGGTTCAGCTAGTTTAGCATTTAGTTCCAGAAGGCCATCTCCTTCAGTTGAACTTCCTCAGGATCAAGATCAATTTTATATTTTGTCCTAGTGTGGAAACAGCTACTTACATTTTATCAGAATTTACTAGGTTTGCTAATAAAACAGATTCAGAAAGAAAAAAAAAAAAAGAAAAAAAAAAAAAAGGCTAATGAAAATCAATGAAAACATTGAAAGGATGATCTTACAGGTAACATTTTTAAAAACAGTATTTCCACTGAGAAAGGAGATTTGGTGTAATCTGGGAGACCAGACTATGAAAGTGAAATTTGAGTGTGTTTGTCATAAATTTTTATTATAAACTTATGAGACACTATTTATAAAGAAAAGATAAAGAAATATCATTTTAACTACATGTTAGATTATAAATATAACATACTTTCTAATAATTCATTAATATACTGATTATAAGAAAAAGTAAACCCAACTCACCACTTATAGCTCAGCAAAAAGCAAAACAAATAAGCAAAAATAAAGAAATGATAATTTACTAAATATCTTATACATTTTTAGCAATCACTTAAAAAAAATTTTACACAACAACTATTGCAAACAGATATTCACAAAACACAAAGAATAGCTCAACAGTTAACTAGGGAATTACAATAAATCATTATAAAGGAGAGATCAAAATAATACAAATCTGATAAATTTGAAGAATGACCAAGAATATAAAACCAGGCTAAAAAAATCAACTTTAAAATCTTTATAACTTATTGTTTATTCATTTATGTGTAATGATGAAAAGAATTTATTTTGAAATACTATATCATAACTGTAGAATATTATTGTCCATACCCACAAGGAAATCATACATCAATAACTTTGAGAAGAGTAATTAACATACTGGGAATAGTTAGAACAACTAAACTCCTTATTTATATTCTTGACTTTAAATCATTTTGACTGAAGAGAGAAAGATAGACATTATCCTAATGTCAATTAGATGAGGTCAAAAATACTGACAGATTATAAACACCTCATGAGAGGTAAAGAATGGCTGATTAAATCAATATGAAGAAGCAATCAATTATCCAAACAATTTTTGGAATATTGTTTTTATAATATAACTACTATTAAAATTTTCTATGTCAAAAAAAAAAAAAAAAAAAAAAAGAATTCAAGCATTATGGAGAGATAATCAGTACAGTTTCCAAAAATCTTCAGAAACACAATGAGCAAAAGTGAATGTATTAGCTGTTGTTTTTAAAACTTAACTTGAAAAAAAAAAAAATTGTAAAGAGAGGTTTAAATTAAATGTTGATATATTTGATTGTTTACTTCTATGTATTTTCAAAATACTGAAAAATCTACAAGATATTTTACAATATTTCTAGTTTATAAATTAGTTTAAAAAACAATGTTAATAAAGAGTGGTAATATTTTCTTATTTCAAAAAACTTACACAGATGTCTTTAAAACTAAATATGAAATAATAAATGAAATCTGTTTTTTGTTGTTTTTTTTAATTCATTAATACAGGTAGCTACAATTACAAAGATCAAAATCATAAAAAAACAGAATGAGTAGATGCAAGATAATGCAAATATAAACAGAGAGAGAGAGAGAGACATATACATTCAGTAACCAATCACATCATGATATAAATTTTATTCATACATGGTGTTCCAAAATTTTCAGTTATTTTTTTATAATTCAAGATTTAGGGATCAAAATTATCTTTCCACATAAATGTAAACAGTTTAAAAATATAAACAGGCTTGGTTCAAAAGATATGATTGAAAATGGACCAGTTTCAATTCCAAGTTTCAAACCTACTTAGGCAATGAACACCTGATATAAAATTCTATCACACCATTTCATAAAACCTTGATCCAAGGAAAAGAAGAGCACAACCATCAAAGCTTCAGTCTTTTTTGGAAAATTTTTAAATTCCCAAACTATCAAAGACTAAACCTTCCTGTAATTACATGCAACATCTAAAGACTAATTTAGCCTAGTTATTAACCAGAGAAATTTGTATGTACACATCAAACTAAAATGCTACATAAAACAAATCATTTTAAAAAAAATCAATGCAAATATTATAAAGCTATTTTCAAAAAGCAGAGAGACAATAAGTGAATAGCAAAAGTGTTAGTAAAGCAGATAAAGAAAAATGAAGGATAGGTGTTTTATGACGTCAGCTAATAAGAATCACAAAAATACACAAAGGAAAATATATTAGTACAGAAAAGAATGAACAGTATTTTAGCATAATTAAGCAGTATAATGAGATGTATCCCAAAAGAAACCTAACTTTTAAAAACATGTACCAATGAGAATCATGCTCATGACCTATATATATATATATATATATATATATATATATATATATATAAATGCAATTAGAAGAAAACTCAAACTTGGTTAAAATGCTGTATCACATAGGTTTGTATTAATCTAGATATGCTTGAATGTGTATGTAGTATACTTGTTTTTTCCTCCAAATTAAAGAATTGAAGAGTAGTATGGTTTTGTGAAATTCTGTTTTAAATTAGCTAAACCTTTTCTACTGTAGCAACAGGCCTATTTAAAGAAGATTTTTTTCAAGTCATACACAATGTCATGTAGGACATTAAGTGTAACAGTTATCTTTGTAGGAAATGGAATCGGCAAACCTAATTCAAATCCTGAATGAGGTTGTTTGCATTTTATTTCATGCTAGCACTCTTGGAATAGACAGGAATCTATCCGTTCCCTCCACCAGCTAAGGGAAAATAGTAAGGCAGACTGGATTCTTTAGCCTTGGTTAGGCAACCAGTCTTGGAGAAAAAAAAACTGAATTTTAACAAGCTTTACACCATTCAAAAATTCACCTTTGAGTCATTTCCAGCAAATGGTGGTGGGGTTAGGTAAATACATACACAATGTCAACAGTTATACCAGTGTATGAAATCTAGAAGAAAATCCCCAAAAGATGATCTCAATCTGGACAGTATTTTATGTCAGAGATCACATTAAGTGAAAATCAATGTTTGATTATTTGTGAAATTTCTGAAAAGATAGAAATCTATAAAAGTTTATGCTACATGATTGTAAAAGGAAAAAAAAAGATGATGCAATCTTGTTGACATCATTCATGTCTGCAGACAGACTAAACAAAAAAAAAAAAAAAAAAAAAAAACAGAACAATATTCCAGTCTATCAGGAGCTGGTCAATTACATTACTTTCCTGATCTGGTCCCAATAGACTTATTTTATTTTCGAAGCAGAGATCCACCTTAAAAAGGCATCAATTTCAAACAATAGAAAATGGTAGATTGACATGCCAGTAAAATCAATCAATCAATCTATCTAGGGTTATTTAATGTACCTTCATATTTACATTTGTTTAGTTATTTCTCAAAATTTAAAATTTTTTTTTTTTTTTTTTTTTTTTTTTTTACACAGGGTTCTTTCAAATACAAACCACTTTTGAACAGATTTATTTGACCCATAGATAAGGTCCTAACAAGTACTACCACACCAAGTCAGAGTGGACCTAAGAATAATGGCATTGAAGGAGTACTCCGCACAACCCAGGGCTTCAAAACAAAAATCTCATCATCAGATGCAATTTAGTGTCATACCAAGCGCACCATTTTTTCTTGGAGAGTGGAATACTGTCAGTGTGTTCTAAACCTTAAAAAAATGCTGGAAATAATTTCCTTCCATTGTTGGTAGACTATTTCAAAGATGATAAGTCTCATTAAGTTAAAGGAGAAGTAATAAATTTAGTTGTTTTTTTTGGGTTATTTTTTGACACCTCCTATACAGATACATTTTAAAAAATTCTTTTTTTTTTTCTTTTAAAAAATTTTTTGGGAACAAGAAGTTGATTTTTACATAAATAAAAATAAAAATGAAGACTAAAGTTCAAGTTAACTGACAAAATTCTCAACACACATTTAATCAATGACAGAAGAAAAATGTTGCTGTCAGCCCTCATAATACTTTTGCATAACAAACTAGGAATTGTAGTAAATTCAAACCATTTTCAATAAAATTTTATATCAATAAGCAAAACAATGTCATGAAAAAAAATGAAAAAGTTTCCATAATGTAGTAATATGTGAAGACTAATAAAAAAGCCAAAACTTTACCAAAATTAAATGTAAGTACTGGTCAGTGATTTAAAAATGATAAACAGCATATCTGAATGATAAAGGTCTGTGCATGATGAAAAATGAAGAAAGAAAGAAACATTTTTTTTTTATTGCTTAGTCCACAGAAGACCTACCTTTACTCCAGCAAATTATCAGTTTTAGAAAAAATTATTGATTTTTATTGGTTTTAGAAGGAGGGTCCAGTTTACAATGTAAATATATGTTGAAATGATCTTTGATTTTCTGACACACATATATCAGTAGCATTTCCTTTTGTTTTTTTGTTTTTTTTTTAAATAAATGTCAACTTTGAAATGAAAAAACTTGAATTTTCCCCCACTCCAACTATTATGTATACAGGTGTGTTGGTAAGTCAGAGATCATTTTGACATAGCATCTATATTGTAAACTGGACCCTAATTCTAAAATCAATAAAAAAAATAAATTTTAAATCAGTATTTTTTACAACTGACTGTTCTTCTGTATGCTAAACAATAAAAGATATTTCCTCAATTTTTATGGCCACATCCTCAACATTCAGATTTATCTAAAAAGCTTTAAAAATAGATCATGAATAAAACAAAAGGTTAGTGGTTAGATAATTTTAAAAAAAATTAATAATCAAAAGGTTTAATTAGAAAGGTTTCAATCAAGATAATGGGGAATATTAAGTCTAAGCGGCAGGGCTATAACTATCATAACAGTAACAATTACAACTATTATTTTTTTCTAAATTATTTCTGATTCAAGATACTAGTTAAAAATTGATAATAATGACAATAATACAATTCTATTTCTTTATATTATATATCCAGAGGGCACATTACTATTTTTCCTTCAAGAGAAATAAAAATATTCCCATATGTCAAAAGACATGCTTAATAATGAGAAATGGGACTCTCCACAGAAAAAAAAAGCAATTTTAATGTGGCATACAAACTGAATGTAGTTGTACAGTATACAACTAGTTGTCTTGAGTTGACACGATTCTAAGCATGTCTGCTATGTGACAGGGTTCTGAATGAAATAATTCATTTTTTTGTAAAGCTCTTCAATTAGAGTAATAATGTTTTTGTCCAAGTTTTGTCCCGGGATGAAGAATTATTATCTTTTACTGATGTATTTGGCCTAGTGCCTTCATCTTGGTTATAGTTACAATGTTTTGATCACTGTACCCTCTGACCTTTTCAAAGTGTCTGTCCACAGTAGGGCAAATCAAACATTATTGAATCCACAAGGGTAAATATTTATCACATTCAACTGTCAATGCCATCCCCTGAACCAGAGCATATGACTATCAATTACTTGACTTGGGGATTGAACTCATGACCACCAGATGAATAGATATACTTTAGCCAAAGCTAACATTCTATTAAACTATGCTCAGAGGGAATATATACAAGATAAAATAAAAAAACTGTTTCCAGTGCAATAACTCAACATGCTTAAAAGTGAAAATAAGTAACAAATGAAAATGATCAGTTAAATAAGGTCTTCAGAAAAGAAATAAAGAAATAAAGAAAAGAATTAATTGATATGTCGGGTAAACAGCAGTTGTGATGTGTCCAAAGATATATAGAGTAAAGACATCAATAGATGACAATGGATCAGTCAGTTTTAAATTCAATACCTTGGCATAATAGTGCATCACAAATATTTACCAAATCTGCCACACACTTATAATCTCCAACTCTCCCCCCAGCCCTCTGTCTCTCTCTCTCTTATATATATATATATATATATATATATATATATATATATATATATATATATATATATGCAGTATTTTTAATACATGTTTGGTTAAAGAGAACAGACAAGTAAGAATATGAATTTTAAAAAGTTTTTCTTGTTCATGAACAAGGGAAGATAAATCCAGATTAATGTAGAAATCATCCCCAAAATTTTGGGTTTCAAATGCTTTTGGCCATGTTTCCAGCCATTTTCAAGAATGGTACAATTTGTTTTTCTTCCTCATAACTGTTGCATGACACTGGTTGACTCTATTCTCATTTAATCATGATTGTTGCACGATATCAACATCAACTTGTAAAAAAAAAAAAAAAAAAAAAAAGCCAATTCACAGCATGCTTGAAAATGGCTGAGACACCACCAAAAGTGCTTAGAAGCCCGAATCTTTTAGACAATTTCTACATTCATTAGATCCAGATTTATGCTCCTTTGTTTGTAAACAAGAAAAACTTCAAAAATTCATACATTCTTTCTTGTGTTTTTTTAACTGAACATGTACACACACAATATATGATATATACGCATGTGACCAAATATATACTAATCTCTTTTCACTTTAATTGTGATTATATAGAATATGTAATTATATTGAATACTTATATTAAAAAAAAATTATTTTCAGTTAACCAACTGTATTTTTTATTTATACATCAATTCTCTCTTTAATAATACTAAATAAGAATACTATTTCTACAAGAAACAAAGTCACAGTAAAATCCAATCTTTACATAAAATTTAAAACTATTAGAAATTGTGACAGAAAGAAAAATAATCGTGAATACAACTTTAATAATACAACAAACCAATCAGTTTTTTGTAAGGAACTTATCCCTAGAATTTTTAGAAAATATTTTTATATAACTTTGCTTTTCAATTCAACAAAACAGCCATGTGAAGCATATAGCTGCAAACCTATACATTAAACTTAGATGCATAAATCATTGCAACCAAAAGAACATGAGAAATATGTGAAAATGGACTTTTCAAAAGCAGATTATGTTGTCTAACATGTTTATATTCACAAGCTTTAACAAATATTACAACAATGATTTTGTTTGACAGATTTCCATCTAATGAATTAATTATAGCTATACTATACAAATACATATTTCTATAGATAATTTCAATATCTTTTTTATAGATACCATCAGATTTTTCTTATTTACATGACATAGTCATAACTACACTGTTTAACAATAACAAAACTAGCCATTTGCAATCATTTGAAAAAATGTTCACTTGAAAAAGGCACTTGTCGATAAGGGGTAAAAATTTTGCCACAAGAAAAAAAATCTTTCAAAAATTGTACTTATCACACACAAAACAGCTTTGTAATCAGGTCTTGAATACAGGAACTGTTCATAAACAAGAATTGATTTTTTTTAAACAGAAACTTTACTCAAAATAATCCATGAATATGATTTATTGGTCACATGATACTAACCAAACCTGGAACAAAAACCATTATCATTGGATTACTTTTAATTAAGCCACTCATGGAAAAATGTTACAAAATAAATGTTTAAAGAAAAATATTTATTTCATATCTATTTACTTAATGCCACATTTAGCAGCCATTAAAATTACTCTGTCAAGCCACATGCTAGTCATAGAATTTATAATTATATGATAAATAATCTATAATTTACATTTTATAGTAATCTCCCTTGAAAAATTATAATTATCAGCATGAGCACAAACACAGACTACATAAAATTTTAAGCCAATTTGCAATAATAATAGTAACTATTGTGCTAAAAATATTTTTTCAATAAAAATCTTGCTATTTTTGATGTATAGTGGTAAACATACAAAATTGTTTCATAACATATTTGCCTCAAAACAAAGTATTTTTGGACTCATAATGTAAGCATAAAAAACTATAACTTGTAAAACACAGTATAAAATCATGTAAGGTTCAAAGGCTCCTGATAATTTTCAATGTAGAAGTCCCAAAAGTTTTAATTTAAAAGGATCAGAGGGTTGGGAGTGACAGAAATTAGCAAAATTGTCTTAAGTTGACCCAAAAACAAATGAAGTTTTAACACACTGTCTCTCTCTGTCATTCTCATATAACAGGAATACTGTTAGATTTTTCCAGTATCTTACAAAAATAAATAAAGACAGAAATTTAAAAAAACGCACTTTGATACACAAAGCAAAAAAGAAAAAAAGCAAAAATAGCCAATATCTGCATGGGTGAGCAGTGTGATCAACGACATGCACATGCAAAAAGTAATTAAAATATATATCTATCTATTGTAATTTAAAAAAAAAAAGAAAAAAAAAAAAAAAGAAAACACACACACACACACACACACTCATGCAGACTTGCAGTGAAGTAGAACATATGGTAGGTAATAACTACAGATTTATACAAAAATCCTACATAAGAATGGATCCAAAATCATATGCATATGTATAATCTTCTAACTTTGCTGTTCTTTGTTTTAATTTGCCCAAAATAAGATAAGTAGAAAATGAGAGAAAACATAAAAGTTACGAAAGCACTATTCAAAGCAAATTAGGTACCTACTCAAACATTTTTCAAAAGATTTATTTATGAAAAGGTTAAAAGACTAATTAAAAGAAAGTGGAGCTTGATATTTTAGATGATGTCATTAGAAAGATTTTGAATTAAACTTTAATCTTTGAAATTCTCAGGTTTTTAACCAATACTGGTTAGGTAATTTTTTTCTTTTATCTTACTACACATTTATATAAGTAGATATTACTCAAGTAGTTTATGTTTCAGAAATTAGCAATACTTCAAAAAGAACAATGGGTGATAGAAAATAAGCTCACTTTTCAGTATTTCTCTAAATAATAAAGTGAATCAACCCAGTGAATGTCTAGCCAATAAAATGTTGACATTAATCCAAGTTTTGGTAAATAAAAGAAAAAGTGGGTCTTAACACTCCATACTTATACAGACTTCACAAAGCATTAGTTAGGAATAGATGAAATTTCCATTTGGCAAAGTGGGGACAGAGTTAAGAAATCTATATTATATGTAGGGTCGGCTTTAAGCCAATTGGACCAATTGCTCCCAACTGAGCCCCTCAATAGTTATTTACTCAAGTTTTCAGAAACCCTATAAATCATTTCACAGGCACTAAAACAAGAGATTTTTTTTAACAATTTACTTTCAGAGATAATGAATACCATTTTCATTGTTTATTTACAGGTTTACATTCATGTAATTTTATATTAGAAAGTGATTAGATTCATTTGGTCCTTATTGACTGCTTCCCATTCAACCAGAGATATAAAGTCTACAATAAACTATTCTTATCTTTCACCTGCTATGGACTTAGATATGAACTTAGGGCCCAGCAAAAATTTTCCCAATTGGATCCTACAGCATATATGTACCAAGAACAAGACTAAAACATTAAATGTTTCTTCGATACAATTCAGTATAGAAGAAATATTTATTTAATGAAAATTAAAAAATAATGACAACATCAAAATCTTAACCAGTTGCCCCTGAAGAATGCTTTTAGGTGCAAACAAAGCAAAATAATTCCCCAAATCTTATAGTAACATCTTCATCAATGTATGCTTTCTCTCTCTCTCTCTCTCACCATCTGTCCTTGTTGGTTATTGCTCTTGGCAAGTATTCTAGACAGCATCCAGTGTCCAAACAGCAGGTAAATACAAGTTTTTGCCAGTCAGCCAAACACTGGTAGAAGTTGATAGAAGTCACTTATGAGTTTGTTCTTAATTCTCCAGCAGTGCCCAGCATATTTTGCACATCTTACTTGGATGGTTTGTGAGATGAGATGTATATGGCTGTACAGCTATTGATTTAGAGTGTGCTACTTTCAGCATTTGTTGAAAACAGCACACAGCATCTTTGTGTAATTCCAATCTAGCTATTTCTCCAAGCATTTCGTTAAAGTCAAGGTGGTGCAACCATACAGTAGTACAGACACCACTTGAAAGAGTTCTCATTTTATCAGAGAGATCAAATCTAAATAATTAAATTTTATCCCTAAGACCTCATCAAATTCATAAGATTAAGCTAGATGTTCTCATCACATACGTATATTAGTGGAAAAAAAAAGATTTTTTAAAAAATTACTTTGAAAACTAATCACAAACTATATTCCAAGCATCAATAACTATATATCTATACATACAGTCGTGATTTTCTGGAGAAAAAAAAGTCATTTTTCTAATGGTTGTAATTATTTTCTATTCTGAGTAAATTAGTGATATATAATCTTCACGATTCACTCAAGGTTAATAACCAAGAATAAATAAAGAGAGATAATAATAAATTGCAAATAAACCATTGAAAAGTTTAAAATAATATCACTTATCAAAAAAAAAATTAAGGAGAAGTCCAATTTATTTTACAAAAATGAGACCCCAGTTTTGTGTGAAGTCACCTCTTTATTGTCATGACTCCCAGGTCCACTGACTTAAAATGGTAATACCTGTTAATGTCTCCTACATTTGTTTGAAAATTAGTATAAAGGAAAGTTACTTTAAGCTATAATTGTTTACAGAGGATGATGATGATGATGAGTAGTAGTAGTAGTTGTTGTTGTTGTTATTTGACACTATTTGTGTACAAACAGTTAAAAACCATATAACTGCACACAAATTATTTGTATTTAGTATAGTTAGTTGAAACTATAATTGTTTACAAATGATTATTACCAGAAGTAATTTGAAACCTTACAACTGCTTTGGGAAAAAAACAAAAAAATTATTTTGGCAGTTTGTATCCAACTACGAGTTTTTTTTCTCTCATAAGATTCTGATTCCTTTTAAACTATACAGATTCTTGCAACCAATCTTCTCTCCTTTTTATTGAAAACCAAAATATTATAAAATTGATAGATTGCTGAGGATTAAGTAATAAATTGAATAAACTTTAAATCTCACTAAAAATAAAAAATTCACGTAAGAAAATGGAAGAAAACTTAATGGAAGAAATTTTTAAAAAAAGGTTAAGTGGATAATGAGAATTTATTTTCCTTGAACATGCCAATTTATCAACAGAAATCTAGTAACTGAGTCCTTGGTCAATATATTGGTAGCCTTCAATTTTTTTAAATTTTTTGTCATGAGACATGATAAACATTTACTTTCAACATTTTTTAAAATCACTTAATTGTATTGTATCAAAAAGCAGTAATTTTCTGTTTTGTTTTTTTTTAAATTTAAACACTAATGTAAGTAAATAAGCGATATTTTTGGAACAAACATTTTTTTAAGAATGGTAAAAATGTGAGTAAAATACAAAAATCCTTTCTTTAGTGAGAATAACTGAACATGGGAAAAGTCAACAGCAAAGTTTCATGCTAGAGATTTGTCACTGAAAATTGAAAAGCTGTAATCTGTGGAGAGACTTTGAAATTAATTATAGTAGATCATGCATGGAAAGAGGGAAAAGGCATATCTATGTCAGAATAATAGAGAGAGAGAGAGAAGCAATGAGAATAAGAATATCAAAAGAATCTGTCCACATAAAATGCTCCTATAACTCAACCAACAAACCTAGTAGATATCAAAATTAGCAGGAATTGTTCATCAAGAAGTGATATACTTGCGATTCCATAGGTATGGCCAGAGAGATAGGGATTAATGCAAAGTTCAAGGGGAGATTATGGGTTCAGCAAAAAATCTAAGAGAAAACAATCCTTAAGACACATAAATGGAAGCACCAGGCTTCTTTGTATATCTGCACATACACATAAAGAATAAGATTCAACAATATTCCAGTATGCAACCGGGCCAAGGCTGAAAGTTACATGGCAAAAACATTGAGAAAAAAAAAAAAAAAAAAAAAAGCAAATTAGTTCAAACCAACCATATGATTTATAGCAATCAAACTGGAAAACAAAACTCTTCATGTCTATCCTAAACATCCTATCAGATTAATGAGACTTCTTAGAAACAAGCCTCATCAATCTAACATGTTTAGGAAAGAAATTAAGAATTGCTTACAAACTAGAGCAATACCCCGACTTAGTATTGTTTTTCAGTTTTTCTATAAATTTAATGTTAATTTCTAAAATAAATAACTATAAAATAAATCATTGTGTAGCATTAACATTACACCAAGAAAAATGGCTATTAGATGAGATATAGCACATTACACCATTCCATTTAATCAAGAATCATCCATGTCATATAACAAAATTTCAGTTGCATAGCACATTATGAAGAGGGAAATTCCAGTGGCATAGTGACTAATGTGCTGGACAACAACATCAAAGTAAGCAACACTTTTGCATTCACTTTTGGATTTATATTCAGGAGAAAGGTATGAAGCCTCTTATCCCCCTCGCCAAGCAATGAATTAAATAGTACCCCAACTGTTCTTCTACATCATGGCATCAGCATTAAGTAACCCATGAAGGTTGATATGCCATTAAACAAAGAAAAGAAACCAAATCAAATGACTAAATTATGGGAACAACTGTAGCAAACAGTGATTCACACTCATGTATACACCAATTTACACCCAAATTTTTTCTTATATTGTTATATATACAAACAAGGGTGGCTAGTGAAAAGGTCTGACCAACAAAGGAAAGACGAAGTGTCCAAAAATGTATATGCTATTCCACATTCATCTAGCAGTTCAACAAACTTGGCACATCATGTTTTACAATTTCTTTATCCTTTCCATAAATTCTTTTAAGTGATCATCTTCTTGGTTAAGCTAAAAAAAATTTCAGTACCTTCTTATATAATAACCCTAATATCATCATTTTAATTAGCATTTTATCTAGGAGGAACATATACTGAGGGCTATAAAGTAAATGGTCATTATTTCAAGTAATAAATTTAATGCTGGTTAACTCTCTCTCTCTCTCTCATATATATATATATATATATATATATATATATATATATATATATATAAATATAAATATATATATATATATAAGAGAAAGAGATAAGTGTTAAGAGGTTTCTGGTTTAATATTAAATATCCATGATGTCATGATCAACTTGAAGAAACATTTTATATCTAATGTTCTAATATATTTCAAAGTACAAAAAAGAATATCTTGAAATAATATTCAAACTTCAATAACTCATTTGAAACAGAGCAACACTTTTTTCAATATAGTCAGTAAATCAATATTACACAGCAAAATACCATAAAATACTTACATATAAAATAAGAGAGATTTACTGTTTATGCAATCTGATCTTACAAGAGAATTTCTGTTCTTTAAAAGATAAGAGTCTGAAGGAAGATATCTCAAAGCCTGTCAGAGTTAATGTAAATTCTTTTGTAAAAAGGTATTTTTTTATCCAATCAACTCAGATAATTTACTAAAACTAATAAAATTTCATAATACTAATCTTGGTCAGAAAAATCCTAAAACTGAAGTTTAAAATGTTGAATAGGCAAAGCATAGACATCTATTGACAATGTCACGTGGTCTACCACTGAGAGGAGAGAATTAAGGAATGTCCCCTACCCCTCCGAGTTTCAATTAACAGGCCGCCAAAGAATGACTGTTAAAAGAGGAATGTAAGTCAACTTCGGCTGGCCTGTTGGAGATAATAAAGAATGTGGGTAAGGCTATCAGTACCCTGTAACCTCACTCGGGTGAAAGAGATAGTAGTCCGAATGGATCGCCTACAGAATGAAAGCCAACAGATGTTTGCACTCTGTGACCAGGGAAAAGAAGATAGAAGCAAAATGATTGGCCAGAACCCTAAGGCGGAAGTGGCACCTTCGTCCATCAGCAGAAATAGGGGTAGAGAATATCAGTTTTGAAGAGAGATGTCATCATGAACAGATGGGCCGAGTCTCATGCCAAGACTCCAGGTGAAGAAGCGAAATAGAATCTTGGACAAGAAGGACCTATGCCTTCAAGCCAGAGCTATAGATATGTAAAATTTTGCCAGCCCATAAAAGAGAAAATACTCTCCGAAGGAACCCATCAAAAGATAAGCAAACATTAAGACTGTTTCTCCGTACACCCTTCTTAAGCATTGCAATTACTCTCTCTCTCCCTCAACTTAAAGAGGGACAAAAGAAAAGAAAAAAAAAGGAAGAAAGACATTTACAGTTATGTATTATCTGCTGATAATCTAGCCGACATGTTGAATATGTGTGTCCGCATATATATATATATATATATATATATATATATATAAAAACCTTGTCATATTTTAATGTCCCCACATGTTAAAGTTTATTCATTGTGTTGTCTGCTGTCAAGTTGTCTGTTTCATGTTTGTTTTCAGCTTCTTTTGCCTTATGTTATTCTCGCCTAAATTGTCCTATTCTTTCCTTTAACAATATTATATGGGAAACCGGAGTTGTCGACTACTATAGTTAATATTATTATATCAAAACCTAGAGGCTCATATCTTCCATTATTCTAGGGGTAGGAAGAGCTAGTGGCCTGGTGGGTGTGTGTGTGTAATGTGAAATTTGGAAACCCCTTGCCAGCGGCGGTCAGTCTAGCCCCAAATTAACCCCCACATAATATGCCAGTTCCTATATGCCCGAGAAAGGACTCTGAACAAGGACTTATTCTACAAGGGATCAAGTGCCAGACCGCCCTGTTTTCACACATATGAAAAATAAATTCCCGTCTTGGGATCTTAATTTTGCCGTCACAACAAGTTAAAATAAAATGCGAATTCTTCCAAGTGGTGTCAGAACTAATGTATAGTAGCACAACTAGGACTATAATGAATGCCTGGAGAAAAAGCCAGATTAGACCAAAAACAAGGATGCTGCATGCTGTTTTGAACAAATCTGGAAGCAGTACCCAACAAAATAATAGCTGTACAGCCATTTATCCCCTATATCATAATCCAACTAAGTAAGATAAGCAAGACATGCAGAAGTAAGAAGAAGCTCATAAAACATATATTCATCAGCTCTGTGCAGACACTAGATGTTTTCTAGAGGACTTACCAAAATTGATGGCTGACAGCAACAGACAGCGAGAAATGCTGTCACCACACCTTGATGAGGATATTTGTAATTTCAAAGTATGTTTTCTTAGAATCCAAAGATTAAAAATTGCTTAGAATATAAGTGTATCTATTCTTTGCACTGATTATATCAAAATAACATTTTCAATCATCTTCATTTATCAAGCAGGTCGGCATTCATTTCCTATGAAAACATCCACATTTTCAAACCAAGATGTCCACAATGAACATTTTAATTTGATTATTCGCATATTCTCATTTATTATTTCTCAGGAAAACTTGAAAAGATTATCCCATAGCTACAAAAAATTATTTTTTTACTAATAAGAATAGCCTTTTCTTCTCTTATCCAACCTTCCAAACTACATTGAAGACAATTTAATGAAGAAATTGACAAGTTTGAGATTTAATTTCCACCACATATCTCCCATGATTTAAAAAAAAAAAAAAAAAAAAAAAAAAAAAAAGGATATTTTTAATTGAATTTTACAGAATTTTTCTTAGAGAAATTGTGACCAATATCTAATATAAAAGTTTTATTTTTTTGTGTTAAGGAGAAACTGAATAAATTTATTTGTAATCTTTGCAGCTATTCAATATATTCCAAAGACAGAAAAATCCTAAAGCAGGTCCTATAAATCACAAATATTTCAAGAACCACACACAGTATTAAAAAAAAATACAATGTGTACCCAATACATCTATACAAAATATAGCATAGTTTCCATCATAAATGACAGGATTATTTATGTCCAGATTGCCACTTCCATCAATAATCAAAGGGTAGGTTGGTTGGTTGTTTTGTTTTACGGCATATCAACCCTTTTCAGGTCATTTAACACCAAATTAAATTTCAAACAATTCAGTTTAGTATAAGTATAGTTTTGGTTTACAAACTGTTAAATGTCAAAACTGTTCTATTTCAAACAGTTCAGTTTAGCATAAGTATGAAATTTAGTTCTATTTAAAAACAGTTCTACTTGACCCATAGATAGGACCCTATCAGGTGCTACCACTCCAGGCCTGAGTGGACCAGGGAGTGATGGCAATGAAGGGGTACTCCATACTCCCCAAAGCTCCAACATTACTGGAACCTCACCATCAGATTGTTTAGTGTTAAATCCAGGACACTCATTGAGGTGGGGATCTAACCCCTCTGCAGAGAAGCAGTCGGTGTATTCTACAGTCCCAGTTGACAAGGCAAATAATCAAAGTGTAGTATTTAGGATTAAAAGAGTCACTTCCTGGTACTTAGAATGACAGCACAAGCTACTCAACAGGTAGCCTAGGATGAGTGTAGGATCCATTCCTCCAGAGATATATGTTTTTGTAACATTTTACTTTCTAGAGTTATTACTGCCATTAACATACACAAGAATATAAATGTATATAAAGCTTTGAAGAGATGAAATTTGGACCAAAGATTAATGATATACAAGGGAAAAAAAATGAAATAAAATTTTTAAAAAATAAAAATAAAAATAAATTAAATAAAATAAAAGAATATTGAAATTATATTTATCAGTCGGGTTTTTGTATTTGTTTTATCAGTATCTTTTCCTGGTTCATATTCTGCAAATTTTAAAACTGTAAAGTTTTTTAGAATGTATAAGCAACTGGATCTTGCTCCTAAGTAATGAGAAATTCTGTTGTAATGGTAACAAATCATATCCACTTAAATGGTGTTATGTTTTATAACAATAGATTTTCTCATTACACAGTATTGAAATGAGGTTGCATAGCTGGTATATATTAGAAACACTATAGTAAATTTTAGTAAATATCAAAAAAGTTCAAATCTATTTTAACCTTTTTGATACTTACTAAAATTTAGTTAAGTGTTTCTTGGAAATGAAATCTACATTCACATTAATAAAATGTGTCAATAGAGTTTGTAATCAGATAAAAACAAAACCCATTTAGATAGATAATTATTCATTCTCTCATGGTGATTGATAAATCATGTTTCATATACAGATTACAAATACTCTTCATAAGTCATTAGCTAAAAGATTCTTGATATTTTGAATATTATAAAAGATTCACAATTAATATAAGTGCTGGATTTGAGAGGGTTATAACAAAAAGTTAGTCTAAGAAGATAAACTCATTTTAAACCAAGATATGCAGGATTAATCAAGGATAAATAAATCTTTTAGTTCACCGTCTAGTAAGCACTAAGTGGATTGGAATTGGTTTCTTTAATAAAAAGAATGCACAGTCTGATGTTTATTTTTATTTTTTCTTCAATAAATATTATCATCATCTAAAATAACTTGTCAGAGGCACATGGCCCATCATCACTGCTCATGCACTTGTCATCAATTCTATTCCACATTCCTACTCACAATAAGAAAACTTTGATGCACCTTCACTCCAGAAATCGGCATCTGACAATATAGAAAGAGAGACTGATTACTGTATTCAACTGTATCCCAGTGCAAACTTTAAATCTGGCTCTCATTACCTCAAACTCAGAAGACTGTACAACAGTCTACCAGATACATCCAGAGGCCTGGACAGCGCTGAAGAATAGTAGGCAGTCTACTCTACCACCCTCAATACCTTGAACCAGCTATGCACATAACTGGTTTGACAAGAATGATGAAGAGATCCAGGCCAACCTGTCAGAGAAACACTAACTGTTTAGAGTACACTAGAACAACTTTTCATCAGAAGCAAAGACACTTTTGCCAAAACAAGGCAAAAAGTCCAGAAGAAACACAGAAATACAGAATGCAGGTTCAGTAAAATGAATGATGAAAACCAGGGCTATGTAGAGTCTCAACATCAAGCATTTCAATAATGCTCTGAAAGTTGTCAATCAACCACAATCCTCTGGCTCCTTTCCCCTCTTTTGTGCAAGTGGGACTAACAAAAGTAAACCTTGGAGAGATAGGCTGAACCTTTTAACCAGATCTTCAACCACTTTGCTGACAATGATAAAGCCATCACACATCTACCTCTGGTGGAGATAATGCAGACCTCAACAACCTCCTCACAGAAGATGAAGTCAGAAAGTCAATCAAACAGCTTTCTTGTGGTAAACCATTAGGATTAGATGCAATTGCTGCAAAGCAGGAAGCCCAGCCTTGATACAGCAACTAACAGTGTTCTTCCAGTTTATATGGAATGAAAGGGAGATTCCACAACAGTAGCAGGATGCTAGTATTATCCACATCTATCAGAGGAAGGCAACTGTCAGTTGTGTGACAACCATAAGATCATCTTCCTGTTTACTGCAGAAAAGAACTAGGTTCATGTTCTGCTCAATCACCTTCAATAACTTGGAAGCCAGTGAAGAAGCTTGGCTGTTCCAGTAAGTTCATCACAATCATAGAACAGTTCCATGATGGAATGATGGTCAAAATACAGGATAATGGAGATAAGTTGGAGGCTTTTCCAGTAATAAATGGCATGAACAAAGGCGGAGTTCATACCCATACACAGTTCATCATAGTCTTTTCTGTTATGCTGATAGTGATGTCTTCCAGGACTGCTGGTAGACTAATCAACCTCATGTGTCAGAAAGGTAAAAGAGATGGTCATCGGAAATTTCTTAAATTTTAAAAAATCTATTTAGAATATGTGCTTGCATTTTTAATAAATATAATATATACATTGAATTTAACTATTGTAAGATCATGATAGATCAGTTAACATTTCATACAGAAGACAAGTCTATACAACAATTCTTTCTTTTAAAAATAAAAAAAAAAATGACATGATAAAAATATCAACTTTTTGTATTTTTTTTACTTTCATAGAGTCAATTTTTTCAAATCAAATTATCACCCTAGATTATATCATCAATCACTATATTAGATCTGTGGTCAGTAACTTGATTCAGAAAGAATTCAAAAACAATGTTGTGATGTGCAAGGTTAGTACTAGTTAGTGGCTAATCAAGCTCTCTTGTTAGTTATTTTCAGTGAGAGAATTATATAGGCTCTTTCTTACGTTATGCAAATTAGACAGATTAATTTACTACAACTCCCTGAAACGTATGGGTCTTATGCCCCTAGTAGGTCTAGTACTTCTTTTAGTGATTGTTTCATTTTCAGGATTGCTTTGTTCTCCTTGTCTCTCTCCTGAATTTCTTTCTCCAGATCTAGATCTATCCCGCACTGAGCTGTAATAAGGATCATCTTCTTGCATTATTTGATCTTCATCTAAGTTTTCAAATTTATTCTGGCCCACCTGATCAAGCATTACTTTGGCTTTTGATGTTTCATTCTGTAATTCTATAAAGGTTGTTCTAATAAATCATTAACGGTAGGAATCGTAGAGATATCTTCATTTTGCTCTTCATATTTCCCCGGGGCCTTATTGGATCTGGATGGGCTAATATACTGTTCCCCTTTTTTTATTATAACTGTATTGTGGCCTTTTTGTATGATAAATTCTGCCCTTTCAAGATTTGATTCTTTGTTCTTTTTGTACCACTTTTTTTTCACTTGTGGAATATAACATTGTTAGTGGAACTCTAATTTACCTTTCCATTAAAGCTGGTGGGCTTTCAAGTCTTCCAGCATATGGTATTGTGTGATAGCTTAAAAGCAGCCTTGGAAGAAAAACTTCTATTTTTTCTTTTTGCTGAGAACATGCTTTCAGTCCGGCTTTTACAGTCTACACCATTCTTTTCGCCAACCCAATCGAGGGTGATATGGCGGTGTCTTATTCAACCATAAATTAAGATCTTCATCACAAAATTCTGGTACATTGTCAGATACCAGGGTTTTTGGTAGGCCATTTCTGGAACATATGACCCTCAGAATCGGTTACATCATAGAACTTTTCTTGTCTGGCACACTGATTACTTCAGGTCAGTCTGAAAATGAGTCCCACTTCAGTAATGTATGCATGATCCATATGCACATGGCTGTACATCTCTGGGCCATGAATGTAAAGTAGTCGATGTAAAATTTCTTAATTCTTTACATTTTTGTATCTTTTTATATATTCTTTGACATCTCAAGAATATCCTGGCCACCATGCTTCCAATTTTACCCTTTTGTGTGTGGCCACAACTCCACAATGTATATTATCATGTACGCTTTTTATCACCAATTTTCTTTATGTTTCTGGGGGAATTATCAGATCACCATTACAAATCATTTCACGTTCTATCATTAACTTATGTCTTTTTTCTTTGTAGAGTCTTTCCGCCCGAGAACAATTTCCCCATATGTTTTTCCTAATTTTTGATGCTATCCTACTTAGTACTGGATCATGTCTAGTTTGTGCAGCTATTCTATCTAAAGACAAAACATCAGTCTCTACCCAACGTAAAAATGTATCTTCAAATTGTTCTTCTGTTTTATCTTTTGACTCCTTGTAAAGTAGCAATCTTGATAGTGCATCTAAGTGTGGAATTGAGTTTCCTTTGACATATTCTATATCAAAGTCAAAAGCCATTAATCTTATAGGTCATCTTAGTATTCTCAGTGTCGTAACTTTGGGTAATTCTTTCCTTGGATTGAATATAAACTCTAATGGTCTATGATCACTTCCAAAAGAAATTTTTTTCTAATTAAAAGTTGTTGGGCTCTAGTGGTTGTCCACACAATGACCAATGCTTCTTTCTCTATAACTGAATAATTGAATTCAGTGTTCGTTAGTCTTCTTGATGAATATATTCCTGGATGTCCTTCTTGTGATAATATTCCAGACATTAAATGTTCGCTTGCATCTGTGGTTAATGTAATGTCGTTTTCCAGATCAAAAATTTTCACAACTGGTTTCTTTACCCTAATTACTTTTAATCTATCAAAAGCTTTTTGTTGTTTCTCAGACCAGATAATATCAACATTTTTTTTCTTAAATTTGCAAATGACTCTGTTAGGACCATATATTTTAGTACATATTACTTGTAGAAATTCACCAATCCCAAAAAAGATCAAAGTTCTTTTTTATTTGTAGGTGTAGCTATTTTTAGTATTTTTCTATTGGTCTATTAGTTGTCTAAATTTCTGAGATGAAGCTTGATGATTTTTATCATTAAGGGTTTTCAGACTATTGTCTTCATCTTTATTGTTATTTCCACCGGCCTTATTCATATCTTTGTCGGGAACCATCACGGAACTTCGAACTACGTCCTTTATTGAATCCACGGGGGTCGTCTGTTCTGATTCCGTTACTCACCTGTAGTCAGGATTGAACCCTGCATCCTCCAGATGATTGTCTCCTTAGAAGCTGAGGGAACCAACACCTATAACCGTTATGCCATGTGCCCTGCTGGACAATTCAGCGTGAATTTTGGGGACTTAAAAACTTAATGTTCTAACTTGACTAGAATCAGTACTATTATGTATGATTTTTTTTACCTGTGCTCATATTCAGATTATTTTTTTTTTTTATCAAGCCTTCTTAATTATCAGTTCCCATATTGTATTCAACTCTATACTTGGTCTACTCAGCAGGTCATTGTAGCCCAACATATGTGCTGATTCCTTAAGGTGTCTGATCCTCCAATGTTCAGCCCTATCAATTATTTCAACTTTACCCCATTAGGGCAGATGGTTTCCTTTTTCCTTCCATATATGGTCCGCCATACCCGACTTTTCAATCTCACCGCATACTACTGCCTTCCGATGTTCTTCTAGATTTACTTTTAGTGGGCAACCTGTCTCACTTTTGTATATTTTACCACAACTGCAAGGGATGAAGTTCTTGGTCATGTTGAATTCCATTGGTGGCTTGACCTGGAAGAGATACCTCCGGAGTGTTGAACCACTTGTGAATACTGTCCTGATGTCATATGGACTGCATATCTTTTGGATCCTTTCGGCTAGTCCTTTGACATAGGGCAGACATACCGTGGTGAGTTTTCGGGTATTGTCCTCTATCCTCCTATCTATGTTTCTTGGAGCCGATGTTATGCGCTCTGGGTAGTTGTTACTATGGAGGTTGTGTCTCAGACTAATCATTTCTTCTTGATATGCATCAGTATCGCTACTAATGGTTTTTGCTCGATGTTGTAAGCAACAAACTATTCCATTCTTTACCATATATGGATGATGGGAGTTGAAATTGAGGTACTGTCCGGTGAAGGTGGGCTTACAGTACACAGATGACCTGAATCCTTGCTCTGTGTGTGTTACTACTACATCAAGGAAGGGTAATTTGCTGTCTTGCTCCTTCTCCATAGTGAACTGTATAGATGGTCGGATTGAATTCACGTGATCAAGTAATATCTGAACATCTTCCTGATGAGGCCAGAGAATGAATGTGTCATCTACGTATCAAAGCCACATAGATGGCTTTAGTGATGTAGGTCCTAATGCCATTTCTTCAAAGTATTCCATGTATATGTTAGCCAACACTGGTGACAATCGCAAACCCATAGCCAGTCCTTCTTGTCGGTATATATTAGATCCCATCACGAAGTAGGTTGTCTCCACAAAGAAAGTCAACATTTCCATTAGATTATCTATTGGGATACAAGTGTGTTCTTCCAGCAAGGGGTCTGCAGCCAGTTTATCCCATACTACAGCAAGTGTCTCATCAGTAGGTACCTTTGTAAACAGACTCACTACATCCAAACTCACCATCTTGTTAGAATGAATGGGGGCATCACCGATTCTCTCCAAAAAGTGGGCTGAGTTCTTAACATATATAATGAGGACTTACCAGTTAGTGGACCAATGATCTCCACAAGGAAGAGGCTCAATGTGTGACATGCTGAACCTCGGTTGCTGAAAAATGGGTCTCAATGGAATACCATCCTTATGAATTTTTGGAAGGCCATATATGTGTGGTAGCTTACTGTAATGTTGAATTAGCTGTCTGTATTTTGTTTGTGGTATGAGATCTTTATTCTTACCAAGGATCTGTGACAGCTTCCTTCACATCTTCAGGGTCGGGTCCTTCTTTACTTAACAATAGCCACCATTGCCAATCAAGTCCGCCAATTTGTTGGAGTATTCCACCCTATCCATTACCACGGTAGCATTGCCTTTGTCAGCTGGGAGTATTATGATATTGTTATCATCCTGTAGCGATTTGAGAACCTGTCTCTCCGTTTCTGAAATGTTAGGTTTCGGAGGCTTTGATTTCTCAAGTGCTTGTCTCACTTTCCATCTTAGTTCATCAGCTCTTGGCTTGGGTATTTTTAAAGCTGCACCCTCGATTGGGGCTATTAGATCTAAGTAAGGAATCCGCTTGATGGTAGTGGCGAAGTTGAGACCTTTGTTTAGCACTGATTTTTCTGGAGTTGTTAACTGTCGCTTACTGATATTGACAATGGCTTCCACTGGTGAGTAATGGGATTGGGTTTTCATACTGGTGGTTTTCATCTTCTCCAACTTCGTAATTTGACGCGCCTTGACCATATGGAATTCCTGTTCGTACGATTGATCCAGATATTGTTGGATTCGGGTTCTATCATCTACCATAACCAGGTCTGGTGCTATACCTTCTTTTGAAATAGAATAACCTAAAAATGATATTTTACTACTATTGTTTATGCATCTTTTATATCTATTGTCATTCCAGCATTTCTTAATCTATTCAAAACAATGTCAGGTTTTCTTTTTTAATTCCTTTTCATTAGTAGCTCCTATGCATATATCGTCTTGGTAACAAACCATATCTTTTATATCTTCTTCAAGAATCTGTTTGATGGCTCTTTGAAATATGGTGCTTGCTGTTTTTATTCCATATGGCATCCTTCTCCATTTCAGTAACCCAACTGGTGTATTTATCATCATTACTTCTTTGAAGTTATTGTCTATTGGTATTTGGTGGTATGCCGTTTTCAAATCTATTTTTGTAAAAACGCTCATATTTCCCAGTACATGAATTGCAACTTCAACATTAGGCATAGGATATGAATCGAAGCAAAATTTGATTTTCGCCTATTTTATAATCTCCCCATATACGTATGTCTCCATCTGATTTTCTTAAAACTACAATGTGAGATGCCCACTTTCTACCCCCAGGGGAACATGTTCAAGAAGGTTCTGTTCTTTTAATTTTCGTAGTTTTGCTACTACTAATGGCAACAAATGTACTGGTAATTTTCGTGCCTCATAATAAGGGGTAACATTTTCTTTTAATTTTAAACTTGCTTTATAGTTTTAAATTTCTGTTTTCTTCCATTTTTATCTCATTAATTTGGTAGAATTAGTGTTAAGCACATCATTTCCAAAAAGTCTGTGGTCTTTTTTTACAAGTTGTGAAAATTATAGCTATTACTTCAAATTTATCTACTAAGTCCAAGGAACTTTCAAAGTACCTTAAAGTTTTTATGACTGACCCATCAAATTGAAGGAGTTTTAAACTGCTCTTTCACAAAGTTGGCTTTTCAAGGCATTCCCAGAGATTTCTTGCATATCCAAATCAAAGTTGTTGATCTTAACCTTTAGTATGTCTTCTTTTGTTCAATTTTTTTCTACATTCTAGTTTTTGTTTTTTACTGAAAAGACTTCCATATTGGTTTTGTTTTCTTCAACTCTTTCAACGTTTTTATTTTAAAATTTGCATGCTGCGTGCAATCCTGAACAAGTCCTGGCAGCAACACCCCACAAGACACCAACTGTACGGCCACCTGCCCCCTATCACGAAAACTATTCAAGTTAGACGAACCAGACATGCAGGACACTGCTGGAGAAGCAGAGATGAACTCATAAGAGATGTACTCTTATGGATCCCCACACATGGCCGCGCAAAAGCAGGACGACCAGCTCGAACGTACATTCAGCAGCTATGTGAGGATACAGGTTGTTGTCCTGAAGACCTACCTAGGGCGATGAACGATAGGGAGGAGTGGCGAGAGAGGGTCAGGGATATCCGTGCTGCCAGCACGATATGATGATGATGATGCTTGAAAATGATTCTTTTTTAAGCAATCTGTACAAGTCTTCCAAAATGCTGGGCATTTTCCCTTTTTTATTTCATGTTCACATCCAGAATATGAACATTCTTTATCTTTTTTAACATGTAAGTATCAGCAAATATTTGTTTGCTGGGTTGACTTTTATAATGGTTGTATTTCTGTATCAATTTTTGTTGCAGTATCAAAGCAACTAGTCAAAGCCAGTATTTAAAGACATATTTCCAACTCATAGTTGTTCCATTCAATAATCTTAATTGAATTAGGTCCTCTTCAATGGTCCATTCTTCTTGTCCAAGTTTTTCAAACTCGCAATATCTACTTGCATTTCTTAGACAGTGTAAATATTATATGATTGGTTTATTAATTTCTTGTTTCATCGACATGAACTTTGTTCTTTTTGCCACAACCAACCTTTACTTGGGTCTCATATTTCTTCTTATGATTTGACTTATTTTTTCAAAAGTCAAGTCTTCCAGGTTTGTGGGATATTCAGTGGTGGAGACTTCCATTATCGCCTCGCACCCAACTGTAGTCAAAAAGAGATCTGTAATTTTATTTTCTCCTCCCTTTTTCTCGTTGTCTTTAAGCTTTTTAGTTGGAGGGGATAAGAAATAGATTAATGCCTTTCCCTAGAGCATTAGCAAAGTGAAACCCAATCAGAAATGTCCAGGATTTGATGGGTTGTTTGGATTTTATGGCATATCAACCTTTGTAGGTTATTTAGCACCAAATCCATTTTTATGCAAATAGTTTTATTTCGAACAATTCAGGTTGGCATGAGTACACAGTTTAACTGTCAAAAATATTTCTTTTTCAAGCTATTCAGTTTATTCAAATAGAGCTAATTCAGTTTAGTATCAGTACAGATTTTCTTTACACACAGTTAAATGTCAAAACAGTTCCATATTAAACAATTCAGTTTAATGTAAGTACAATTTCAATGTCAAAAACAATTCTTTTTCAAACAATTCAGTTTAGCATAAGCACACAGTTTAAATGTAAATACAGTTTAATTGTCAAAAACATCTCTACATAAAGATATTCAGTTTAGTTAAACAGTTCTAATTGAAACAATTCAGTTTAGCATAAGTATGCAGTTAGTTCTATTTAACCCATTGATAGGATCCTTATCAGGTGTTACCACTCTGGGCCAGAGTGGACCTGGGAGTGATGGCAATGAAGGGGTACTCTGCATTCCCCAAAGATCCAGCATTACTGGGACCTCACCATCAGATTGTTTAGTATCATATCCAGGACACTCGTTGGGGAGGAGGTCTTCTTTGCAGAGAAGCAGTTGGTGTATTCTACAGCCCCAGCCAACTGGACAATCCAGAATTTGAATTTGGATTACTGATTCCATTACCTATGATGACAACAATTAGGCTAAGAGTGCTACCATGTACAAATATGCTCATTTTATGCTTTATAAAACATGTTACTTAAATGTTTACCCCATACAGATTTTGTAATAAAAAAAAAAAAAAAATTTCTTTGTTTCTGGTTTCATTCTTTTTCCATTCTGCAACCCTTAGATCTCTCAATCAACCCAAGAAGAGAACTACTCTCTCTAAGAATCACTGGTCAAGGGGAATTGCAGAAGTAAAGTTAAATTCATTTTTGAAGCTTGTTTTCACACAAAAATGAATACAAAATATCAATAATACCTATATAAATCAAATAGAAAGTTTGAAATATACAAAATTAAAAGATTTTGATTAAAATAACTTCTTTTTCTTAAAACTCACAGGTTCCAGGAAAGAATTAATGCTTCAAATAAAACCAATAAACTATTTTCACTACCCAACCAAAATCCTTACAATCAACTGAAAACAAAAGCATTCCGAAATTAAATTCAGTTAAAAACATCAAATATTTTTCTTAGATCTCAAACTTCCAAAATGAGACTTTTGTAAAACTTGACAGCATCAAATTTTTTTAACGAATAGAAAAAACAAAAAGCACCCCCAATTGCAAAAACAGCATAATTCTAATAATCTAAAAAAGAGTGTCTATATTTCATTAATTATATATATTTTATCATATGCCAACAAGAATCTAGTTCATTTTGCAATGAATGTTTCCACAACTACAAAGGTGGGTGTAGATGACTCAACAAATTGGGAGGGATTTTTCTATACCTGTCCTAGCATCAAGCATAAAAAGGTCAAACTTGTTTGGGATGCAGTAATTTCCATTATTTAACATGTGTCAACCTGACCCAACAAATCCTAAAAGCAAGAAATGCAACAGCTGCCTTTTTGTTGTGCTTGATCAGCAACAATCAACCATGACAACTGTGAAATGTCACAGTGAGCCCACTTGATGTCCCAAACTTTGCAGACAAAATATTCAATCACTTACAAGGCTGCATAAGATCCCCTGAAAATACTTAAAGCAGCATGTACAGTGTCAACTAATGCCCTTGCCTTTTCTTTTGACAAAGCTATCAACACTAATCAACCATTTAAAAGGGAGAAACTTTTCTAATTTGCTCTACTTGTTTTTAGCTACAAACTACTAGTGTGGACTAACAAAATTCATTTCTTATCAAACTGATCAAAAACAGTGTGACAATCATTAAAATCCAGACATCTATTCAAAAAGTGTCCAATTTTGAAGCATGTATTCATTGCCCATCATGAATATCTCCAATTTAAAGCACTTACCCAAGTGCATAAATGCTAAAATCATTGATGGTAATATCCCTAATGCTGTAAGAGTAATATTTACACATCAATCCATTCATTATCCAACCAAGGACGTTTTGACCACCCTCAATTTCAATCAGCCTAGTGGACATTAGACCCATCATCTCATTAAGCACCAATTCAACATACCATAATTACTCATGTATAACATGCATCCCTAAATTTGATCAACGAAGAAAGAAAAAAAAAAAAAAAAAAAAAAAAAAACTTATCTTGTATATAATATACACTGATTTTTTAGAATTTGTAGCAACTAAATTTAACATTTGTTCAATTTATTATCCAGTTCATATCAACTAAAAATAAAAATTTACAATTTACTGATGTTTTGAAACAAAACATTTTTGCAATATTTACAGCAAACACAAAGACATGTTCACAGAAAAATGCAACAAGTTTGTGACTAAAATAAGTGGACACAAAGCAAAACAAAATTATAAACTAATAAACAATCCAGCAGTTTTTTCTCTCGGTAGAGGTATAAAATAGAAGTATGTGGTATATATTAGTTAGTTTGGATCATAGCTTTAACTTACATTTGTTCATACCATCCTGAATATGGTGAAGCACATAGCTAGATAAAAAGTTAATATTAAGTTCTTAATTATTATACATAAAGCTAACTTTCAGGCTTAAAAATGTGGGGAAAAAATGCATGCTATACACGAATAATTATGGTAATAGGCTTCTGAGAAATATATTACCACAATGCAGGTCTTCCCAATAAGTAGTAGTGGAGATGCAGACCTTAAAGATCTGATCTCAATTTAAACTGCTGAAACCAATCAATATCCACAATGATTGCATTGAAGAAAAGGACTACTCATGCTGCCAGATGATTTATTGACTGACCATCTCAGCTTGATTTGACCATCTTTTGATACTTCTAGGGAAGTTGAATATGAAGAATACTTTAGAAACAATGTCTCAAGATCAGCAGTTGAAAGTTTACCTCAAACATATCTCAACTATTTACCTTTGACATTACTCTCATGTCTCACTCCACTGGTGTCGAACAAGAAAACTTCTTAGGACTGCTTCTTTCTGTATATAGTGTGGGTATCAAAACTCCATTTAATAAACAGTACCTCAAGAATAGGGTAACCAGTGGACACTATTCATCACTATCTTTAATCAGTAGTGCCAGCATTTTCAAGTGCATATGAGATTGACTAGTCTAAATTAAAAATTGTTAATTATCATACAAATGATTCCAACAATGTAGTAAAAAAAAGTTGAAGGCACTTCTTTATTCTTACTTCAAACTGTTTCAATGTCTAAAAGCATTTCTTTGATTATATGAACTAGCATATTATTTATCCCCATGAGTAAAAGAATATTTCAACATAGTATAAAGATACATATTGGACAATAAGAAGTTTGAACAGGTCTCATTTATTTCAACTTTCAGTAATCACAAAAACAACTCAATGTTATTGGCAGGCAAAATGTATATCCAAAGTCTAAAAGCATCAAGACATTTAAATGAAAAAATAATCTAGCTCAAGCAATAGTGCCTTAATTAACTTCAAAGTATTTTCCTAAGGATCTTACATACTCATCCCACACGTGCTTAGGTAACAGTTATTGTTATTGGAAATGGAATCAGCAACCCAAGTTACTATCTGAAAAGCTGTTGGCGTTTCACTTTATGCTAATTTCCTTCAGAAAGGCATCAATCCATTTTTTTTCTCCTATGAGCTATGGTAAATAGTAGAGCAGACTGGATTCTTTAGCTTTGGTAAGGCAACCAGTTTGCAAGAAGAAAAACTCTGAATTCAAACCAGCTGTATTCCACCTAAAAACTGATTTGGGACACATTCTGCTATTAATAGAAGAGCTGGGTAAATACATACTCATCCCAGCATCACATCCACTTTTCAAAACAGTTGTGTTGTTCTTAATCTTGTCTCGAACCTGAAATCTTCCTTTCAATAGCAATTTTAACTTTGGGAAATGTAAAATGTCAAAAAGTCATATCAGGATTACAGGGGTCTGATAAAACTGGAAGATGAGATGTTTTGTCAAAAAACATGAGAATGTGCACTGAGAGAAGGAATGCTAGAATAACAGTAGACAAACTTGTCTCATTGCCAACGGGGAAATCCCACAAGAAAATGTTCGTACATATTTAGTAAGGCCCCGAGTTGTTGCTAACTTATATCAAGGCCATGCAACAGGTTCTCAAGAAATTTAAAATGGCTGAGTGCTATCTGAAAAGACCTTGTAGTGATGAAAATCAATGATAAAAAGTCTTCAAAACTGTTATCAAATAGACGAATAACTATGTAGCCTTATTTTCAATAACCTGGTAGTTATTTATATACTAGACTACGAGAATTAAGATTTGTGCATAACATCAATATTCTCATCAAAATTCATAAAATTTTAGCAGGTTACTTGACATTTTTTTTTTATCATTATATAAATGAAAAGGTAAAAAATTTAGCCCCAAGCTAACTAGAGGCCATTCCAAAAGAGGTAAAAGTCAAATAAATATCTAAAGTAACCTGAGCAAAATTTCTGGATGGTAAAATTATTAAGAATAGTATCTTAAGTGTTCTTAAAGTCAGTTTAATTTAATAATATAATGAGTGTATTCATCTTTTTATTTGTCATGGCATGCTGACAGCATGGATTCCTTTCTCTCGCCATCTGTCCCTATCAGTCATAAATTTTGGCGAGTCTTCTAGATGGCATCCAGTTTCTGCACCTAGTTAGTGAATTTAAGTTTTTGCTGGTCAACCAACACAGGTATATCCATGAGTAGGAGTCAATAGGAGAAAGTTGCTTATGCGTTCACATCCTTACTCTTCTCTAGCAGTGCACAAGCATGTATTGCTAGTCTTACTTGAATGGTTTGCAAGAAGAGAGATAAGTGGTTGCACAACAGCTATTTTGTAGAATGCAGCTTCCAGGATGTGTTCACTATAGTATGCAGCGTTTTTACTATTTGCTATTCAGACAAGTTATTCATGAATATTATTCATGTTAATTGGCAAGCTAGGGAATAAATTTAAAATTGTTCTTTGAATAAAAAAGAAATTCTCTTCTTAACATTTAATATACACCAGGTCCTTTATTAACAACCAGTTGGTTAAAGAAATTCCCTGTTAAACAAACATGCAGATAGAAGTGTATTTAGTCAATATTCAGATATTGGTTTAACTGACAGCTTTTTTAAGAATTGTTATACATTGTGGCTTCAACATTTTTAGGTTTATTTAACAACATAATTGGTGTTAACAGGCTCCCCTTTTCCTTTCTATGACAGAGAAATCAAATAATTCATGTTTTGGTCTTTAAACCATTCATTAATATTTCAACATGAAATACTGTTTTTCTAAATACCATATTCATTTTGATACATAATTTTATCAACCTTGAAATATTCTTGATTCATACTTACTGAAAGGCAACAATTTCCTCAATCATATCAACTTTCTATAACACTGAATTTAGGCAGACCACCAGAATTTTTAGAAGCCATAATAAAATTAAATACAGACAAATCAAATTATGTGTCGCATTGCTCATACCTCTATTTACAGCAGCATTTTTTTCTTTTTTTGAGCATTAAAATCAAATTAATTTATTCCATGATAAAATTAAAAGAAACAGTATGAGAATTTAACACTGCAACTGTGTTTGAAGTACAATGGTATGAAAATAATGAATTCTGTGCAACAGAAGTGTACACATGGCTGCTAACTGAGCCAACTCAAAACAGTTATGTACATAAAATGAAGTAAACGGATTTGGAATTAAAAAAAAAAAAAAAAAAAAAAAAAAGAAAAAGAAAAGAAAAGGGATTTTGATATTGTAACAACATTTATATAATACAACCTAAATAATTTCAGAGTGTAAATATAAGTTGAAAATTTTCTGATACTCCAAAGATGCTTAGAAACAAGTGAAAAAAAGAAATGAGAAGCAAGAGAGAATGACATGAGCAATTATAAAGCTTCAACTGATGACAATGATGATGTAGACAATGGGTGATATTGCTTTTGCTGCTTTTAGCATAGAATTAGAAGACGACTAGCTGAAAAAAATAACTATAAAGACATCAGACAGTATCATTTTATAACTATTTTTTGCTATCAATATTTTTATTTATTCCTATCTAAAAACTCTTTTCTATCTTTAAAATAAAAAAATCTTAAAAAATCAAAAAAATTCTGAGTGATTTTTACATTTATAGAGTTGATTTACATGAAATACGTCTGTCAACATCATTCAAGGGTTACTCATTTTGTCCTCTTTAACAGCGTTTAAACTGATGTCAAAGCATTTGAATGCAGCATTACTAGGTAGACAGGCACTCTACACTCGAAAGATTAGCTCAACACAGTCTCTATACGACAATTTTCCCTCCCATTTGGTCTACTGTCAGATTCAGTTAATCAAATTACATGCTGTATATACTTGGGTATATTTTAGACAGTTGATTTTTAGGCAAAATTCTTTTTTAAATCGGCATCATCTTGAACATAATAATGTTGTAAGGTTTTAATTCAAACTTAACAAAACTGTGACTTTATCATCTTCCTGGGCAGAAAAAGTTATTTCCCCAATTGCTTATAACAAGAGTAAATGAAAAAATGAATTTTTCTCTTTAAACTTTCCTTTAGTGTGCTGGGTAACTAAATTTAAAAAAAAAAAAAATGATGGAGGCTATAGTCGGGGGCTGATAAAAGGAAGATTTACATTAGTCACCAATCTCAAAAAAATTACACTTCTGTTCATTTTCTATTAACTTTAGTTAACTCTTTGAACACTTCATCTCTTGGCCTTCAAATATTTTGTACTTGAACATAAACACATTCAAACTTTGCTCCAAGGTACAGACATCTTTGTTTAATTCAATCCAATCATTTCATTAAAAAGAAAGGCTATGAATGATCACTATATTAAGCCTTTAATTTTTTAAAAATCTAACTGGATCTCAGTGAATATAAAATATAGTATAGTATCAAGTAAACTGCTAAGAAAGAACATAGCAACTATCATCATAAGAAATAAACTTGATATGCCAAGTTCAAACTCTGGACAAAGCTGTTTGCATGTCACGTTTACTAATGATCAAAGAGAAGGTATGAATACTTCTTTCTTTCACCATTTATAGTCAGGCTCTTTAGCCTTGGTACAGCAACAAGTCTAGAAGGGAAAATTTTAAACTCAAAACTAGAGTGTGAGGCTAGCAACTGCACTCCATGAAAACTTACTTGCAACTGAAACTGCAGCACCATCACAGATGTGATGCAGCTACAGTAATATACTTCTCAAAGGATCTTCAGCTCGCAGTTATATAGTAAAATAGCACTTAGACAAAAGGGGAAAAAAAATTAGACTTTTGAGTTTAAAGAGTAAAGAAATTTTTAGAAATTAAGCTAAAAAGCCTTACAATATTCAATCAAAACTCAACTTAGTAAAAATGTCACAAAAACGATTTTTTCAGAGCAGTGTATTTATCCGACCCCTCCATCACGAGTAGGATGTGATACAATGTCAATTTTTCAATACAGTACAGCTGGTTTAAAATCAGAATTTTCCTTCTCCAAGTCAGATTGCAAGACCATAGCTAAAGAGCAGAGTCAACCCAATTATTTAGCCTCCTTAACTGAAGAGAGAAGAGATGAAGTTATGCCTTTTCCAAGAGCATAATTGCGAAGAGATGCATAAACATTTGCATCCAGGATTTGAATTAAAGTTGCTGAGTTGATTTCCTATGATGATAACCATTACACCACAAAGCAAAGTTTGGCTCCGTTAAAGGTAAATGGCAAATAAAGAAAATCACATGAAAATAAATATCAACAAATTTCTTAAAATTGTCACAATGAGCAAAACATCAGAGAAACATAAACATTAAAAATTATGGTGTTTACTAATTATATAGCTACAAAATAGAAATGTCTCAAGTAAAAGTGAATCTCATTTTTCTTCTCATTTTGATAACTGAAGTATATCATCAAAAACATCACTTTAAAAATTAAAAAAAATAAAAATAAAAAGCTTTCTTGTATGATACATAAAATAATTTTCTCAAAAATTGGCTGATTAAAAAGGTTTCAATCAGTGCATGATATTCAAATGCATATTTACAACTCCCCCAGAAATAAAAGAGGCATATTGATTATTGATATAAAAAATGGAATTAGTAGGCCAAGATCACTTCACCTCACACTAATGCCCTAGGAAAAGGCATGAATCTTTTCTTCAAGCTAAGGGTAAAATAGCAGAGCAGACTGGTTTATTCCTAGTGTTGGTAGTCAAGTAGTTGAGAAGGACAAATCTTAATTCAAAATCAGAAGCCAAAAATCCTAAACTAACTGTGATACCTCCAAGCAAAAGCAACATACTGACTAATAACTGGACCCAGGTAATGGCACTATTGGCAAGGTTTAGAATATGCTGACTAAATTCCCAGCAAAGGGGTAAGCTTTACACACAAAAAACATGTTCTGGTTTGGATTCTTTAAGGGCATATTATCCTTCATGGGTTATTTAATGCCAGTCATCCTTGTAGAAGAATAGCAGAGATATGATTTGACCCATAACTGGGAGGATAAAGGGATTCATACTTTTCTCAAGGCTATTTGTCCAAAAGTGAACATGACTGGAGTTAAAACTTGCTTACTTCGAGGCCACAGTCCAGCATTTTAGTCATCACGCCACAAAGAGTTTCCAAAATGTCCAGGGCAAGACATTAAACTACATCTAATAGTGAGATTCCAATTCCAGAGAACTTTGAGGAGAATGGAGTACCCCTGGATTGCCATTACTCCAAGGTCCACTCTGACATGGAGTGGCAGTATCTGTAAAGTCCCACTTATGGGTTAAATAGATCTGTTTAAAAATTATTTGTATTTGATAAGACCATGTGCAAAAGAAAAAAACTAAAGAAACAAATACACAAACAAATGTAAATATGAACTTACAATGAACACTATTCCATAAGCTCTAAACATAAAATAAGAGACAGGTTGAAATACCATTAAAATCAATTAATCAATAAATAGACTAAGGCAAGATACTGCAATTTGTGCAGCGGCTAGTCATCTCAGTCTTGCCATGCCACTGCAGTTTAATTGCACCAGTAACAATAATGATGATGGTGATTTTCAATCTCTTCTTTCAGTCAGGTTTCTCTCTATTTCCTCAATACCAAAGAAATATAAAAAAAATAATGGGTTATCTTAATAACTAACTGTCCTATAACTATGAATAGATTTCATACTCTAAAAGTCACAATCATTATGGGACAGAGCAAGTATATTAACATATGCTATTATCACTATAGAAGTTTGAAATTCCTTCCGTCAATTTTCCTGAACACATGGATTGCAAAAAGGTAAAATATTCCAACCAAAGCAAGTACAGCCACCACTGAACTATGAATATCAAACTTTAAGTGATGAGTTAGGAAGATTATATGGAACATAACAGGACATTATCTGAAAAATGCATCACTTCTGACCATATAATCTCTGATATAATCCTGGGTTTTTAGTTTCAAATCTCTCAACATCATACTCCTTTACTCAGATGATCCAACTGGTATTTATCAAATACCAGCCAATGGCCAGATAACGAACTCTCCAACACAACTATAATTAATCAGAGGCCTTTATAATATATTCAGCGAGTGAATTCTCCAATCAAATTTGTCTCTGACCTCTCTTCCTGCTCCATAAGAAAGGAAGAATCCCAGCAGCTGATTTCTTCATTACTCCTAAGAAGCTGAGAACTGCACCTTGGCATTCAGAATTGAATCACTACAAGTAAATATCCTTCTTTATATCAATATCTTATTGCTAGAGATAAAATTCACTAAATCTTAAATCCTAGGTTTTCAGAGTGACCAACTACTAAAATAGTTGCAAAGAAAAAACAAACAAACCATATATAGCCTTAATGTCTATGCAGTGCAAAAAATATAAAATAAACAAAACCCAGATTTTTATCATTAAGGGTTTTTGGACTACTGTCTTCATTGTTATTCCCACAACGTTTTGGCTGATATGTCCTCCGGCCTTCTTCAGCTGAAGAAGGCCAGAGGACATATCAAATCATAAAAATCATCAAGCTTCGTTTCAGAAATTCGGACAACTAAATAAAACCCTATTTAGAAAAGAAAAAAGAGTAAATAATAACACAAAGCAATTGCCCAATTACTTTTGCTATATATCTGTTTTCACATTTTAATAAATCTGTAAAGTTTTAAGTTTCAACCCTTTCACCATTATTTGCAGTTATAGTTTAACCTAATTATCCTAACGCCATGTCATATGTGACGATAGTTGAATTTCATACATTTTATTTGCCAATCCAGATTTTCCATCTGTAGGGGGAATTCCCAAAGGTCCTTTCAATAGACAGTGAGCCATCCTAAGCTAGGTGCAACTTTAGTTTCAAAGTAATGTTTCTTTGAAACAGTCTTTTTTGGCTGGAAAACAGCACTGCAGAAGAATTTTAAAAATATTCTGAAAATCTGGAGAAAATATTTTTGTCAATTGCAATTTCAAGTTTATGAAGAAATTGGTTATCTAATGAGAACAGGAAATTAAGTTAAATGACCATCATCATTCACTGCAAAGAAAAACTTAAAACAAAAAAAAACAAAACAAAAAAAACGATCTTTATTCAAAATTTATAAAAGGCATTTTTAGAATATGAGCAAAGGCAAAAAAAAGTCAATGTTATCAGATGAGCGAAGGAAAATAATCCAACAAGCAATATCAACTCCTGAAGTGTCATCATCATCATCACCAATAACATCATTATTACATTATTATTGTCATCATCATCATCATAAACAGTAGAAATGTGTAAGCAGCTTTAACACTTACCTCGTTGAAGTTCCTTTCCTTACATCACACATCTCACATTTGTAGGCTTCTGGGGAGTTGCGGTAGGTGCACACACTACAATCCCAGTAGCCCTCGTCTGGAGCTTTTGAATGTCTTTTTGACCTGCATAAAAAAAAAAACAAAAACAAAACAAAATATATCTAAACAAAAGAAAAAAAAAGTAGTTAATTGCCTGATAAAAAACAAATTCACACAAGGTAACCATAAGGTAAAGATACTGGTACCACAAATACATATTATAATTAAATTATTAGTGTAACCTTTTAGCATTTCCTTAAACAGAATTAATAAAACTAGTTGAAGTACCTATCAATACTCGGTAAGATATGAAAACTTGGATTGTAATGTTATTTTACAGTTTTTATTGTAACTAAAAATTAATACCGAAAAGTTACAAATAAGTGGTTGATTGTTTGGTTTTATGGCATGTCAACCCCTTTTTATGTTATATAATCTGAAAATCAGTCCTTTTTCAAGCAAGTATGATTTCAAGTATCTGCAAAGAATTTGTAGGCAAATGATTTATGCACAAATCAGAATCTGTTAAAAAGAATGAGACCCATAAAATTCTCTCAGACATTGAGATACAAACAGATCACTGAATCTTGGCTAGAAGACCAAACCTAGTATTAATTAACAAGAAAACTTGTCATCTCATGGATTTTGCTGTTCCAGTGGACCAGGTCAGAAAATGAAAATAAAAGACAGCAAAAAGATCTAGCCAGAAAACTGAAAAAAACAACAACAGTGAATCATGAGGGTAATAGAGATACTGTCTGAAAAGGAGATTAAGGGAAATGGAGGTCAGAGAAAGAATAGAGACCATCCAGCGACAGCACTTTTCAGATCAGCTAGAATATTTAGAAGTGTCCTGGAGACCCAAGGAGACTAGCTGTCACTCAGATTTCAATAAAAAGCCACCAGTTAAATTTAGTGTGGAGACTTGCAAGGACTAATATAATTTGTAAACTATTATGGCTATAAGTAACAATACTTAATACAAATAATTTGCACAGTTATATGGCTTTAAGTATTACTATCTTAAACTCAATTTTCTCATCTGTTTGACTTATATATAGGACTCTAAAAGGTACAACCACTTCGGTCAGAGTGGACCTGACAGTAATGGCAATCTAAGAGTACTTCACACTCCTTAGAACTACAGAACTGGAGCTTCACCGCTGGATACAGTTTAGTGTCATTCCTAGGACATAGTAATTATTATTATAACAGATAAATCTACATATTAACTTAAGAAGTTAATATTGTTTCATGAAAAAAAATTTATGGACTTTAGTAGAGAAATATCTTTCTTGAATTCAGGTGAGTGACTCTCAAGAAATTGCAGCAGGTTAGGACAAAGAAATATTTTTTTAGTATTGATTGTTAGCCAGCAGTTATTGCTTGTATTAGTCATGTGCAAGCGCTGGACATATTACAAAAATATCTGATAATTTTTGTGAAAAATTGTTTGTAGATATCCCGAGAGCAACTTCAAACAGTGCACTTTTTCACAAAGTTTTGTAAAGATATATATTCATGACATTTAGAGATTAATCAATTTAACAGGTTTTTATCCAGATTGAGCACCTTGATGATGATGGGTGTTAACAATCTGCATAAACTCTTATCATCCATCTATTGGTCATCACTTTTGGTTTGGTTTGGTTTGGTTTCTTTGTTTAATGGCATATCAACCTCTGTAGGTTATTTAATGCCAAAGCTACGCTCCTCGAACAGTAGTGGTACTATTTAACCCATAGCTGGGAGGATAAGGGGGTTCATACCTTTCCCAAGGGTATTTGCCCAAAAGTGAATGTAATAGCGCGACTGGAGTACGAACTCGGTTACTACGATTCCGCTGTCCATCGCTTTAACCATTACACCACGAGAACACTCCCATCACTTTTGGTAAGAACACAAGATAGCATCAAATCTTCACACAGAGTTGATGAATGTTTTTGCTAGTTGGTCAACAATGGCATGTCCATATGTAGGAGGGCGCAGGAGTTTGTCCTTACATCTCCGGCATCTCTTGGAAGTATTCCTAGATTGGTGAGTGAGATGGGAGGCAAGTGGTTATACAGCAGATTTGTTCAAAACAGCTAGCAGCATACTTGTATGGTTTCCATCTCCAGTTTGAAGAACCACCTATAAAACTAATTAGTTATTTTTAATTAAATGTGAATATTAATTCTGTAATGGACAATTCTTTTTTCATTTGAAGTTTGGAAATTTTAATTCTGTATTTACATCTAGCCACAGACAGGGTTACTGATGATTATTTTTTTTACTGCAAGAGATTCCACCAAATAACCTCCCTTTCCCCATGAAAAACAAAATAAGTATGTTTACCAAAATTTGGTACCTTTGAATAAAACATTTATGCTATTCGTAGACAAACTTTTCAATCATTAACAAAAATAATACAATGAGCTACATTTCTGTTAAGGCACAACACATCTTTCAAAATAAAACAATATAAAAAAAATAATATAATCTGTTCCATAATAGTTGCAGATAAATTTCATATACTAAATGTAATAACTATTATGGGACAGAGGTAGTCATTTTTAAAAGAATGTCAAGAAGCCACAACTTCTATATTTCAACCTAATATATGCAATCAGAATGAAAAAAAAAATGTACAAGGAATTTTTGTTTCAATTAAATTCAGTTTCAGGCAAATTTGGTTACAACAGAAATAATCATATAAGCTCACTCATAAGAAGGTCAAAAAGGGCATCTGATATGATATAATGCTAGGCCAGTAGACTATTACTACTGAGTTTGATTCTCATAGGATGTCTCATATTTCTGGCCTTGTGTCACAAATAAACTTAAGCCTCAAAGTAACTGGGCACCTTGTCATGGTGCAATGGTTAGCAAGTTAGTCTTACAGCAGATCAATTATTGCTGAGTAGGAAATTTATTTTTCACAAGATGTCCCACATATATATCCTTGCGCCAAATCTTAGGCACTTATGATAAATAACAATAAAAATACAGAAAATATTTTGATATATGCATCAGGGATCTTGGATAGTTTTAAAACATTTTTGTTGTTTTTAATGAGAGTAGAAGAAAAAAAAGACCAGATTTTCAAACTCCAATCAATTTCTGAAATAAGAATTATAATAATTAAACACAGATGTATTTACACTGCTGTACTCTTTTTGATTGTTATTAAAGTAACAATATAGAATAAATAAAAAAATCTGACTCAAAATTCATAGAAATTTATCGATAACAGATACCTGAAAGTGGCTGGAGATACAACAGGAATATTGTAACTATAACAACCAAGATAAGGATATCATTCTAATATGGTTGGTTGGGTTTTATGGCCTATAAACCTTTGTAGGCTATTTTATGCCAAATTCTTTTTTTACATATATATTAAATATATAGTTTGTAAACATTTTGTAGATACAGACAGTTAAATGATCAAACAGTTTTATCTCTAAAAATTCAATTTCGCATAACCAGCAAAGTTAAATAGTTCCAAATATTGTTATGTATCACTAACAACTCAGTTAAACATCAGTCATTTATTTACAAACAAGTTAAATTATCAAACAATTCTTAGTATAACTTAGTATAAGTCAACCAAGTCAAATGGTTCTAAGTATTGCTATGTATCACAATTCAATTAAACATCAGCCATTTGTTTACAAACAGATAAATGATCAAACAGTTCTATTTCAAACAATTCTACATGATTCATTTGTTTGCACTCAGTTTAAATGTCAAACAGTTCTATTTGAACCATAGATAGGACCATATCAAGTGCTGTCACTCCGGGGTCAGAATGGACCTGGGAGTAATGGTAATGAAGGGGTACTCTGCATTCTCCAAAGCTCCATCCTTACTGGAGGCCTCACCATCAGATTTTTTTAGCGTCATATCCAGGACACTTGTTTGTGTGTGTGTGTGTGTGGGGGGGGTCTTACCCTTCTGCAGAGATACAGTGTATTCTACAGCCCCAGCTGACCGAGCTGTCAGTCTAATATGACCAATTGATTTTAATGACAACACATCTTAGGTTATTTTATGTCTAGGTAAGAGAATCATATTCAGTGTAAAGTCATTTTTTGGGAAGTTTTTCCATTGTACTTTTTTTAATCATCAATAATCATTAGTTTGTACAGTAATGATATCAATTATTCCTACCCAATACAAATGATTTGCACACAGTTGTATGGTTTTAAGTATTCCTATCAAATACTAATATAGTCTATTCCATGATTTCTACTATTTCTATTCAATAATAGTTTAAACACAGGTATATGGTTTCAAGTAACAAAACATAATAATTATTGGTAAAGTATTATAGCTTTAACTATTTTAAATACAATTTGCACACAGTTATATGGCATCAAGCATTCCAATCTAATACTGACAATTTTCAAACAGTCCAATTTAACTGAGAGATAAGACCTAAACCAGGCACGAGCACTCCAGGACAGAGTAAACCTCAGAATAATAGCAATGAAAGAGTACTCCACACTCCCCTGATTGCTAGAACTGGAGTCCGGTCATCAGATGCAGTTCAGTGTTATAAATCAGGGCAGTCCTTTTTTGGGGAGGGGGAGGGGTCTCACTCCTCTGCAGGAGATGCCAACAGCATATTCTAAACCTCACCAACAGAGTTTTATATTAGTCAAAGTACATCCACCTAGTTAATCAAGACTGAATATGTTTGTCACACAATCAAGAAAACATTATCAAATTTAATACCAGTGGATTAATAAGGATGAAAACAAGGTGAAATAAAAATAGTTCTCTTTATGAAAGCCTAAAAACTAATTACAAAGGCTTATGGGTAAGAAGCGAAATTCTTGAGTTATTGAAATATTTTTGAGTGCGTCTACACCTATAAAACACTTGACCTATAGACAACCAGTTTAGCACTCATTCAATGACTACAAAACAAGTTTGACCCACAGTAGCTTTACCAGTTGGAATGTGATCATGAAGTGTGGTAGGTTTAATGTCAGTATAACAATGGTCAACATCTTAAACAAGTCTATTTACATATTTCTTTGTTTACATCTTTGTTACATTTGACTATCACACTTTAGACCATAAAAAAAAAATCTACCTTCTTCAGTATGTCAGAATCACAGCAAAAAATAAGTCTTCAGTAATAAAAAGCATTTATTGCTGATTCAGGTGAGAAATATTACAATATAAGTAAAAAGCAGTAAAAATATAAGATCATTATTTTCATGGAAATGTGTTTGCATTGTAATAGAAGTTCTATAAATTTCTATTTATTTATTTTTTCAGTAGATAAGGTTAGTTTCTTTATCTTCAAGAACATCACTATCATAATTATTTTTGTATATGATGTATGATTTTTCAAAATTTTTCAGCCCAAAAGTTAGGGGTGCATATTATATACAAGAGCTATAAAATTAACATATTTTCCAGCCATATCCCTCACCATGTTGGAGACATAACAGAAAACAAGTTATATCTATAGTTCAAATTAACGGGTTTTACAATCTAACAGAGGAATCCACTGGAATGTGTTTGTTTAGAATTTTCTTTCTCTTAATGTGAGCTTATTTTGGCCACAATGAGCCGCAGCTGGCATTGGCCTCCATGTTAATGCACACAAAACTGAATATATGTGTTACAACCAAACGGGCAACATTGCCACACTAGACGGAGCCTCTCTGAAATTAGTAGACAAATTCACCTACCTAGGAAGTAGCGTCTCATCAACCGAAAAAGACATCGACACACGACTGACGAAGGCATGGACGGCTATCGATAGGCTCTCTATCATATGGAAATCAGACCTAACCGATAAAATGAAACGCAGTTTCTTCCAGGCAGCGGTTGTGTCGATACTGCTATATGGATGCACTATATGGACGCTAACTAAACGGCTGGAGAAGAAACTAGACGGAAATTACACAAGAATGTTGAGAGCAGTATTGAACAAGTCCTGGCGACAACACCCCACGAGACACCAACTATACCGACACTTGCCCCCCATCACGAAAACTATACAAGTAAGACGAACCAGACACACGGGACACTGGAGAAGCAAGGACGAGCTCATAAGTGATGTACTCCTATGGACCCCCACATATGGCCGTGCAAAAGCAGGACGACCAGCTTGAACTTACATACAGCAACTATGTGAGGACACAGGATGTAACCCTGAAGGCCTACCGGAGACGATGAACGATAGGGAGAAGTGGCGCAAGAGGGTCAGGGATATCCGGGCTGGCGGCATGACATAATGATGATGATATTGCATAAACATACCTGAGTATTTTTCCCAAATACTAAATAAATTTTGTGTTTCACAACAAAGTAAACTAAATAATTTCTCATTTTTAATCAACAGAAACTGATAAAAAGTTTAACAATTGCATGACATAATGATGATGATATTGCATAAACATACCTGAGTATTTTTCCCAAATACTAAATAAATTTTGTGTTTCACAACAAAGTAAACTAAATAATTTCTCATTTTTAATCAACAGAAACTGATAAAAAGTTTAACAATTGCTAATTCTCAGTTAAATTTAGCTGATACAAATTCTAAAAAAGCAGTGCATATTGTACAATAATTTTTTTTCCAGAATTTCATAGTCCAAAGTTAGAGGGGAATATTACAGATGAGTGCATGTTATACACAAATAATTGTGGTAGTAGGTGCATTTATTTTGAAAGGTTGGTTGGTTAGTTGAGTTTTATGACACACCAACCCTTGTAGTTTATTTAATGCCAAATTCTGTTTATCCATATATAGGGAACATAAATGATTTGTACACATATTCTGTAGGTAATATTTTTAAATGAGCCTGAATTCATTTTTTTGGCACATAGTTAAATGATTTCAAGTATTGCTATGTAGCAGTAACAATTTAATTTAACATCAGTCATTAGTTTGCACACAAGTATTGCAATTGTTTCTTCATAGCGAAATGGTTTTAATTATTGCAATCTAAAACTAATAATTCTATTGCACACAGTGAAGTGATTGCAAATATTGCTATTTAACACAAATAATTCTATTAAATACTATTCATTCATTTGCACAGTTAAATTAAAGTATTACTATGTGTCACAAACAATTCAATTAAATATCAGTCATTTGTACACAATTAAATGGTCAAAGAATTTTATTTCTAACAACTAAATTTAAGATAGGTTATTTTTTTGACATACAGTTTAAAAATCAAACAGCTCTATTTGACCCATAGAGGGACCCTGTCAGGTGCTACCACTCCAAGTCAGAGTGGGTCTGAAAGTAATGGCAATGAAAGGGTACTTCACATTCCTCAGTATCAGATAGTGTAATATCATATCCAGGACACTTGTTAGGAGGGTTCTTACCCCTCAGAATAGATACAGTCGGTGTGTTCTACAGCCTTAGCCAACTGGGCTGAATTTTGAAATGTTTTGGAGATGAGTCACACTACCTTTTCATGTGTCTATTATTACAACTTACTTGAATTAAGATTCTTCATTGTTTATCATTTCAAAATCCTTATACAGGTGAAAAATAAAAAATTAACATTGAAAGGGAGATTTTTTAACATAAACTTTACAAAAAGTGGCTGCAAATGTAATGAAACTGTTATGAACCTGTATCCAGGTTAGACAAAATAATTTGCAACATACAACTGATATTCAATTTGTCTTCAACATATAAATTACTAAATTCATCATTCGTATTGCTAAATTCTCATTATTTAGCATGTAATCATAAGAGAAATCATATTAGAGCAAATATGATTAAAATGCTCTGAGAGAATAAATTGATGTCCAGTCCAATTTGAAACCGAATAATAAATTTCGGGGTCAATATTCATGCTGTGAGTCATCATAATGATTGATATAATGGAGATAACTATAGAATGCTACTTAGACTCTAGCCCTGTCGATTGGAACTGTAGAATATGACACCTCACCAATGGAGTCACCTGCTGGCCATGAGTGGCAACCCATAATGCCTGAGGATGGGATGCTGGTGACTTATGGATCTTTGACTCAAATACTAAGTAGTCATGTGACCAGCAACACCCTACTTAGACTAGATGGGCAATCAGAGAGCTGATTTGATCAATTAGCTGGTTATAGCAAGTCCAAACACCAATACGTTTAAGCCCCAATCTAATTCTTCAAATTATTCTTATGGTAAACAAATACCCAACCCTTTTTATCTTATATGTGCTAAAAGGCAATAGCTGAGGGTCAATTATGTTCAGAGAAACAATTAATGTAAATTATTTCAACCAATCATACACATGAAATCATATATCTAAAAAAAAAAAAAAAAAAAAAAAAAAAAAAAAAAAAAAAAAAGACTTAGCATTGAATAGCTGACAAGAGTTGATATACCATCAAACATATAACAAACTAACTACTTAAAATCTTTTACTCCTTAAATAGAAGCATCAATATCAGAGACGACTGCAACAACAGGAACCCAACAGATTCACAGATTGTCTAGTCTATTATAAAATGATAATGTATGTGCAATTAGCATCAGTTGGTAATTTGTTTGTTTTTTTAATATTTTTTAGATTTAACATAACTGGAATACTAGTTTTTCAAAATGATGGATGCATCTGTTTTAAAATACCCAATAAACCATCCAATTTACAGAACTAGGATCTTTTTTTAGTTTAAAATCAGGACACTCCACATCTGACCTTAAATAAGAAATGTGGTTATTTTCAACAAAAGAATAAAACATTTTCTGCCATACAAATTGTATGGCAGAAAATGTTTTAATATAATGTTGAACATAACATTTTTTGAATATACTGTCAAATTCCTGAAATACAAAGAAAAACTATTGCAACCTAAAAAATACAAAAAACAAGACAAGCTGGGCACTGTTGGTGGAGTAAGAACAAACTCATAAGCCAGATTAGGACACCAACACATTGACAAATCAGAGTTGGTAGACCAGCAAAAACTTACATTCATCAGCTCTGTATGCTATTTAGAAGACTGATGGATGGCAAGAGAGAGTCAAGAGAAAACATTCTATCATAACACCTTAATGTTGATGAGATTATTATCCAGAGTTATAGTCATAAACAACATCCACCTTGAAGTAAACCTAAGTTCATTAATACTTATAAGAAGTCAATGGATACCATATTTATCAAGAAATTTAAAAAGAGATGAGCCAAACCAAATATTTGAAACTAGCAGAGGTACTTAGGACAGCTCAGAGAAAAGACTTAAAGGTTATTGAATAAAATCTAATGTGTTTTTAAAAAAAAAAGGATAACATAGTAATCTGAAAAAAGCAAAGAGTTTTTATCTCGATAATGTGCCTAGATAAACAACATTAGCAGTCTTTCTTTCAATGGTAAGAATGAAGGGGTAATTTGGAGGCCTTTCTAAGGTAAAAATCATTACCTCTCTTTAACTAAAAACACCAGTTTAGAACCCTAAATTGACCAGTGGCAATCTTTAAAATCAGCAACATGTTCTGTTCATCCTCAAGTCAAGTTAGCAAAATAAAGCTAATATTCAACCCCAGGGTCCAGCATACATACACCAAACAAGAAATTGCTTGTTTTAATCATATAGATGCATTTTATATGACACTATACTGAATGTTATTAATAATACTAAGATGAATTAACTATCAGTATAATAGAAGCTGCGCACCTGGCACTGTTAAAGCGTTAGCAAGCTAAGATTATATATATATATATATATATATATATGACTCATCTGTTTAAGTTAGGACATGACATAACTAAAAAAAGATGTGCCTCTGAGCATTAAAATTGTGCATTTTTTTACAAGAAAAAAGTACAAAATTTAGTTTTTGATTTTCACTAATTAAATGCTATAATTGAATTATTAAAAATCAATCAATTTGTTGAACTGTGCAACTCTTCAATTCATCTTAAGGCCCACGAAGTTTAAATATCCCTGATTCCATAGGCAAAATTTGAATTTATTGCTTTTTCAAAAATTATTGCTTTGTAATTTAGCACTAATTGTAAAAAAAAAAAAAAAAATCTTTTCAAATCAAGGGGGATAATTTTTAAATACTATTTTAAATGTCAAAAAAGAAATTGCAATACCAAAAATTTTACATTTTCAATTTTTAACTTCTATTTATTAAAAGGACATAAGCTTTATTTTTTAGTTTCTTTCTTATTGTCATCATCATCATCATGTCGCACTGGTAGCACGGATATCCATGACCCTCTCTCGCCACTCCTCCCTATCGTTCATCGCCCTAGGCAGGTCTTCAGGAAAACATCCCATATCCTCACACAGCTACTGAATGTATGTTCGTGCTGGTTGTCCTGCTTTCACACGGCCATGTGTTGGGGTCCATAAGAGTACATCTCTTATGAGTTCGTCCCTGCTTCTCCAGCAGTGTCCTGCATGTCTGGTTCGTCTAACTTGAATAATTTTCGTGATAGGAGGCAGGTGGCCGTAGAGATGGTGTCTTGTTGGGTGTTGCTGCCAGGACTTCTTCAAGATTGCACA
>OY757906.1:47980418-47992918 GCA_963585895.1 Sepioteuthis lessoniana
ACTTAGCCTTATATTTACTGAAAGCTTATTTTAACGTCCTTGAGTAATGTCTTTCATCTTCAAGTTAAAGGTTCAAAAACAATTTCACTTAACCCCACTAAACAGCTTTCGGCACAGTCAAATATAAGTTCATAATGTCATATAAAGTCTGTATGCACAAATTAGATTCACTCATTATTTATCTCATAAAATGCAGTTTTTTTCCAAGCAGCGGGTGTGTTGATACTGCAATATGGATGCACTAAATGGGTGCTAACTAAATGTATGGAGAAAAAGCTTGATGGCAATTACACAAGAATGCTGCGAGCAATATTGAACAAGTCCTGGAGGCAACACCCCACAAAATAGCAGCTATACAGCCACCTACCAACCATCACGAAAACTATCCAAGTTAGACGAACCAAACATGCAGGACACTGCTGGAGAAGTAAGGATGAACTCATAAGCAACATGCTTTAGTGGACCCCTTTACATGGACGAGCAAAGGCAGGATGACCATCTAGAACCTATATACAACAGCTCTGAGCTGATACAGAATATAGCCTTGAAGACCTCCCAGGAGCAATGGATGCTAGAGACAGGTGGCAAGAGAGGATCAGGGAAATCTGTGCCGGTAGCACGACATGATAATGATGATTATTTATCCCAAAGGTAATTTTCATTTAGATTAAAGACGTTGTCTTATATTGCTTCTTCCTGCTTTTCTTAGGGTCAAACACTATATTAGCTGTTGTATTGTTAGATACCCATTTCAATTCTTCCAAGTTGTAGCCATATAGCTACTACTGTATGATTGCACCACTTGAACTTCAACAAAACACCTGGAGAAAAAGCTAGATGGAAACTACACAAGGATGCTGCGTGCTGGTTTCAACAAATCCTGAAAGTAGTAGCCTACACAACAGCTGTATGGCCACTTACGCTTCCTCTCACTAACCATCTAAGTAAGACAAGCAAGATATGCTGGGCACTGTGGAAGAAGTAAAGATGAACTCCTAAGTGACATTCTCCAACTCACTCCTAAAAATGGACACGCCAATATTGGCTAAGCAGCAAAAGCATAATTTATCAGTCCAGTGCAGACACTAAATGCCGCCTAGAGAACTTATCAAGAGCATCTGTGCTGACTGTACACCTCGACAATAATGGTTAGATTCCCAAACAACCTTTTTATATTTGTACCCAATAGGAAAAGCACTAATATTGTGTATCCAGAAAAATTGTCATACACAGGGACTAAATCATTTGTTTTAGTTCAGGGAACAGAATAGTTTTTCAGTAAAAGCTATGTTTCCATGAGTAAATCATCTTTTTTTCCCCCATTTTCTGTGTAAGAAGAAATATATAATGGATTACATATCTTAACTGTATTTTCAAATTTAAAGTTATTTTTCTCCAGGCAACACCAGGTATCCCTACTAGTATATATCATATATCAATGTACAGGTAGGGTAACAATTATTGACATGGAAAATAGAACTGAGAAGCAGAATTTAAATTCCACTGGAAGCAATTTGAGTTTGCATCACTAACACCTTAATAAAATGGTATGAATCTATCTTTTTTCAACCAACTATAGATAAAATACATAGTAGAATGGGATCTCTAAGCTTGGGAGAGTAACCAGTTTAAAAAAACAATTCTGAATTTAACCCCATACCAACATATCAAAGACCAATGCTACAAGATAAAGCCTATTACTCCCTAGATTTTACAGATTTTGAGGATGGATTGAGTTCAGTAGTAAACTAAGTTGGTTGGTAGGGCTTTGTGGCATATCAACTTTTGTAGCTTATCTAATGCCAAATCAATTTTTATACAAATAATCAGTTCTAATTCAAACAATTCAGTTTAGCATAAGTATGCAGTTGAAATGTAAATACAGTTTAATTGTCAAAAACATTTCAAGCTCTTCAGGTAAGTCAAACAGTTCTAATTCAAACAATTCAGTTTAGTATAAGTATAGTTTTTATCCACACACAGATAAATGTAAAAACAGTTTTATTTCAGCTTAGCATAAGTACACAGTTTAGTTCTATTAAACCCATAGATAGGACCCTATCAGGTGCTACCACTACGGGCCAGAGTAGACCTGGGAGTGATGGCAAAGAAGGAGTACTCTACATTCCCCAAAGTTCCAGCAGACTGTTTAGTGTCATATCTAGGACACTCGCTGGTGGTGGTGGGGGTAACCCACAGCAGAGGTGCAATCAGTGTATTCTACAGCCCCAGTCAACTGAGCAAAATAAACTTTAAAAAAAAAAAAAAAAAAAAAAAAAAGTCTAATGTAATAGAAATTATATATATATATATATATATATATATATATATATATATATACACACACACAAAGACACATTTAGAAAAATAGTTAGCAAATGAGGGAGGCAAGTGGATATAATTTGGTTGGTTGTTTCATTTTATGGCATACCAACATTTTTCCCCTCATTTAACACTGAATTATGTCATTTTGATAAAAATTTCAAACAATTCAATTTAGTATAAGTAAAGTTTTTTGTTTACATACAGTTAAATGTAAAAACAGTTAACTTCAGATAGTACAGTTTAGTTCTATTTGACCCATAGATAGAACACAATCAGATGCTACCAATCCAGGTCAGAGTGGATCTGGGAGCGATGGCAATGAAGCAGTACTTCAAATTCCCCAAAGCTCCAGCATTATTGGAGCCTCAACATCAGATTGTTTAGCATTGTATCCAGGACACTTGTTGGGGGAGTCGTACCCCTCAACAGGGATGCAGTCGGTATATACTGCAACCCCAGCTAACTGAGCCATATGATTTTGTGCAAACTAGTAACTGCATATCTTGAAAGCATATTTCAGAAATAAGAAAGAATATAAACCAAAACTATATGAACCACTATAGATTTGCTAATGAAATGACACTGATGAGAAAATCATTGGACAATTTAGAATAAATGCTAACCGACCTGATCAAAGAGATGGTTTGGTTTTTTCGTTTAATGGCATATCAACTCTTTTTAGGTTATTTAATGCCAAATCCATTCTCTTAGAAGAACAGTAGTGGTACTATTTAACCCATAGCTGGGAGGATAAGGAGGTTCATACCTTTCCCAAGGGTATTTGCCCGAAAGTGAACGTAATAGTGCGACTGGAGTACGAACTTGCGTACTACGATTCCGCAGTCCATCGCTTTAACCACTACACCACGAGGACACCCCTGATCAAAGAGAGTTATCAAAATAGATTTAAAGTTGAACAGAAACAAGACAAAATGCTTAACTTATGTCCTAAAGGCAATAAATAATCTTTATTTAAAATCAAATTTAAAGTTCCAGGTCTAATTTTTTAAAAAAAATAGAGCATAAGTTCTTTTGTTCAATAAAATATCAAAGGTGTATAAAGATGACCAATTTCTTCAAATGAATAAACTAGATTAAGTTATCTGTATATATTACTTATATCCAGAGTACAACTGCCTTGATTCAAACTAAAAACCATAAATTTTATTATTTTTATGCAAGCCATTCTGAAACAAGGTTAGAACTGAACCTCAGTGTTTAAACAAGCTATATTGATAATAACTAAATAGTTATTTAGCTAATATAGTATGAATATGTCACAACTCCTATCAAGGGTATGAAAGTTATTTTTTACTAAGTTAGTGGAGAAGAGAGAAATATGAAATGGAGAAGAAAATGAAAAAATGAGTAGGTAAAAGGAAAGTTTGAGAAAAGAATCAAAAGTTGAGTCAATTATATGCACCCCCTACAAAATATGAAAACAATCTGCTCTCGATGTGTTCAAATTGAATATCCCAAGAAGAATGCAGCTGACAACACACTTAAAAAGTACCTCTGATATCTACTTGACTTCTGTACCCAATTAAAAGCTGATGAACAACTGATAACTGTTATAATAAAAAGGTACAAGGAATATAATAATATTAACTAAATAATTATTACATAAGATCTATTTTTGGGTATCTTGCATGGTATAATGGTTAGTTAGCAAGCTAGACTAGAAAACCATTAGTAGTACTCCCAGAGATCCAGCCTTGTGCCACAGCTAAATAAAGCAACCATATAATATTTATTTTGATAGTTCCAGCTTTTTAAAATGATATTTATCAGGTACAGTTTTCAGAAATTTTATGAATCTTTTAACAGCTATAGAGCAAATTTAAATCAATTTGTTTAATGATAAATAAAAATGTTTTAAAAGAGATAATTTTTCGTTTAAGACTAGCTGTTTTTTCTATCTATAATCCAAATGTCTATCATCATTTCTTAATATAAAAAATAAAATAAAATGTAGAGATTACAAATTAATTTATCTTGTCACAACCCCCCCCCCCCAAAAAAAAAAACTTTGTTTTATTTTTCACCAGCTAAGGATTTTTTAATATACAATATCCACAATAACTCCACCTATTTAAGATGCGTGGTGGTTGATTTTTTTTTTTTTTTTACTGTTAACGAAAGGAAAATGCTAAGGAGAAATTTAATCTAAAGTGGTAGACATAAAAGGGTACATAATAAAAACTAAATAAACAATAATAATTTTAACTCTTACGTTAATAATTAACTTTTGAGCAACGAATTACATACGACCGAGATATTTATAAAGAGGTAGTTTAGTATACAAATTCTACCCAAGAATAATAATGAGTAATGACGGTGAAGGTCTATAATTTTTGATTGAAGTGAAAACAGTAGCAGCAGCACCATCTTCCTTTGACAGAGAATGCCAAACGTGGGTCTTTACACTGTCGTTATCGAGTCGAAAAAAATAAAAGGGGAATATATGAAAGATATTTAAAATAACTACTTAGGTACGGGAGCAGAAACTACCATACACAAAATGAAAGCTATATAAAGTTTTTCAATTTGCATATAAGTTCTTATATACACATGTGTATTGTGTAATCAATCTAGTACAGTAGTAGTGTCTGGAAGTCGCATTTATATGCTTATCTACATCCATGTTTTCGTAGTCAATGAAATTCAAACAATGTTATTAATGATTATAGAACAGTTCTTTAATTTAAAAAAAAATATTAAAAAACAGAAAAATACCTATAGAAATAATGTGGTTGTAACTGAAATATTCATTAAAATAGTTTATCTTTTGAAGAGACTTTTTTGGGTCATTATAATGACACACAAAACCCTTCATATTAAAAATTTTTTTTTTTTCACAACACATTTTTTTATAGAAAAATTATATTAAAGCTCAAGAAAGACCATTTTACCAATACTAAGTTAAAATGACTAATATACACAGATTTTCGCCAAAAATCGGGGATCAATTTATTACGCATTGTACATATTAAAATAGTTACTCACTTTAGGGCCACATTGAGCTGTACGTGGCGAATCATATCCACGATTAATGAAAAAATAAATATATACTAAAAAAAGAAAAAAAAAAAAAGAAAAAAAAGCTTAATGTCAATAAATTTATTTACAGTAAAACTAAGAATATAAATCTAGTCATATGTAGATATATATTTGTACATATATATATATATATACACACACCTAAACATCAGCATTTTTTAAAGTAAATAATAATAACAACAGGTGTATGGGTGGAGAGATTTAAGTATCAGACCCAATTAGGAGGTGATCTATATCCCATATGTAAATACCCGTTAAATTCTACATATAAACACTTAAAATCATTGGGAAAAAAGCCACACCAATATATTTAAAAAAACATACATGTGTAATAGAAAGAGAAACCACTAACACAGCTCTACAAACAATTAGGTGCTGTTGTACTTAGGCACATAAATCTTTCAAGATGAACGTAAAACAAAGGCAGCTTCCATAGGATTAAGACCAAGTTAAATAAATAAGTTTGTTATAAAAATGTCTGATTTCCAAGAAGAACCGAACGGGAATTAATAGCAAAAAATCAATTAAATGAATTCCTTAAAAAATAATTTAAGTTCAAGAAATAAAATGAAAAGTAAATAAATGGTTCTGGTTTAAAAAAAAAAAAGTCGAGATCAAATCGCAATAATTCAGAACATGGAATAATCAGGGATTGGATACAGAAATTAAAAGATCTTCACTTTTTAACGTGGTTAATAAACAAATATTCAACTGACTAAATTTCAAAAATACAATCTTGTAAGCAGAATTAAAGACATTTGTCTTCGGATACACTTTATTGTGTGAGGGTGAAATAAATTAAAAGACAAAGAGACGAGGTACATTTGTATCACTTAATTAAGAGTTGATGATATAAAATAAATTTAGGGAGAGGGGGCAAGTTTAGCTCCCCTATTATGGTCATAGCGAATGCAGGATAAAAAAAAATAACTGGAATAGGGATGTATATAGTTATATATAGAGAGATAAATAAATAGAATGATTGTTTCTTTTACACATATAAATAATTGAACTGCGCCAAGCTATTTCGAATTTCACAAAATAATTTTAAAAAATTGATATTAGTTTACAGTATTTTTTTTCTGAAATTACAGAACAGTATATATATATATATATATATATATATATATATATATATATACACACACACACATCTTGAAGATTTATTCATGGTTTAAATTATTTCGTACCAACTTTTTATTATTTCACGTTTGACAATGATTGTTGTTGTATGTACATCCGTAGAATTTGTAAACAAACACAATGAAGTAGCAGTGTTTACTTCACCGAATATATTTCTAATCATTCGGGCTTCTGAGAATAGAAGAAAATAACCAAGTAATATTCAAGAACTTTGTTATTTGATTCTAAGGAGGAAATAATGAAAAAAAGGGGGTAGTTTAGTGGATTATTTACACACAAAGCCGACACGAGAAAAGTAGATAGTTGCAGTTTAGATTACTCCTACCACCTTTACAATTATCTACTCTTCCTGTTCCTCTTCTACTCCCTTCCTTATCCTTTCGAAGATCTTCCTCGCACTACAACCATTGGTTTTTCTCTCTCTATGCGTTTATTTAACTCTCGCTTACCCCTTCGGTGCTTATTTCATTTAAACCGGGCCGGCGACCGACTTAGCTTAGAGCTTTTTTTTGTATATCCCTCATTATTATTATTAACTAAAAAATTCTTTTTCTAAGGGACAAATTTTTTTTTTTTACAAAACACACCATGCATCACTCTGTGAAAACGATTTTCTCAAGGCAACTATTGAATACAGTCGATAACAAAACAGTGGTTGAATTTTAATACACACAATTAATAAAACTAGATTTGAAAAATGGGATCTACTTTTTAAACTCGCTCGTCTTCAGTGCAAATTGCAATAAGGTGGTCACATGACTAAGCATGCTTTCTTCAAACCCAGAAAAAGATTTCGAACTAGAAAAAAGTAAAAATAGAAGGAATATAGCGGTTAACTGATTTTTTTCTAAGCTACCTAGAAACAAGTTAGACACTTAATGGGTTACGATTTCTTTTTCTAAGATCAAGTAAAAAAAAAAAAAAAAGTAATATTAAATGAAGTTGATAGTTTTAAGTAACGTTTTCGCGATATGAGACAAGGGTAAAAAAAAAGTAATCAAATTCACGACCACTACTATATTTCTATTCCTCCCTCCAACCTTAGTTTAGTGCTTTTTCTTTTTTCTTTTTTTTTTTTCTCCTTTTTTTTACTTTGTTATTTTTTTTGTTATTTTTAGTTTCTCGCTCTGCAGACCGGACTTGTGTTGGAAGCCGGACATTCTAAGCAACCTAGGTTAGGGATCGGGAATCTGTCTTACCTACTGGACCCCCTCTTCTCATCCATTGACGCTCGTTTCGTGGGGATTTTTACAGTGAAACGGTCGAAGAACGCGACGGCGGCCGCCAACCAACACAGTATTGCTGGGCGTCGGGACACGGAAGATGGCGGACGGGACGGTCACGTGACCATCGACACGCACTGCCATTGGCTACTGGACGATGCCACTGTTACATCATCGCGCGCGAGATTGTTTGTCTTCGCTTCTCTCCTTGTTCTTTCTCTCTTTCGAGATATATATTTATTTAAGCTTTATTATATATATTAAAAAAAAAAGAGAAAAAAATCATTTGTTTAGAGCAGGGTATGCTTTTTTACTTTTGCTAACTAAGATTTTTTTTAAATTAAAATTTTAATTTTTGTCGATTTTTTTTTAATTACCGGGTAGGCTGGAGGTCGAATATATTCGTTTTTTTATTTATTTATTTATTTATTCTTCTAAGCATTTTTTAATTTTTTTAATTCTAAGTGTACAAAAAGTTGTTAACCCAATTCTTGAATATAATTATTTTTATTTTATCACCCTCAAAATGAAAAATGTTTAAAAATCTTTAATATAAATGGAAAGCATTTTATATTTTTGACGGAACTTTTTTTGGTAGAAATGTTATATATATATATATATATATATATATATATATATATATATGTGTGTATATATATATGTATGTATATAACATTCTTTTTCAGCAGATAAATGAAAATTCCAGTACTGACAGGGACATTTGGCACTTGTTAAAATTTCAGAAAAGAATAGCTATATGTACAAAAAATACCTTGTTGACAGTTACATTGAAAAGTATATAATTTTTGGAAAAAAAAAATTCAAGTTAATTGATTTTAAAAAAAATTAAAATGGGAGATTTTTAAATCTCTAATTGGGCCTTATTCTTTCTCTCTTTTTTGTTTGTGTGTACTTTCTTTTTTAATATCACTATAAATATTTGGAGATGTAACTATCCCTACTTACAAAAATTATGAAACAAATGGTATGTAGATTTTATAACTGCCTCTATATGTGTGTGTGTGTGTATATATATATATATATATATATATATATATATGATTTATAAGTATTCAGTAACAATTAACTGACAGAAAGCATGGTGAAAGAAAATCTATTTAAAAAGTTTGAAATATCTAGAAAATAGATATATAAAATCTCCAGAAAATTTATCGAAGACTTGCTGAAACATAGTTGCTGTAATGGTCATTGTTGTAGAACATTGATTCCATGATCCAAGTTCAAATCCTGGACAAGAATGTTTGGCTTTCAATTCACATTAGATACCCTTGAGAAAGGCATGTATCCATCTGTTCCGTCTCCAGCAGACAGGGCTCTTTAACCTTATTAGGACAACTGAACTACAAGAGAAGTTTTGGTTTGGTTTGGTTTGGTTCGGTTCGGTTTTATTTTATAGCATATTAACCATTATAGGTTATTTAATGCCAAATCCATTTTTATACATAAAAACTGTTCTATTTCAAACAATTCATTTTAGCAAAGGTATAGTTTTTTATTCAGACAAGGATAGATGTCAAAACAGTTCCATTTCAAACAATTCAGGTTAGCGTAAGTACACAGTTTAGTTCTATTTGACCCATAGATCGTAATAAAGGGGTACTTTGGCAGCGATCGTAATAAAGGGGTACTTTGCATTCCCCAAAGCTTCAGCATTACAGGAAACTCACCATCAGATTGTTTAGTATCACATCCAGAACACTCGTTGGTGGGACGTTTTACCCCTCTGCAGAGGTGCAGTCGGTGAATTCCACAGCCCTTGCCAACTGGGCAACCAAGAATGTTTGCATTTCACTTCACATTAGATAACCTTGAAAAGGTATGTATCCATCTGTTCTGTCTCCAACAGACAGGGCTCTTGTTAGGGCAACTGACTACGAGAGAAGGAAAATCAATAGAAAAACCCAAGGAATATTGTTTAAAGAATCTATGGCATACATTCTTTTATTATTAGCTCATCCAAACAGTATGGCTGACTTAATTCAAGTCTTCAGGACAATAAACAAATTGCTTGTGTATGTAGTCCAATGGTTTGTGTCTTTAGCCCCTCATATTCTGTACTTGATTATATGAGTTCATCATGGCCTAAGAAGATGGCCTTTTAAATGGTATTTATCCTACTTCCAATCCAGCTTGAATGCAGCATAAGGCCATTTTGGAGAGGGGGCTGCACATGAATTGAGACTCATGCGTAGCAGGTGCCAAAAATTATTGGCTTGTCGGCATCCCCCTAATAGCATGCCTCAGATGCCAAACAATCAATCTACCCTGTAAAGCAGGTTAAACCTGGGAGAATGGCCTCCTAAGGCCAAGTGTTCAAAGGACAATAATAACCACCCAGCACAAATACCAGGTGGCCAGCCCGTTGGCAGAGTTAAAGTCTTCATGGCTTTTTAACTTCTGTATATGCTGGTACGTGGCTACATCTATGGCTCATATTGTTCTGAAAAAGAAATTATTCTTCATTTAAATAAGCAGCAATCAGACATAGTAGTAAGATTTCTCTGCTAAAATTTGTGTCAATAGGCTTCATATTTTGTGTTTCTTTATCATTTTATTTTACTATATACTAGGCTATTTAAGACAATTGAAATGAAACTTGGTGAGTAAATATCTTTGCATTTTATGTACAAACTAAGCAAACCCCATTGTTCTATTCTTAGTGAAAAGTGAATAAAACTTTATTTGTTTCTGAACACTGAACATTAGATTTGAGTCAAGGCTGATAACTTAAAAACTCTGAAGTAAAGAATAATTAGATAAAGAATTTATTAATCAAGACCATAATAAGAGGCAAAATATTGAATCATTTAATTGAACGTTTTATCTTGATATTCACAGAACTGATCAAACTGTTATGAATCAAATGTGGCCATTGCATAACTTTTACTGAATTTGTAGGTAAATAATATTTTATAAATCTTCCATTTGGTGGAAAAATTGTTTTCCACCAAATGGAAGATGTATGGAGACTTGCACAGTTTGTCGATTAGATAGAAAAATATCTACTAACTTGAGTTTAATATAAATTGGATCTTTAAAGAACTGAAATTAAATAAAAAATAAACACAAATTTTATAACCACTGGCATAAAATTTAGCAAATAGAACCTTTCCTAACTACCATATGCTACTTACAAGGTAGCTCTTAGCTCACTCTTCAGCTTCCTATGGCATGTGTATCCTCCACCTCATGCATTCAACAATCAAAAATCTATTTCACAATATATTTTCTTGCTTCATATTCCAAGGAGATTTCTTTAAAAATTTGTTATTTCAATCAATTATTTTAGTAATTCTATTTCTTTTAAATTTCTTATATTTCAACTGGAAGTTATTCTATATTATTATAAAGTAATAGCTAAAATTAAGTCACAACTAATCATAAAGACACTATTTGTATGTTTTCTATATTGTGTACATTATAAACTTTCAATGTACTTTCTCTTTTAATATGCTATTTCCTTGCTCAGTTAATTGTAAAGATTTTTTTGTTACCTAAATGTATATCTGCTTTTCATGTTTTTTTTTTCTTCATGTGTTTTCTTAGATTATCACAAAGGCCTCAGTAAAAGGGAAGCAAACACATTCTTTCAAAGAAAATCAAGATGCAAACATCTGTATCAGTTTTATTGCCCGTCAAAAATTGCTTCATTTCACTAGTGCATGTATTAGTCTTCCTCATGAAAATGTTTAAAAATCATGATCACAAAACCGCCCTGAACTTTTGTTGTGACTAAATTGCAATGGCTGCCTTATTTTCAGTGTTTGGAAATGTATATTTGATATTTTTTTTGTACTGTGGGGAACAATGAAATTTGTTCATGTTCTAAATCAAATACAGAGACATCTAACCTCTAAGTTTAAATAAGAGTGTTAATATAGCAAAATAGAATCGAAAAGAAGGGGAACAAATGTTGGTGAATGGAAACTTTGTTCACTTTCATGTCTATATGCTGCTAATGTAAATGTATGAAAAAGAAAACTTTAATTCATTCTTATTATAGCTATGATTTTGTTCTATCATGTGCTTGCTTTTCATTTGTCATTTTGTTATTATGTAACCATTAGCCTATAATTACATGGCACATACTGATAAAAATAAATAAAGAGCTTACCTTGTGAGAAGCATCTCTCTGGGCAGCACCTAACTTCTCATTTAAAAGGAGGTTGTGTCAAATTCATTGCCTGATGTCTGAGGTAACCCTTAAAGGAATGGTAATGGAGTTTTGCTATTTTTACCTCTATCCACATGGACACAAGAGAGTCACCACTTAAAAAAATAATCTTGTATTGAATCCAGCCTATAGGCAAAGAGGCAAGGTAAATACTACTTTGTTTAAAACTGCAAGCTGTCCCTGTTTAGGGTGATTTTGAATATAAAAAAGCCAAATAAGTAAAGACACTCTCTTAATATGTTATATTTTAGATATGCAGAAAAAAAAAAGTTGCATACATCAGTATGGAGAATTTTGACACTCTCTAACAAGAGATACTGGCATCTCTTGAAGTCAAAACTACAGAACAGGAAATAAAACACAAATGAAGCTGGTGTTCTGTGAGGAGGCATTTGAACTTTGAGATACATGGGCAGATAGTAAAAAATGTTATTATTCATTGATCAGTTAAGATCTTTGTCTTCGTTTCTGTTGTCATTATCAGCTTTATTCAAAGGGATGTCCAAAAATGAAATAATAAGTATCTATGAATTCAACAAATTTACTTCTTTACA